>VZTQ01006475.1:0-10880 GCA_013400755.1 Pelecanoides urinatrix
GTTTTTTACTCAGCAAAGAGTATACCCTTCATTATATTATTTTTAATAATAATTTAATAATCATTATTTTATTTTAATAGTACTGTAACAATACTCTCTTCCTGAGACTTATATGCATATTTTATATCTAATCACAAGCCTTATCATTTAAATAACATACATTACAACACATAATAATGAGTACTTTATGGATTGTTAACTTTTCATTAAAATTTACTGACTATCCAACAATAAGTGATGCCTCTTGGTTTCATGTCATTCACATAATTTTCTAAGTTTCCACTTTATAAAGCCTTGATTAACAATTTTAATACTTTCTTTCATTGTTTTTAGACTTAACAGGAATAAATGTTAATTTTTTTGCAACAGGTAAAGAAAAAAAGTTGTTATTCTGCACAAAATTTTTATGCAGGACTTCAACTCCTCTGTGGCTCCTGAAAGTAGATACTCTGATTTTAATATCTGTAGAAATTTTACCAGTCTGGATCTTAAAATTTCAAATTTAGATGCAAGCTTTTTCCTAGCTAATATATTCCAAGACAGTGTAAATCTGAAAACAAGTAGTAGTTGTCACAGAGTGTATTCTGCAGTATCATATCATAAGTGTAAATTAACAAATTATGGACAATAGATTTAGATAAAAAGTGTCGTATGTGTACTTTTTTGAGATGTATTCAATACAGACAGCAATTGACAGAACAAGTAGCAAATGCTGTGCTTATTTTTTTAATGACGAAACACACATAGAAACCAGTGAAATAAATGTCTCTACACTTCAGTTACATGATTTAATAATACCTTCACCTGCACCAGAAACCAACAACAGATGTCTGAAAAGTTTTTTCCACTATCAATCCACAAGTTCTATTGTACTTATCAAGGAAGTAGATGGTAAGAAATCTTTTATTTTTGTGTGAGGGGAGGTGGGGATGAGAAAGAGAAAGGGAGAGAGAGATCCATTACAACACAGTATAACATAACCATTCACTGGAAACTGAGATAACTTTTAATTTTCCATCAGAACCGTACAAGTAAGAAATGTTAGATCATTCCCAGGTCACAAAACAAAGAAAAAATTCAGAGTCCCTGGGTGCAAGAGGAAGAGCAAACTACTTTGCAGCTCTTTCTGTAAACTGTAGATATACCCTTTTGCTTTCTGGAAAACTTCAAACATTATTAAAATGCATTTAGGAAAAATGCCTGGAAAGATAGTTCATGGTTCATAACCACACCCCTATTACACACATTCTGTGCCAACTTTGTAGTTATTTTCTGTAGAGAAATAACACATTGAAGAAAGAAAGCTGCTATTATGAACCACACTGCTTTAAATCTGATTCTTATTCACTGTGTGATCTGACCAGATTACTTAAAATTTGTACGTATCCTATAACAAGCTCATGAGGGGGTTGCTTTCACTGGGAAAAGGTGGTTTTCTTCATTAATACCTCCTATGAAGTCAAATAATTAAATATCAATGGGGACAATGATGCTAAAATCTGACTATGCCTGGAGTTAGCAGTATGTTCTATTTTGAAATGAACACATTTGTTTTTAATTACATTAATACTTTTCTTCGCTGAAGAATAAAGCTCCAATTCATTTACTAAGTGCTGTTGTGTTAAGAGGGGCAACATGGTCCCATAGTTACAGTACAGGAAAGCTGGATTCCTTGCTTTGTCACTGATTCATTGTTCACTATTAGACAAATCATATTTTTGTCTTAAGTTTCCTCATTGTTAAGCTGGAAATAACACGTATTCAATGACTTCAAAGATCAATAGTTGTGAAATGCTTTCTGTTTATAAACATACACAAGTCTCCAAGTATTACAATTATATTTTGTTAAAGAAAAGATAAATTTTTCCTTCCAAGTTCTCTTCATTAGCAAAGAAATCTCAAAAAACAGAGACAGTTTAAAGAATACTTTTAAATATTTCTATTGCTGTGGGGTTTGCAGAGAAAGCACTTAATGAACAGGCAATGACATTTATCTCTATGGAAGACTCAGTAGCATTTTTATATAGGAAAAGGGGACCATACAGTCTGACATAGATCACAAATTTGAGATGAGAAGTAGCACAACCCTAAGAAAGAAGGGGTAACCTTCTTAGAGTTAAGCATAAGAAGAGGGTGTAGAGAGTGACTGTTTTTTTGTGCAGTTGCTTATTAATCCACTGCAGTGTTTTTGTGTTACTGAATTAAAAAATCCTCAATCACACAAATTTAGGACACTTTGTGTCTTCTTAATTAGAGACAGACCAGTAAGAATAATGTAAAATGACCGAATAATGTGTAGACTATTGCAGGGAGATGACTTAGCCTTGTCTCAAGCCACAAACATTTATAAAAATAATTAACATCTTAAGTAATCCAAGTACAGAAAAAAAAAAGATAAAAAATGCAAAAGTTACTACTATACCATCATTGAGGTCAACAAGTTTCTGCAATACATATGTGTGCAAATAGGCACATTTTTCTTCATGCAGATAGTACTTGTGCAAGTGAAAATGAAAGTAGTTTTCTTGTTCTATTTTCATCTACTTAAGTTAAAAAGCTACTACCTCAAATTTTCTTGTCATAAGCATTCCTCATTTTTACATCAATCAGGTGTTTCTCTTGAGTTCACTCTTCAATGATCCTTCATGCAACCTGTTTTTGGACATAAACCCACAGGCTAACCTATGTTGATTTTAAATGTCAAATTAATAGATCTGATCTTCAAACATAATGGTTCTTTCACCATATTTTGCACCGCTGACGGGAGTTTCATGGAGTTATTCTGCTTTATTAATTCTACTATAATTTCCTCAGGAATTGCCACCATGTGCAATATTACAGATAGCCACCTCCTTTCAAACACTCTATCAAAGATTCTCTTATCATGGAAGATTTCAGCTGTCCCTTTCTTAAAATCTTAAATTAATCAGTTTGGCAATTGAAATTGCCAGTTCCAAATTGAAAACAGTTTGATTTAAGGTTCTCATTAAATGAGGGGATTTTGATGATGTAATTTTTGGGTGCTATCATTTAAATACATAGTTTGTTTATCAAATGGTTGGATTTCTTGCATGGTCTTTCACATGCTTTTTGTTCACTTTTTACTATTTTCTTCTGCTTACTGTGGAGCTGTTGTAATGAGCCCTCATTTGAGCATGTACAACCTGAATGTATCTCTATCTGTCACTTTCCAAGTTTCCAGAGTAACTTGTTTGGGTTTTCAATTACTTTTTTTAATATTTTTTTTTTTTTTTACAAAGATCCTTCATTTCTAATGTAATTCTGAAAACTGATATAGGCTGATGGATACAAGGTACCTAAAAAGAGAAGCTGAAATACTACATTTTCAGGCCTTCTGTATTCCCCTTCCCAAGGATGTCCCAACCAAGACTTCATTTTCTCTCCCATTTCACATGTTGTGAACCAGTCTTTCTTTTGAGTATTTGAGAAAAACTGCTGGAAGGTTAGTGTTAAGCCCTAACAACTCTGAAGGGAATCTCAGAAAAGCTGAACAGATTTTCAAGGAAATTACTACGAGTGAGTTTAAACTGTCTGGTATGAGAATCCCATAAATACAAATCAGAAATTATAACTCAGCAATTAAAACTGTAGGTATATGTAGAATCAGTATCAGGCATGAAAGATATGGTATCTAACCACTTCTGTTAGGAACATGACGAATTAGTTGCTTCATAGGGTTATACACATATCCTGTGCTTTATTTTAAATCATTTTAGGCACTAAATACATGGAGATATAATACTTTTAATATAACTTCAGAATGTAGAACAAAGCACTCGCCTTTTTTGATGTATTTCAGATACAGAGCATTAATATAAGTATCAGCACAACATTAAACAATAATGTCTCTCTCAAAGGTTTCTGTAACTCTCTCTTTGCTCACATTTTTTCTGCAAAACACACAAAAAAGAAAGATTGTAAGGTATGAGAGAACCACAGACCCTAGACAATTATAAGAATAGAGGAAGGATGAACCAAAGAGCAGCACCCACTCTGTGCTGCCCGCTCCCTCACTTTTTCCCTCGAAGTCTATATCTGATTTTCCTCACTCTGCTTCCTTCTGTCTCACACTCTCCTTCCCAAAGTTTTTCTCTGGTTTCACAAGTATTCCTTAGTCCCGGAGAGGTACTGAAGATGATGTCAAATACAGTTGGTAGGTACTTCATGAAAATTATGACTAGGAATTAGGAGATTGTGTTTTTCAAACAAAAATTAAATGTAGGAAAGAGCTCACCCAAAAAATATCACACTCCCTCCCCCCACTTAGTCTGGCTTAGAAAGTAGAGCCTAAGATGTAAGATTTCAATATTTTCCTCATGTACCTGTTTCACTGTGAGTTCTTCCCCAATGTGAAAAAGTTTTGCTTAGAGTTTAACCAGCTGTCCCCATTGTTCCCTGTGATCCAGTGCTTATATCACATGAAACAAATAAAATCATAAATAGATAAACACCCAAACATGATTATGAAAACATATCGAGGCAGTGGAACTGAGAACCATGGGTGTGGCACTAGATTATGTTTTCAATAGTGAAAAATATTTTCACCAGAAGATCATTTTGCTACAAAATTTTACAATTATGTTCCATAATTACTCTGCCTACTTCTGTCTTCCATCAAGTATTATATAGAAATAGTACTCATTTTTAATACATTACTTCAGAGATTCCTCATATATCTTCAAATGTCTCCTATACATTCTGTTTATATAAAAAAAGGTACATTATAAAAACAAGTTGTTTTGTTTTGTGGTTTGTTTTTTTTTCCCCTGAAAGGAGTTAAAGGTTATAGTTAATACACAGGAATAGTTGTTTTTCTCACCCCATCAGTCATCTCATATATCACTAGTGACTTTTGGCACATTTTTCTTGAAATGGAAAAAGTCATGGTCTATGATTGATTTCCAATTCTTTCAGATGATACAATGACAAATAAGAAGCCAGAGCAATTTAGTCTGAGGTGTCAGTTAAATATCATAGGATCTAACTTGTTAAAGAACCAGCCCATTTCCACCCATCTAATACCTAAATTTATCTTCATACAGTGTTCGTATGAATAGCAAAGAACATGACATAAATGTTCATTAGTCACTAACAAATGAAGGGGGTTTGTATTTTTAGTATAACAGCAAACCAATGTTATTATTCATGTATGAGTATTCTTTAAATTTGATAAAGCAAAACATGGTTAAAATTTCCAAAAAAGACCTTGCTGGGAATATTATGGTACAATAAAAGAATTATTAATAATTTTCAGTATGTCCTAATGTCTTCTCATTTCTTTCTCCTTTCACGACACTGTGACTAACATTTCAATTAATAAGTATTTCACTACTTGTAAGTAAGCTTAAAATACTTTTTACACAATAATATATATGCAAGGTGTTCCTCCAAGAAGATGTAATGCTTCTTCACAGTATAAAATGATATGGACTCTACTATCTTTATAGAAGCAAAATACAAGTCAGACTCTAACATTTGTAATGCAGATACACCAAACAATGCTTCAACATATTGGCAGAAGCTTCATGTTCCTGACATTCAGAAAATAGCTTTTTAATAAGCAAAACTAATTTATGAGATTTCTTAGTTCAATTAACACACACATCTTAAGTATTTCTAATAAATTTTCATGGGAGAAAAAATTGAGGCATTGGCAAGAAGAAGAAGCTACCTCCAGCTATATGGCATGAGAATTCCAGCCCATCCGCAAAAGGGCACTTTTGCACATGCGCTAATGATAAACACTGCCCATCTGTTTCAGATGTTCACAATAGTGAAGAGAGGTACAAACTGAAAAACCTCTTCATGAAACTGTTGCAAGGCAAAAATACAATTCATAAGAGGCAGCATCTCAGACATCTGGAGCATAAATTCCATGTTGTTATTTGGAAAATTTAACAAATACTTCATAGGATCCATATGTCCCAAGAAAATTTTTTTGCTGAACTGGCCACAAACACACACTTGATACCAGTTTAATAAGCGTGTGTGTAGATGGGTGAAATTGAGTATATTTCAGCGGAGAGGGAGTGAAGAGAAGAACAATGGGGAGATGGTTCTTTCCTGTTAATTCACTACTCCTTTTGTTTCTGAAGGCAGAGAAGAGAAGGACTCATCCAAACAGAACACTGAAGGGCTGAACAGAGGTCATTTAGGTCATCCACTTTTTAATAAATGTGGGTAATATATATGCATTTTCTGTCTGCCTGCAGACCAACACCTACCACCCATGGGATCAAAGTGAGATGGGGGACAACGTTCAGCTGTGGACATTACACATTTTGTTTTTGTCTAGTCATTAATTACATTAGCCTGATCTAGGTAGATGTTCCCCCTTTCTTTACACCACTGTAAGGATTAAACAACCAGTTCAGCTACCTATTTTGTGCAGATCCAGTTGTCTGATTAATGAAGTTCAAAGGGAACCAATACAAGACTCCAGGAAGCTGGAGGGAAACCTTCTTCTAAAAAGCTTCCTTTAACATTAAGTTTTTCTAAGAGATCAATGTCATACATAGAAAAGAACTGCACATATACAAATATATCTTGCACAAAAACAAGACTAGAGCTCCATATTTGTTTTGAGAAAACCTCTTTTCGATCATCAAGATATTTTAAAAAATGAGATATCTGAAATTCTTCCAAATTGTCCAGCATGACCTCCAAGAATCCAATCTGGGAATATTCTGAAGGCATATATAATAGCTTAAATTTTTCTTTCTTCTTTTTTTTTTCATACAATTTATTGCAGGTATTTAAGCACATTTTGCATTTTATAAAGGTAAACTTATAAAATACAAATTATGGTTAAGATCCACATTCAAACCTCAGAAACTGCAGTCATTACTTTTTTGTTCATTGAGCTTCAAGTGCAGAGTTAAAGAACTCACACACAGAACTCATGTTTTTATACATACAGTGGGTGTTCTCTGGAAGCAGATATATGTCTGTGATAACTTTCCCATTTAGCCACTTTTCCCATTTTAACATTTTTGATAAGTGAAGTCTTAAGGATTAAGTGTTTACAAGCGATTTCTTAACAACATCACATACAGAAGAGGAAAAACCATGACAAATATTTCAACTTATTCTTTTTCTTTTTCCTTTCTGTGAAACTCCTAGAAATATGGTACTTAAAGGTTTGGGTAGGGGGGAGGAAATCCAGCTTGTCAAAAAAGCACAAGCGGAGTAAAGAACAAATAGGTGCTATGAAAATATTTTTATATCAAAAAGGTTTGGGAAAGGTTAGGCTGTACTTACACTTTTTTCCTTGTTTCTGGAATACATATTCATTAAAATTTATTGAATGCACTGATCATTAAGGGCTCTATGTACTAGATTGTGCACAATCTGTCAAGTGCTACTTAGATGTAGGTAATTCAACTTTGAAAATCCATATGTAAAACATCCAGTGTTCTCCCTTTTGTTAACATCTTCCATTTAATCACGTGTAATTAGGACATGTTGAATTCATAAACGAAGTTACTAGTTTACTACACACAATAGAGGACGTTCTTCACCACTTGTGGTTCAGCTCTCCCTCTGATCTTGTGTCCTCTAGCCAATGGAAACCTATAAAAGCAGTTTTTCAGAAGTTGTGCAGACACAGCTATAACGGCAATCTGCCACACTTGCATGCCTCTTCAATTATTTCCAAGAAAAGTAAGGTCCCTGCAGTCCTCACCTTGCAGCCCATCACTCTCTATTTTCAGTTGAGATGAAAAGAAATAGATGAAAATGTGGTATAATTCCCTCTTACAAACTGCACAGCTATTTTTGACAGCCAAACACATGATGAGTTAACACCTTCACCCTCTTCAGAGCTGATACAATCTACAATTTTTATGAACAAATATACTGAGTTCCCTAAGGATTCTTATACTAGAGTTAAATTCACATGAACCCATTAAGTGTCACATTCAACTATTCTTTTATAACTGGTGGTTTTATTCTCAAAGCATTAAATGCAGAAGTAAACACATTATACACTATAATGAAGTTTATGGAGTTTTTCTGCTATGAAAAGAATCAAGTAATTAAAGAGATCATGCCTTTACTCCATGTAACATATAGACACAGTTCTCTGCAAAAACAGTGTAGAAATAGGCTAGTCCAGCTGGATAATCACATGACGCTTCAGATAACCTTACTGTTCTTTTTTTTTTCCATTTTGTCACCTTCCTCAGATATAAATAAAGAATAAAAAAAAAGCAAAACAGAAAGGCCTTGGATTATACTGTGTATATTCATAAAGAATTGAGAGTATCACTATTTGCATGCATATACACTGCTGTGAAAAATTAGAGATTATCTACAGATTATCTGCTTTACTTGTTACCATACAAAACAAGAAGTTGTGAGAAATTTTTTTTCACAATCAATATGTATACAAGCAGTATCATTGAAATAATTTTAAAAATATGCTGTGGTAAAAGGAGACCATCGTGTTCTTAAACTGATATAGCTAAATACTCTTGCCTTTTCTTTTGTTCCAACTTTCTCCCCTATATAAAAGTCTCAAAAGGAAGTGAAGTCAAATAGCTGAATTTTGGGAGATAGAAAAACCAGATCCAAATTAATATTTCAGCACTCTTGAAGTGCATCTTTCTGACTGATGACATGTTTCTATATGATGCGTTACAGAATAATGCCCATTACTGATGGCCAGTTATCTTTTTAGGTGGAAAACCTATTCTAAGAAAAAAAAATGCTTAACAGTACAGAAAATTCTTCATGCATTGCAGTCATGCATGATAAATGCATGGTAAATGACATCAGTGATGGAAAGTAGATGCTTCTAGACAATCAAGTGTCAACATTGTCAGCTACACATTTCTCAATTAAGCAGCTAGTCTGCTTTGTAAGTTCACAGTTTTTTGAATAAGAATTGTGAAGTGACTTAGCCAGCTGCGCTATTAAATGCTGCAAGTGATCACTCTCACATTGTGTTTTATATAATTTTCCAATAGCAGTAATTGCTACCTCACAGTCAAAATAGAATAAAAATATTCTTTTAGGTTTTCCACTAAGGATAATACAATGAGATTAATGAGACAATTTCCAAAATTTGAATACAAACCCTCTGCCAATAACATCATGCATTGTTTAAGCCCAGTAGGCAGCTAAGCCCCACAGAGCTGCTCACTCACTCCCCCACAGTTAGATGGGGAAGACAATCAAAAGGGTAAAAGTCAGAAAACTCATGGGTTGAGATAAAGACAGTTTAATAGGTAAAGCAAAAGCTGTGTGTGCAAGCAAATCAAAACAAGGAATTCATTCACTACTTCCAATCAGCAGGCAGGTGTTCACACTGATGGGAAGTAGTGAATGAATTCCTTGTTTTGATTTGAAGTAGGGCGTCATCATGCATATTGGTGACTTGGGAAAACAAACGCTATAATTCTGAATGTACCCTTCCTTCTTCTTTTCCCTAGTTTTTATTGTTGAGCATGACATCATATGGTATGGGATATCCCTTTGGACATTTGGGATCAGCTGTCCCAGCTGTGTTATCTCCCAAATTCTTGTGCACCCCCAGCCTACTCATTGGCAGGGCAGAGTTGGAAACAGAGAAAACCTTAACACCGTGTAAGCACTGTTCAGCAGTAATTAAAACATCAGTGTGTTATCAACACTGTTTTCATCACAAATCCAAAAAACAGCCACATATGAAGAAAATTAACCCTATCCAGCCCAAACCAGTACAATTATTAGTAAATGTGAAAGATTTGGGGAATCTGTATCCTGTGACATCAGTAAGAAAACCCAGAAAAATACAGAAAAGAATATGCTCATGTGTGCATGTGCGTTTTGGGAATGGGTCATCAGCCATTGTATATGATGTAAAAAAAACCCCAATCACTTACACTTCATGGATTTTTTTAATAGATCTGCAAATAACAGTTCTCTTCAGTTTCTAGTTAGGCATAACCACTTCCATAGTGGGTAAGCAGATATACATGTGTTCAGCAGCCCTGCAGAAGGGGATCTGGGGGTGCTGGTTGACAGCAGGCTCAATATGAGTCAGCACTGTGCCCTGGCAACCAAAAGGGCAACCCGCATCCTGGGGTGCATCAAATACAGTGTAACCAGCCAGTCAAAAGAGGTGATTATCCTGCTGTATTCAGTGTTGGTGAGGCCTCACCCTGAGTACTGTGTGCAGGAGGAGGTGGAAACCATTGTGCACCTGGAAAACTTTGATATAGTTGCAATCATGGAAACATGGTAGGATGACTGACACAACTGGAGTGCTTCAATAGATGGCTATCTTCAGAAGGGATAGGCAAGGAAGGAGAGGCAGTGGGATAGCCCTGTATGTTAGGGAGTATTTTGACTGTCTAGAGCTTGATAATGGTGACGATAGCGTTGATTGCTTATGGGTAAGAATCAGGGGAAAGGCCAACAAGGCAGATAACATGGTGGGAGTCTGTTATAGATGACCCAACCAGGATGAAGAGGCAGATGAAATATTCTACAAGCAGCAGGGAGAAGTTTTACAATCACTAGCCCTTGTTTTCATGGGGGACTTCAACTCACCAGATGTCTGCTGGAAATAAAATACAGTGGAGAGGAAACAGACTCAGAAGTTCCTGGAGTGTGTGGAAGATAACTTCCTGACAAGGCTGGAGAAGTAAGGAGCGGGGTTAGCAGAACTGCTACCTTGGACTTCCAGAGGACAGACTTTGGCCTGTTTAGGGGCCTGGTTGACAGAGTCAGAGGCAGTCCTGCAGAGTACAGGGGCCTAGGAAGGCTGGACATTCTTCAACAGCGTAATCTAAAGGCTCAGGAGCAGGCTGTCCCTATGTGTCGAAAGACAAGCTGGAGGGGAAGAAGTCCAGACTGGCTGAACAGAGAGCTTT
>VZTQ01006476.1:0-98021 GCA_013400755.1 Pelecanoides urinatrix
TGTAGTGCCGTGATCCCCTTGGCCTTGCTCAGGCTCACAGCTGGCCAAATAATCCTCCATGCATGCTGCCGCCCGCTCTTCTATTGATGAATCACTAGCAGCAATTGAAGCATTTAAAAGCAATAAATTAGTTTCTACTAGCCTGGGTTTCAACCTGCTATTTTGAGGGGTATATGTTGGAGTGGGTAAAGTAGCTTGAGCCCTTCTCCTTTCATTAGCTCTTTCTGCTATCAGGTGGTTTGTTCATGGCTGCAGGGCTGACAAGCTTTCCCATTTCTATCGGGACTGCACCCTGCATATATTTTCCTTTTCAGTAGTCACAGAACTTGTTGGCTGATTTGAACCAAATTTGACAAGCCTCAAATATATTGTTCCTGCAAAGTTCCTGCAAGGGTCACAAGAACAGGCAGTTACTGGAGGGATTTATAAGTGAGCCTCAGACCTTCAGAAACTATGGATATTATCTGCAGAAAGAAAAAGTCAGATAAAAGCAATAAGTACAAAACATGAAGTCAAGTTTCTTACAGGGCTGTGTCTCTTGGCTGATTTAACAGACCAATATTAAGTTTTTCTGTCCCCTCTCCTGATTCCCCTGTACTTTTTCACCTTCCAACTCCCCTCCAGAATAATGTCCTGGCAGTAAAATCCTTTGAGGGTTTTATTCTTATCTTGAATTTGATTCAAATCAATGAGTAGGTTCAAAAGCTAAGGCAAAACAGAGCTACATATACAGGCAGGTCACTTAGGTGTGTTTCCATTTTAAAAAAGGCTAAAAATGTGAATGAAATAAGCATGCCAATAATTCTCGTTTTACACCAAAGATTTTTTTTTCCTTTTGCTCACAGAATAACTTCATTTGTGGCAAAAGGTTTTGTAAAAGCCCAGGTATTTCTCATGGGCCGTTTACAGAAGTGACCATATAATGAAAATAGTTTTAGGCTACTTCTGATGTAGCCTTTCTCTGTTTCTCTTATCTGGCTGGAAATTTCAGAAATCTTTAAGCTTCAGGTTCACAGAAGCACTACTATGCACAAGCTCATAGTTATTTGCTAGTCCTGGGGTAGGCTCCTCATACAGTGCAGGATAAAACAGGAGAGAATCCAAGCTGATAGGACACACTGACAATGGCCTAAAACTCCTGTATTCCACTTCTCCTTGCAGGCAAGCATCTGAGTACATTCACTTAGTATTCCCAGGCTTTAATTTACATTAGAAAGGGTATGTCAGTGCTCTTCCTTCAAATACATTGAGTGGACATTACAATTTTCTTCAAAACCATGACTGATATTGGTGTTTACCTGCTTGTAAAATGTCCTTTTAACTAGAGTGCTCAAGGGAGTGTCAGAAGCAAAGATTTCTTCCTCTGGAAATCAGGGTTTTAAATTCCCCCAGGCAGAGAAAGGAAAATTTAACCTGGGTCAATTGACCATAACTCAGCTGGGCATTTTCAGCCTTTACCAGGTACATAAAGACCTTCTTCTTCTCTGCCTATGCTTTATAAGTAACTGTCATTGCATTTTGAATGCAGCGTGCTCAGTTTGGGATCTTCTCAGAATACCTGCTAGATTAAGTTAGTAAGGGGAGATGACCAGGAAGTTCATTGATTAAGGGGAGATGAGCATCAGTTTATTGATCCTGATGGGGAACAGAAATGAGATGGGTTTCAAGCTGCTCATTGCCACCAGCCTGTGGGACTTGCATGAGGAATTTGGCCATTGCCAGGACGGGCCAGTAGCTGAGAAGGACTTGCTGGGACTTTGTTTTAAATGTTTAACTTGGGTAGTGATTTCCTTTTATTGGCCTGAGAGAATTGTTTGCATTCCTGCATGTCCTGAAGATTACAATTACACTAAGTGTTTCAGGTCTTGGGAGAAAAAGCTCTGCACCAGGTGCAAAGAAGAGACAACCAAGTATCTGCACCCAGAAGGCCCCTGGGACAATGAGGAATTCCATCCTTCAAACTGTACTCCTTGCTGAAGATAAAGGAAAAAACTCTCAAGATTCCTGCCTGACTATCTTTTGGAGTAAAATGCTTTTCCTATCCCAAGTCTGACCATTGTCGTGACCCTGAGCATCAGAAGAAGATGAGGCACTTAGGGACATGGTTTAGTGGGCATGGGAGTGTTGGGTTGACGGTTGGACTTGATGATCTTGGAGGTCTTTTCCAACCTTAGTCATTCTATGATTCTATGATTCTAAGATACACAAAGCAAAAAGCTGAGACTAGGTAGTGCCTTCTGTCAGTGGTCTACCCCTGCCATTGTCCCGTTTCCAATTGGTGACCAAGGCCTGATACTTCAGAAAGTGGTAGATGGGTAGGGAAGTAATCAAAATTTATCTCGGAGGCAGAGAGAAGGAATTCTTTCATAGCCTGAAAGCAATCATGTGAGGTCCTCACTACTGATTGCAGGCTGTGATTTGGAGTTTCTCCCACTGAAGGACATTTATCAGTGATTGGATCTTGTCATGCCTTTGTCAGTAGAAGTTTAAAAGCTCTCTACTCTCAGATATCCATCCCATGTGCTAAAACTTGTATGAAACACCCAATCACCTCAGGCTTCTTTTTTTCAGTAAACTGAATAAATTTTGGTCCTTATGTCTCCCCTCCTACAGTCTGCTTGTCAGCCCACAAGTCAGTTTTGTGGCTCCCCTTTGAAACCTCTGTAGTATTTCCTCAGCCTCCCTTAACCAGCAGGGACCCGAAATGCCAGCCAGCTTCTAGCAGTGGCCAACTAATGCCATGCACTCACATCTCTACTTCTGCTTTCTAAATAACTACTAAACACTTTTGACAGAGTGCTTAAGCCCTTATTAAAGGTAGCAGCAACAGTGTTCCTGAAGGTAAACCTCCACTGCACTCACAGTTACTCACCCGGGATTCAGGAGGCTCTGGGGTTCAAACGCTGGGTTTGGCACAGGCCTCTTGGGCAATCTTAAGAAATTAATTTGACCTTTCTGTGTTGCCATCACTCTTACCTCAGCCCCATTTCTGTAGGACATGTACAGTACTTGCACTGCTCTGTTTCCACCTGTTTTATCTGCAGGCACATCTGCACAGGCGGCAGCTCTGCCCGCACTCTGAGTCAGCCAAGTGAAAGCCTTCTCCAGGCTGGAAGCTGTTTAGACGTGTTACTGAAGGCTGTGCCCATGCTAATGTTTCCTGCTTCCCCACAGAGAAAAAAGGCATGTCGAGGAGTTGAATTTACTGTTGTGGGGCTCCTCAAGTGTAAAAATCACTAGTGTTTTCCAGCACACCGGGAGACGCAGAGCCCTCGTGCTGAAGCAGTCTCCGGTCTCACGTCTCTTGTCCAGCATCTGATTCCTCCCTGTTGGGGCTCAGCCCGCTTTCATCCCCAAGCCCCTCCCCAGCCCTCCTGGGTGGCTGCACGAAGGTTGTGTTATGGCAGACAGATCGAGATCTCAAAACCAAACGGGCTGGCAGAGGCAGTTCCTCCCCTGTCACTCACCCCGCGCTAGGGGAGAAAGCATGTCATTTCCCCGGGAGCTGGGACACGCTGTCCCCGTGTCGCTGCAGGTGAATGCTGCCGTGACACAGCAGCACGGTCCTTTCTGATAACGTGGAGATTCCTCTGGCTGCACAGACGCTGGGTCGGGTATCTCCTGCGTGCCCAAATGCCCTGAGAGCTCTCCTGAGAGTCATGGCTACGGCCACTGGTGAAACACCAAACCTCTCATACGCAGTCCCTCGCCCTGCAGTTGCAAGCTTTTACCCTGCAGTGAGTTTAGGATGAAGTACTGTATATCAGTCTATAAAATTACAATTAATTACATGATCCACTGGCAGTGTTGTGGATTTATTACACCGGGGTAATAAAATGATTATCTGTAGGTGGAAAGTGCTAAAAGCAATCAATCAGCCTTGTTCCTAAAGCCTTTGTCCTTACAAATAATAAATAATAACAGTGCGAACTACAAGCCACCTTCTCCCCCCATCACCACTAGTGGTGGAACAATGCTAATTTATGTCTTTAACTCTACTAATGTTAAAATTATAGCTAAGCTTCCTGAGACACCTGACTTAAAATAGCCACAGGAGATTCACAATAACCTTTCAAAGTGTGGGTATATCCAGGCACTTTTACTGCACAGAAGCAGAAATCATATAATGCTTCCTATGACTTTCTGTGACTTTCCTGCACTCTCCCTGTGCGGGCTTCTGAGCCTGCGATAGCATTACAGCAGGGTTATGTCCCTGCAGCAGAGGGGATGATAATTAAAATTGTAAACTGGCAATGTAAACTAGTAAAATTCTAGGGAGAAGGTTTTGGTATTGTTCCTGAAGCATGACATGGCCTAAACTCATTTATTCCTCCATTTATAAGTTTAGTCATTTATTTGTAAGGTTTAAGCCTGGGATTTTCTTATTTAATTCTTCCGAGCAGTCAGCCACCAAACAGTCTCTATAATGCTTGTTGTCGTAAATATATGTCTAGACGTAATTTAGATTAACTCACCATAACGATGCTGTCAGTTTGAATATATTACAATGCAAGTGCATAATGTGCAGTTGAAATGCAAACTCTGAACAGACTTTGCTCTGACCTGCCTGGTATGTCTTAATATACTGTAATTATTCTAATAGGAAAAGAAATAGGGAGCATGTTCTTCCCTCAGTTACAAGGGGAAGCCTTTACAGAGATGTGTGGAGTTTAATGTACTCAGACCATATATATTCAAGGGCTGATCCTACAGTGTTGCATGGCTTCCCCTTTAACAACCACTGATGTCTCCAACTGCTTTTTGATTCTTCTTTTCAAAAGGGTTATTGAGAAAAAAAATCTTTTTGGTACTCATCTCCAATAGGTGCTCAAGAAACCATTAAGCAGTGGCCACTGTCGTCTTTTTGTACAGGCACAACAGTCTGAGACACCGTTGGGCTTCCTATCCCAATCTTCAATAGTTTTTTTACCATTTAAGATTCATCCCTGGGTGTTTAGCTTGAAAACAGCGTGCAGGGAGTGATTGCTTTAGAAGGCATCCTATCATGGTATGTTTAAACACAACTGAACATTTCTAAGGTTCTTTTCCATGACTTACAGAAAAATCTCTGTGTACTTTTTACTGAACCAATTTGAATGTGTGTCTCTGAATTTCTTGCTCCTTCTGCTATCATTTGACCAAAAATAAGAACACTTAAGGGCAACAAGTTACTTTACATCAACTCGAATGAGGGCCAGGACAGGACAGGCCATGTGTGTGAGAAAAATCTAAGCTGTAAAGTATTTTAGGGTATATTTTAATGATTTTTTGAAGCTTGTTGTTGCAGAATGTGAGAAAGCATTATAGCTTATTATATGGGCAGCTCCCATCTGAAGAGAATTTCATTGCCATACAACCAGAGATTCTATTCAACCCGCGACATGTGGAAGACACATTTATGACTGAGCGGAAGAGACAATTAAAGCCCTTTGTAGTAAGAGAGAATGGGAGTTTCTAGAAGTTGCTGCCCCGGGCAATCGGCCATATGGCAAACCATGCCCACAGCGAAGGCACATAGTCTGAGGTGTCTCCTTGTGCCTCTGGAAAGCCACAGCACCAGAGACTGTGAAAAAACAAAACGGATGGTAAAATAAGCTGAGTCACCTGCATCTGGGGTCAGACGTCAGAGCTACTTATGGCAAGAACTCTCTGAAAAAACAATCCTGGAAACGGAGGGCAGCGAAAGGGCTGGATGCTCTTTGTTCCTACTGTGTTTAAGGGAATAAGCTCCGTATACATTCTCTTATAATGATCAGGATTGCAAGGAGGGGAAATGTCTTGTATATAGTCATTATATAGTCATTCTACACCTATAGCAAAACCAATTCTGACTGAGTCTTACCTAGTTTATCAGGCTAATTGGCTTCTATGTGCGCATAGAAACGCGTATATATGTATGTGTATCTACGCTGATTCTGCTCTATAGTATGGTTTGATTCTCCAGGCTCTCCCAGGAGATGTCCACTTCTCTCTGCTGCCACCTTGGTTAGTGGAAGATGTCCCTGAAGTATGGTGTGTGAGTGTTGGTGTGCATGTGTTACAGGTATGGGCCATTTTGAAAAAATAACTGTACCTGTGTGGATGTAAATGTGCAGTAGAAAACACATGCATTGTAAGTTGTTACTTCCATAGCCCATAGAGAGAGTGTGTGTGTGCGCACGTTTTTTGCACGTGTCCATAAAAGAGAGGGAGCAGGAAAATGAGGGGGAGGGTGGGAGGAAGATAGGTAGAGAGCCAGAATCCCTTTTTTTCTCCCATCAAGATGATTATAGCGTCCTTAGAAATGAGAGGGCTTTACTAAAGACTTTCCTTTCAAAGAAATGTTCTCAGTGAAAGCTCATCCTCTCCTTCTCTCATTAGTAGGCAGAGAAGTCTTTAACATAATTGATAAACTAGCATAGAAAAGCAGAGGAGTGTATGTCCCTCCCAAGTCACCTTGGTTAGCAAAAGATGTGGCTGCTTGGCATCTCCCAGAACTGTGTCCATCTCAAATTACACCTTAATCTAATAGTGTGATACAAGCAGTGATGAAGTGAAGCTCCTAGCCCTCTCTTGTCTATACATGTCCTGTCCTAGAGTAAAAAGGAGTTTTAATACTCAACTACTTACCTGGGAGATGGACAAATTTTACAATTTCAGAGTAAGTGAACCTGAGGCACATAAAAAGTTAGATGACAAGCTCCAGACCACACAGGATCTCTGTGCTAGATATAGACAGAGAATCTAAGACTTAGGAATCTGGTCTTATGCTTTGACCAAAGTCCTTCAACTCCCTTTTAAAATCCTCCTTGAAAGCATGCAGTTCAAAAGGTGTGAAGGTTAAAGAAAGAACAAGTCTTCCCCAGGAGGGCTTCTCACAAATTATCTGTCTTGGAAAGAGCAAAGAAATCTGTTCCAAGTTCATTCTGATGACATGAAATCACTACTGGCTTTGCAAGTATGAATCTAAATAAGCAGTGCATGCCAACCCTGCAGTACTGCTAACAGACTTCTCACATGCCTGCCTACATAAAACCCTGCAGGTAAAAGAGGTACTTTACCCAGAACATTTTGTAAACCATTAATCTAACTTATCCTTGCATGAAAGGTTAGTCTTACAAATGCTCTTCCCCTCACCTTTCCAACAATGAGCAAATCACCCTATTAACTAGCTGCTTCCGGGTACTTGAAAGACATAGTCTCCTTCCACATTTTGGTTGAACTTCTCAAAAATACTGCCTAGTTTTTGTACAGTTATCTTCAACTTTTCACTCCAAGTGCATTAGAAATTCTACAGGAAATCAAAGAGCTATATTACTATGCATTATATTATACATAAGGTGCAAGCTTGGTCTAATCAGAGCCATTTGGTTATAAGTTCTTTGCTCTGTTTTTTGAGACAGAGAGCACTATCACAGTCTAAATCCTTTGGCTGTCACAGCCTAAATCCTATAGAGTACTTCTGAGCAGTCTAAATCCTATAGATCACTTCTGAGCAATTATTTCAGGTAAATACATTTTAGCATGAAATGTCATAAAAGCCTTCTTTGGTTCAAACTGAAACCAGGGGATTTTCTGGGGAATTCATACTAACAGGAGGAGGTGCGTGGATCCACGGGGTCCAGGAAGTTAGCTGTGATCAATTAATGTATTTTTTAAATGTGCAACCCTTTCTTATCAAATTGAAGTTTGTAGAGAAAGAAAAGAGATGGAAAAAATTGCATTAAAATTAGAACGGTTTGATTTGGTTTTTTTAGTCATCAATTCTTTTTAAGTTCTCAAACACCTGGCAAACAGAAGTAAAATTTCCACACAATTTCTTTTCTAGACATTTCCTTCACTAGGCCGATTTTACAATCAAATTAAATAAGGCTTATAAGCTCTGGTCCTTCTTATCGCTCTGAAATTACCGAACATTAGCTCAAAGATATTTACAAGAACAACAACAGCCTTTGCCCAGTTTTCCAAGCCTCTTTCTACCACTCTCTCCTCTCACAAGACACTTGACAGAATAATTACCAACCATGACAATATATCAGATATTCAGTCATCATTTTCCACATCTCTTGGCATGCCAACTCAATAGAAAATGCGCTGGCAAGCAGCAGTGGCAGCACGCTGGGTGCCGGCGGGGCTCCCGTAGACGGAGTCTGTCCCAGGACACTCCAAGGGTTAAAAACCACATGGTAATCTCTCCATACTATCACAGGCAGTTAATCTTATTTAAAGGAACACATTTTGCCTGCAGACATCATAGCCTCGGGGTGTGACCAGGAGAGGGGTGCGCAGAACAGAACAAGAGTGGCCGGAGGGGCTTTGCTAGTGCAGGGCACAAGGGAGATGCTTGGGAGAGAGCTGCCTGCTGCCTCCCCAGGCCGGGACACAGCCCACAGGTGACCTCCTCATCCAGGTAAGGAAAGGAGCACCTGACTCTCCCCAATACCTCACTGCTCCCCCTCCCTGCACAATGTAAATGAAGCCATTCCCCTAGTTGGATTGCTGGGGGAGCGGCTGTCAAAGTGCCCACGGGCTTCAGTGAGGCCAGGATTTCACTAGTATTTCCCAAGGAAGAGAAGTGCAGTCTGCTACAGGGAACTGACATTGATGCCTCCTGATAACGTTTTAGAGCCCCCCCTGCAACTTTCCTCCTGCTGATACAAGAACCATTTACACTATGAAGCCTGAAAAATCAACCCGAGTGTTACAGAGAGATTTCATTCTCTAGAAGGTGATTATGAAGTACTCGCTAATTATAGGAACTGCATTAAAGTGTTCCCAAAGAATATATCAGCATAAGGGCAGATAGAGCTATTCCCAAGAAGAATCATATTAGACTATCGGGCTTTTCTTTCTTCTGCTTGCTGAGCATCCTCCAGCAATGTGCATTTACTTTAAATTTATTTATCTGAATAATTTGAATTGATTATTGTCAGTATACTTTTATCACAGGGAATTATGGTGCATAATTGTAACTCAAGCTGTGCTGTCTGGTTGGAAGCGGTCAGGCAAGATACAGATTTTATTCCCTGAGTGAAGAATGTAAGTATTTCCATAGCAAAGCATTCATGTTTAAAGCAAAGTCTGCTTGAGTGTGGGTGTTTATAATTCCAAATTCCTTTAGAGCAAATATTTGTGTCTATAAAATTCATTTGCAAAAGATTTGACAGAATGTGTGCAGAAAATAAAGGTCAAAACCATGAAAGTGTACTGAAAATAATAAAAGTCCCTGAAGTATGATGTGTGAGTGTTGGTGAGCATGTGTTACGGGTATGGGCCATTTTGAAAAAATAACAACTGTACCTGTGTGGATGTAAATGTGCAGTTCAGAAAACACATGCGTTGTACGTTGCTACTTCCATAGCCCATAGAGAGAGCGTGTGTGTGTGCACACATGCACGTGTGCATAAAAGAGAAGGAGTGGGAAAATGAGGGGGAGGGTGGGAGGAAGATAGGTAGAGAGCCAGAATCCCTTTTTTTTCTCCTATCAAGATGATTATAGTGTCCTTAGAAATGAGAGGGCTTTACTAAAGACTTTCCTTTCAAAGAAATGTTCTCAGTGAAAGCTCATCCTCTCCTTCTCTCATTAGTAGGCAGAGAAGTCTTTAACATAATTGATAAACTAGCATAGAAAAGCAGAGGAGTGTATTTCCCTCCCAAGTCAGGCAAAACATTTCACAGGCATGTGACTGTCTGAAGTGAAAGAAGAAAAAGAAGCAGCAGGACTTTTAGAGGACTATGAACACAGACGTGCAAATATCAATGCAACTCAAATACTTCTGACTATTTGGGGGTAACCTTTAGTGTAAGACTCCTGTGGTAGTTTCATTTCTGGTGACAGTGTCCTGTTTTCTCTACCAAATGTTTTTGGGTTGGCTTTTTTTCTTAAATCTGCATTTTAATCCCCTAAATAGACTGGCTGTGTGTATGAGAGGGAAAATCTATCTTACCTGCCTGTGTCTAGATGTTGACAATGGCTCCATGTGCACCGTCATGCCCCAAGTGCTCCCAGCCATCTGCTAAACATGCCTGCAGCTTTGGCACACGGGCTGCAGTTGCCGGTGGGCACCGAGGCAGATCTCACGGCTGCCCACTGCTTATCCGTGCGATCTGGGTTGAATCCATCCTGCACCCTCGGTGTGTAGTGAGGAAGATGCACATCTGAGCAACTGAAAAGAAACACGAAAAACGCTGAGCTCCCCAACCCAGTTTATAAAACCACGTCCTGCAGCTCTCACTTCTACAGCGCTTATGAATGACTGAGTCCTATTCCAAATTAAATGAATCCATGTTGAATAAATATTATCATTATTTTAATTACCCTACTCATTTAGGGCCAAGTCATAACCTAAGATGTTCACTTTGTTCAATACATCAGAGCCTAGAGAATTTCCATAGCCCTTTGAACCTTATCTAAGAGATTACACTGGTCAAGTTTTATTAATTTCTCCACTTGCCCTTGCTCTTTTCCTTTTAATATGCTGCACAAATGGATTTTGTAGCAGCTTCCTTTTCAGCACTGAATATTTTACAATCCCTGGATTTAATTAGCTGCATTTCCATGTTATTGCACAGAGGTAGAAGCTACTATTTAGTGACAACAACAAAAATAAAGACTAAAGGAAGTAAAAAAAACCCACTCTATTTTCTTCTCCCCCTTCAAGGAAGACTCAGCGAGCACAAAGGGGAGTTGCAGGTCCTTTTACTGCCACAGCCAAAAGCACAAATCAGACACTGATGCTGACATAATAAGCAATTCTGTACGCTTGGGAAACTATCATTCAGCTAGTTTGCATTACAAAAGAGTCAAAGTTATTTAACGGACAAATATGGGTTGCAAGATGCTAGGTCTAAGGCACTACTAATCTGTGTCAAGTATGAAATCAGCTGTCTAATATTAGATGCCAAATCTTCTGGCATAAAGCACTGTGAATATGGAAAGACACTTTTCCCTGTTTTTCAATACCATTCCTGTGGTTGCCAAAATATATATGAACTGTAGAAATTTTATGTGCCAGAACAAAAGAATGAGGAAGGACAGGCTGATTGACTGCCTGTAGCAAGCTAGCAGATGTATGGAATGAATTTTTATGAAATATAACAAGAAAATATATGACATGATTTTTACAAAGCCATGTGTCTTGTAAACATGCTGTCACTCCTAACCTATACTGCCCCACATTTTGCAGCACTTTTGTCAATCACATCACAAATATAAGCTACATACTTACTAGTTTTATCTCTTGCCTCGTTAGTATCTGAAATGCTACCAGAGCAGAATAGTAGCAATCAACATCTGTTTTAGTCCAAATGCAAAGCTATGAGGTCTGGGCAAAACAAAAAAACCCCTGTGAATTGGACAGACTGACTGTTATTTAAGGAGACCTTTACTGAATTTGCCTTTTGGTTTGTATGACTATACAACTTCATGTTATAATTTCATAAACGAACAAAATTTTCTTTCAGTTCACTGTGGTACATGAGAACTCCTCAGTGTGAGTGATGCCAGGAGTCAGCTTGTCTATGGGCAAATTGTTGAGGATTCTACCACTTAAATCTAAGACTCACTATTAGCAGTTATCTCAGCATGTTTATAGTATATTAATTTATCAATTCTGATTTAGACTAGAAGGAAATGATACCTCTGTCCATTCACCAGTCCGCTATTGTGATAAATTATGCATATTTGACAGTTACCAAAATATTCCTTAAAAACTGATTAAATAAATGAAATAAAATTAAAATAAAAAAAGGTAAACCATCCTAATTCTTCTGAAGTCATACAGGACTCAGGAAACTATACATCTATTTCATTTCAAGCCTGCAAAATTGAATAGTAGGGCTGGCAGAACAAAAAAGGATTATTTTGAAAAACATACCATATCAAAGGTAGTTTCATTTGGAATGAATCAATTTCTGCAGGACTGCAATGTCTTATTTCACTTGTTACTTTTTGGTAGCTTCTCCAAAAATGGGGGAATTTTAAAGGTATGATGTATAAAGGCAAAAAGAAAATGCAATAACAGAGAAGTGAAATACAAGCAAGCTTTTTTTTACTTGTATTTTTTTATTTCGCTCAGAGGTAAAGAAAGATAACGTAAAATGGGAGGAGGAGAGGTATTAAGTCCTTTCCTGCCAGAATAATTCAATACAACATAAGCACTGAAATGAGGATTTTTTTAACTTGCAACCAAAGACCCCTCAAAAAAAGTAACCCTACCCCAAAATTTCCAAAAGCCCAAGCAGATCAAAGACAGAAGGGCCACTGGGAGAGCCCAAGACTTTTTGCTAGCTGGAGTGGCTCCTTCATATGGCTGCCTCCTACTTCACTCTCGGAAGCGCTATCACCTGGAGCAGTGCTTGCTGGGCAGTGGCGTGGGGAGGGGATCCTGGAGTTCAGGTGATGGTTGTTGTCAGGTCAGCAAGCACCACTGAGGCAGCGAGCAGCTGAGCACATCTGCACTTTGTTTTGTCTCTGCTGCTCACAGAGTAGTCGCTCTCACTAAGCTCCCTTACTCGCTCTTATAAATATGACCTTCTCAGGGTTCAGCTCATAATTGCTTGCATTGAATTTCCATAAAGCTGGGCAATGATCGAGACGTCATTTTTCATGTAGCTCCAAGAGGGAGTGTCTAAAATTGACATTGAAGCTAAGTACACTAGATTAAAAGAAACAACCATACGTAATAAGTCCCGAGTCACATTGTTGTAACATCAGAAGAGCATTCTGAAAACAAGAAATCTTTCCTGAACTCTGCCGAGGTTTCTGGCTCAATATTTATCGTCACTGGGTGGAATTTTCATGCATAATGACAGGAAGCAGCCAAACTTCAGCGTATTTCATCCAACCACATGTAGAATTTGGATGCTATTAAACATAACACAACATAACATAATGTCTGTTCTGGATGAAGCCTGAGCAGTTGCTGATAATTTCTGCTATTACTTTTGTGATCCTTATGGCTCCTGCTTGCCATGACATCTGGATCTGTATCAGGCCACAAACTAATTTTCATTACGGGGTTGATCTGGCCTTCTTTGATCCAAATTTTGGATGCATGGTCCTGAAGTTGGTGTGATAAGGTTTAACCTTTGAACACTGAGAACCATCTACTGCTAGATGGCTATCTAGCATTAACCTGAGATATATCAAACCTTCTTACTCCTTGACCTTGTATCTCAGAGGAGACAGTACTGAGTAAAGGCCAGATCTACCCATAGCAAAATTCAGGGGTAGGAGGTGGATGGCAACTTCCAGTCAGGACCCTCTCTGCTTGAACATCTTTCAGATGGACACTTTTGGATACTGAGGTATGGATGTGCTTGCTAAGCCTCTAACATAGCTCCTGTTCAGCTACGTGCTTGAAATAATTTTCTTATGTTTAACATAACCTCAAGACCACGGCAAAACTTGTGAAAAAGAGGCATCTGTGCTGAGTGCAGCTTGAGTGTAAGGGTACAAAATCTCACCTCCCGTAATAGGAAGCTGGCTGGCTGGAGGTGAGCCTCTGTAAGGCCACAAAGCTGAAGGCATCTGCCTTTGGATTTAGTTGTTAATGTGTTGCTGCTGACTGAGCTGCTAAATTATTGTTGTCTTTAACTCTGTCATGAAGATTCCATTGTAGCTGCATGTTCGCCTTACACTCAGTTTCATCCCATTAAGATAAATGTCAATGTCTTTTGATTTTATTTTTTGCCTCATTTCCTAGCTGGTGGGACAGGGAATATTAAAAACAGCAGTTGTGGTGATGCAGAAAGCATTAGAACATTTTTGGCCACAAACTAGATGCTTGTAATCTGAAGGAGGCTTTTGTGGTGCCTCTTTCTAGGAAACAGCATACTGAAAGGGTGAGTCTTTTTAGATAAAGCCATTCTTTTTTCTGAGAAATTATATTGAGAATACAGTGCGTTGGGAATCCCTGTGGTATTCGGGACAGTTCAAGGTCTCTTTACAGTCCATCAGAAAAATGACCCAGATGATGAACTGGATGGTTGTTCTTCTAATGACAGATTAGGCAACTATTTGATTTCCTTCTTGCGTATGCTACTCAATCTATTGATTGTAGTTGAGTTATTTCTTATTTATTTCTCAGAAAAGCAAAGGAAGATTGGGACTTACTGGGTCTTGGTTTATCCTGAATGCTGGCAGCCAGAACCTGAGCACCTGCATTAACTTGGACACGAACACCCCCACAACTATGCACCATCCCATGTCCGCCCTTCCCTGTACTTGTCCATCTGCACTCAGAAGAGATGGAGGTCACCTGTTACTGATTTTGCTAATAATTCTGTTACAGTGCCAAGAGAGCATTTCCCTCCCTCAGGAGTGACTCGCAGGAAGATTTGGAAGGTTATTTAGTGGGTGGGAGTATTTTAGCCCAAATTCTGTGTAGCCCAAATTCAAGCCTGCCCAGATACTGCAGGAAACTCAATCAGATTTGCGTATCTCCAGATTAAGCCTGAGTTTTCCATATGGATGATAGAAACAGAGACCTTGGTCAAAGTCAGAGTTAGGTTAATTCAGCTAAGTGTAGCCATCGATAGGATCTGTCAGCGAGTGACAAGGTGACCCTTATTGGTTCTCAGTAGGGTGAAAGACTGATGATTTGAAGCCTTTGTTCCTTTCCTTGTTAGATGTCTGAGAGGGTCAAAATTTGCCCTAAAAGCACTATCACACGGCATTGTGTCCTCTCAACTGTCCTGTTGAACATGCATATGAGTCTCACTCCATTAACAAGTGGTAGATATGTAGATAGTATGTTAATGATTCCTGGTTCCACGTGTCCATCTTCTCTGACCCATGCCACACAGGGAAATGAATGACAGTGTGCCTGCACAGACTTAGTGTCTGCCCTGCGAGCAGTAGCTGGCTGAGACCCCCTCTAGATAAAGCATGAGTAACATTACAGGGTTGGTGGGACAACTGGCAACAGTTCCACTGTATTTCTGGCCCAGAGTCACCAGCCATTTGCATTTAGTGTCTGGTTCCCTTACACTTACAAGGACCCTTCCAGCTGCTGATGGTGAAAGGGGTACAAGCCCTCCTTGTAATAACTTTGGGTTCGTCTACACGGCATATAGGGAGATTGCTTTGTCTGTGCTTTGAATAAACCAAACGCCGAGCAGCCATGGATTCACAGAGCTCAAAGCCAAGATGTAGTGCTGGATAACAGTGCCGGCGCCAGAGCCTCCGGGCGTCTGCCAGCTGGTCACCCTGAACGTGGTTGTGTCTTGTCTCAACACATAGCGCAGGTGTTGCCTCACTCACCAAATTCTTAGTCACTTTGGGAACAGTCTGCTCTCGTGCTCACAACAAAAACCTGCCATCTAATTCCCTGTGAAATTGAAGCTGATACAGCAGATAGCTGCCTCTGACTCAAGTCTTAGTACATTGAACTAGCGCTTTGACGCTTAGGTTTGGTTGATGATAAGGATCCATGCGAAGGTTAAGGTTTTGCTTGTATCATGTAGTCCCTGCACTGATTTCACAGCTGTTACTGGGGAGGCAGTTTCTCTTTGCCCATGACGACACCGTAGTCTTAACTAAAGACATCCAAGTAAGCAGTGAGTAGTTGAGAAGCTACCTGCATGGATATTATTTTTAAAATTCTCTTTGAATGTGCCCAAGCCCAGATTTGCTGTCCTGCTAAATGTGGTATGAATTTTAACATTCCTCTTGGCATGTGGGAGAGCAGAGGTCAAAAAGTAGTATATTAAACGCTTTTATGTAGGAAACTCAGTCAATTACTGTGGCTCCAAATTAATTTATTTAACATCAAAGGAACTGCGTATAAAAAAATCATGGAACCAGCAATGGAAGTGTATAACAGAAAATGAAAGGATTTGCACATGAAATACACACTGATAGATCAACTGTCTGTCACTGGATGATAGAGAAAGGCCTAACATCATGCAATAGCTATTTATATAATGTAATAAGGTCTCGGGAAAAAAAGAGTGCAAAATGTTAAACATTTAAAACTTACATCTGTCTGAAAAGACTTGCTGAAGAAAATATGTCCCCAAATAAAGAATTCAGAAGTTTGGATAGGTTTCACAATGCTGACATTGTCTCCTGACTCCTAACTAAAACCAATGGTACAGTATGCTGAGATAATCAAACACTGACATGCATGCAAGAGCTGAATGCAAAGCAGTTTTCTGATCTGTAGGAATTTTTGAGATTTTAAAGCTCACTCAGGACAAAGAAAGAAAAAAAGAAATTCTGTGAGATATCATAATAATTAAAAAAATTGTTTTAATCAAAATATGATTTTTTTTCTGACAACTGACTTTTATTTTTTAAACCTTTTTCATGATATATTAATGAAAACTGCTGGGAAAAAAGGGAATTTTATGTCAGAAAAGATGACTTTTCCTTTAAAGAACCCAAAAGAGGTATTTTGACAATTTGGAATTTAAATTATCCTGAGATTTACTAAAACTAACCCTTTTCTGTGAATAGTTTCAGTTTTGACATATGGAACTTCATAATGAAAAGTGCTTTTTACTGGAAATGCTTTAATTAGTTTTACCTTTCTTTCCTTTCATGGCAGTGTCTGGCTTATGACATTCTAAAATAATAAGAATTCTCTTTAGATTCCTAAAGCACTATCTGAATCATTTTCCATATGTTAATTTGGTTTATGATAGATTACAATCAAATTTGCTAATTATATTTTTCCAGCGTCATCAGATATCTCTGTACGTTTGATCAAAAATGCAATTTGACATAATCAATTATGGGATGTGCCTCAGCACTAATGTTAATTGTTAATGGATATTTTTGACATTATCTGAATCAAGACATTTATTATAACTGATCAAAGGAGTTTTTTAGCCTACCTGGAACGCCATGACATACTGAGAGATGCAGATGTATTTACCATAAATTTAGCCTCTATGAATGCAGAATTATTGAAATTTCAAGGAGGTAAATATAAGATTGCTGAAAAACCTTCAGAGAAAAACACAAATCACAAGAAGAAATCTAAAGACAGATTTTTTGATGGCACCAGACTCCCATCATTGAGATTTTCAGAAGACTGCAAATCATATGTTGGGATGAACAGACTTTTAGAAGTACCAGTTTCTCCAGTTGAGAACACTGAGATCTTCTGAAACAGTGACACATCTTGTTCAGTGCTGTGCTCAAATATATAGAAGAAGTGAATGCCTGTGTCACATGGTTGATTTATAACATTAGCAGTGAAACATGGCATTAGTATTTATGAAATGTAAGCATAGGAAAACCTAAATAATCCAGGTTAAAATGGTTCCATTTTTCAATGTTAATACTGTAGTTTTTCCATCCAGAGGTGGGTCACACATAAAAATTCATTAGTATTGCCAGCTAAATGTTAAAGCATATTACTGCTGATGCCTACAACTGTTACTCAGAAAAATGCAAGTCTTATTGTGGAAGTGTGTTTAATGTGAAAAGGCTGAAGTCATCTGGCAAAACTGCTTCATTTGGAGTGTTAATTTTCTTGTATCTTGGAAATCTGTTTCATTTTCACAAAAGTTTGCCCATAAAGTGGCCCGACATATTTTCCTCACACTTTCAGACTACAGGGAGTTGATCTGGAGGAAATTGAATGCTTCTCACTCCAGTGATGTGAATATTCACTTCATGTTTCAATCCTGGAATCAATGACATGGAAACAACACCCTTGGTCTCAGCTAGAAGTCTCCCTGCTTTGGGCCACAATTACATGGTGTTGTCAGTCACTTCATGCCCCTATCTGTTGATGTTAATTACAAATACTTCTTCCTTCACTGTGCTGTGTAACTACCCTAGGGTTTCTATGGAACTAGAGGTATAGAGTTGCTCCCCTCCTACGCCACCTGATAGCTACAGTATTCCTTTGTAATCGGAAAGGACTTTGGAAAAGTTGTAAAGGAAGCACAGCTGATAAACCCCAGGTTATTATTAGTAGTATGTATTATTCTATAAAGCTCTCAGGCCTGTAGACATTGGACATAGAAATCCAAGAAAATGAGATCCCTACTACAAACAGTTCAGAGTCCTACACCACTGTCTCACCAGTGCAAACATATAGGAGAAAAACCGACAACTCTAACATTCAGAGTTATACCAATAACCACCTTGGCAGTGATCTTCATGGATGAGTGTGAAGCAAAACATGTTACAGGAGGGAGAAGGTCATAAGGAATGTGATTTATGTATTTAATTACCTTAGGAACAAGTTCATGAAGGTCTTTCCAATGATGTTTTTTCATTCCAGATGTTCAGTGCAGACATGCTCATGCTTTGTAGGCAGTTACTAGATAAGCTCTGGTTGGAAGTGGCAGAAGCACCTTCTGCAAGGGAACAGTGGCTTTCTGTAAGAGGAAAAGCATTAGAGGACGTGTCAAGTGCAGAAGTCTGCCGAGCAGAATAAAAAGCGGGAGTTGATAGTTCCCCTGGGATTCTGCACAGAACAGTCAGGACTTATCAGTCTATCCAAAAAACTGCATTTGTGTTTGCTTTTCCACCTAAAGCAGAGTGTTTCTGTTGAGTTTGTCTGGATTTTAAGAATCAGGCAATATGAATCACAATTCTGGGAAAGCCTAAAGAGATGTGATTGCACGAAGCTAGTCAAAGAATATAAAAACTACTGCTGACATGGACACAGTCTGAAAACACAGCAGAAGCCTCTGAAAATGGAGTAATTTTTCTGCCAGAACAATTATGGTGTAATCAAAGTTTCATTATAAATGAAACTGCAATTCCCACATTGCACATATGAAACAATTAGTGACTTTAATTTGCTTTGCTATAAATGGAGTTTTGCTATAGCTGAGTTTACTGTGAAAATAGAGTCAGGTAATTCAGTCGCAACGTTACCTGCATGGTTTCAAATTGCCTGTACACAAGTATTTTCTGATACAAGCCTCTTTTGTCTTTAAAGCACCAAAAGCATAGTCTTCTGGAGAGGCAACTTATCCCCCTTTCTCGCTAAGAATATGTCGAGCCTTCATGTGGACCCCGTTGCTGCTCAGCCCAGGTCTTCAAAGCAGACAAAAGTTGGCAGACCTGGCGATATAATGCAAAAATCAGCCAACGTTGCCACTCAGTTTGCCCTTTTGCTGGGCTAGATGATGGTTTGGATTATCAGAGTGCGTGTGTGTCAGTGTTACACTGTGCCTTGGAGAAATACCACTTGCAAATACTCCCACACAGACAGCTCATACCTTGGGTCTGACTGCAACAGGAGTCAGCGAAGCTACAAGTTTTGGGAGAGAAGCAATGGAGGCTGGGTGGATCTTGGCTCTGTCTCCCCTACACGGCAGCCGCTGTAACTGAACCGCATGTGGGTTGTTGCAATTTTTAGATGTTATGAGCCAATATTAATAAGCTATTTCTCCATGTCCCCCTCCCCAGCCAACTGAAGGAGCAAATGAGTAATTGTGACTCATCTGATGCTTCTGAGGGATCAGGTTTCTTGGGAATATTTCTAAGTTGGTGTTGGTCCCATCAGAGTCTTTTCCTCATCTCTCTGCCAAAGAGTCATAAGCAAGCCCATTTTAGATGGACTACGTGCTATTGGCTACATGCGGTTGACTTTGTCCCTTTTAGGTATTTGTCTTGTGTCTGTATGGCAAGGTGGAATGAAACAAAGGAATCTTAGGTCCCAAATTAAATGTAGTTATTTACTTGACTGGAGTAGCTGGAAAACTTCCATTCTAGTTAATTGCTTTTTTAAATAAACAGGGGAAAATTTGCTACAGTACAGGGAGTGTGGAGGTACTGACCTAGAATACACTGACAAGAGGAATCAAGAGGGAGATGTCAAGAGGTACTCCTCCAAGGGCCAGCTGACTAGGGAGAGGGGGCAGCAAAAGCTGAACATGGTAGTCACTGGGTTTCATAAGGGCAATCCAGTACAGTTGATGACTAATGGCTCTGTGGTATGAATGTAAAAGGCGGAGATGAAACAACACCCTGGGAAGTGAGCAGATGATAATACTAGCTGATCTACAGGTAAAAAAATCCCCCCAAAAGTGAAAGACAATGTGAGCTCACACCTAACTACTGTCACAATCAGTAGATTTTTTTTGTCCCGGAGGGATGGTTGCTATAATTTGTTTCTCCACCTGCTAGTCAGAGCGAGCAGATTTCCACAGCATGCATACTCAAGCATGCGTGCTGAGCCTGCTGAGGAAAATGAACAGCATCTCCAGGTAGGACATGTGTATACCTGTCCATAAAACTGTCCTTGACAGCACTGGCAAATGTCCTAGAGAAGTGTATGTCCTAGCTGTGATATTTTGGGGGTTTTTTTGAGCAAAACACACACATTTAAATAAATCTGTAGTAGAAAACTTAGACTACCAAACCCATGCAAAATGACAGTGTCCTCCACAGAGCTTGCTTATTTTCAACTTAATCGAAAAACATTAATGATTCCATGTTCGGGGTGTGGAGACCAGGTCTTCTGTGGGTAACTAGGTGTTATTAATTATTTCAGTCCTGTCTTCTCAAATAAACAGGGCAGCTGCTAACATCCCCCAACCCCAAAAGACCATGGATTTTGTTTAAGGTCCCAGCTTGGACCTTTATCAACGTCTGTCTGCTCAGGAACTGTGCGGTTCATAAACCCCCATTCCTGCAAACATTGTGACACGGCCCTGTCCTGGTGGATGGCAGGGGAAGTAAGTGTGAGTGAAATACAGTCATGATAAGACCTTTATTTCAATGTTAATGCTTTTTTATTTATCATTTGCAAAGGTATTCTGCAGGGGCTTTACCTCCCTTCGGGCCTCCTTCTACCTGTCAAGCTCTACGTGTTGGCGGGGGTGGCAGAGCCAGCAGCGCTTTGCTGGCAGCTGGGAAAATCCCACCGGTGCCGGTCCGTGCCCCACAGGGCTCTGCAGAGCCAGGCGCCGGCGCCCGCCCGCCCGCCGCGGGCCAGCGGGGCAGAGCTGCAGAGAGAGCGGGCACAGAGAGCCCATTCAGCCCCGGCGCTGGCTCTGGCAGGCTCTGCCGTGAAGGCGCTGCTGGGGCTGAAGGGAGGTTTTGCTTTGTGAACGGATTCAAGGAATGAAAAAAGGAGCCAGGGAAAATTATTGACTCGATAAGGTTTCCATAAAATTCAATTTTTTCCCCATAATGCTTTTTAGCTTCCTATCTCTAAAAACCTTACAGATCAATCAAGATACAGTTAGGAAACCTAATTAAGTGCCTGCAGTAATAATAATGACCTTCCTCTACCCTGTTTTTTTCTAGATTGGACTTTTCTGGGAAAAACAGAGTCCTGGCACAAACAAAGCATCTCTGTCTATTCCAGTGAAATTTTGCTTGCTTTAGAGCCAGATCTCCTCCTTCTCTCTCTTTTGTGAATGTCAGTTTTATTTTATTTCATGGTTTCGTGTATCATTTTATTTTCATCCCTCCTCTAAGTAATACTCGAGGAAATGAGATGCCTGAAATAATCAAACAGCAAAAGTCAAGCATGCAAAAATTAAAAACCAGCTATCCACTTAGGCTTTTTAGCTAAACCGACTGATCTTGGTCATGGAAATTTTCACAGTTTGAATTCTGCTCAGGTCAGCAGCAAGCAAAGCTCATTATTTTCTGGTGATTGTTTTGTGGCCTATAGGATATAGATGGATGTTTTCTTCCTGTGGAATAGGTTTTATATCTCCAGCTCTCTGTAGGCTAGAAATGGGAACTACATGTGACTGCACAGAAGGAGATTTCAGCTCACGTATGAAATATGGAACAATTGCTTCCAGGCCTGGAAGGATTTTAGACTATTAGATCTTCAAATTGCTTCTGATATTGTGTATGAATAAAAACTGTTGTAAGCCATTTTTAAGAAGTTTGCACTGCTGGAGAATGGCTAGATCTCCTTTTCTATTCAGCCAGCACAGATTGCAAATGGCCAGCATAGTCAATCAGGTCAGACAAAGGAAGGGCTGGAGTGCTCTGGCGGATGCCAACCCGGTGCCCTCAGCCATGCCATATTTCTGGGCAGCACTCTTCAGAAGGATCTTTTTTCTTCATCTCTCACAGCTGAGTAAATCCCTCTACCCTCTTCCTTCTGCCTTACTACAATACTATGGGTGTTATTCTACCGCAGGAAAGTACCATAACTTTCCTAGGATCCCATCATATTTTAGTTTTTCCTTAAATAAAAACAAGGTTGACCATCACAAGTCTTTGTCAGCACTGTGAAGAACCCCTCCAAACACCTCTCAAAGGAGAGGATTGAAACACCAAGAGTGGACACACTGCTAGTTTTGAGCAAGCTTCCAAAGTGCTAATCAGGCTTTTCTGTCTTCACACCAGCTTTTTATGTTAGTCTTTTATTGCTAGTCATTATATCATCGGTTTTAATTTCTGGTATGTGAACATGGTGATTGTACGTGGGGGCTGTTACCGTGCTAGTCACTTCCCCATTCCTCGCAATGGCTGGGAGAGCAAGGAGCAAGCACAGATGAAGAACCGCAGGAATACCTGGTCAGCAAGCAGCACCCTGCAATCCATATGGTTGGGGTTGCGCACGATGGGGAGCAGGGGTGGCAGTGGAGCACAGTGACAAACACAAACAGGAGCTGGGGAACAAGTGCTGCTTGTGAGTGATACAAGATGAAGAACACAAGAGCTGGCGTGAGGGGGCTGTCCACACAACAGGTTTACAATGTAGATGCTGACAAGGCTGGTAGCTAGAGGAGCAACCAAGGAACTGTCAAGAACTGCCCTAAGGCAGAGCTGAGATGAAAGCCATATGCAGACTCAAGTAGTCCTATTTCTGGAGACAGAATAAGGACTGGAAGAGTCAAATGTTCGTTCTTTTGTCTTCAATTTTCATTCTTACTCTCTGAGTTGTTCCAGTGGTACTCCATGAAACAACCTGTGTCCTTCTTCATTGTTGGATACGAGGGTAAAATATCAAATCCATAGTTGCTGGAAGCTATCTACCTTTCCCTCCCCACAAAGGAAGGAAGAGGAGGGAAGGAGCACTCACTGACTCTGAGCAGCTATGTAAGAACCCATAACTGGCAAAATACTAGAAATGATCTGCAACACGTGCTTTTGGCCCATGCCAGAGATGTAGGAAACTTTGAAAGCACAACAAAGGGAACCACATGAAGGGCTGTGATACTAAAGACCTGGGATTTCATATTAAATGTTTTTCTTAGGCAGGGGGAGAAGATTTAGACCATTAAGGCTAAACTCATCAGTATAACTTACTTATTCTCTGATATACCCTGGACTGATTTACCACCAGTTACATTGCACTTGTAAACATTTAAAGGCAAGGCCAGTTATTGGGATGCTGTGTTTGTAAAAGGCATGGCAGAATGAGAGTTCTGGTCCATGCTTAGGCCCCTCTGCATACTATGTTAATCTAAGTTTATACTACTCCTTCAAGAAGATCTGTGATGAAAAAACCTCCCTGCTCTCCTATGGGGCCGCTTCACAGGGATTCAAATATCACTACGCATTTTGCAGCTCTTCAAAATTTTGCAGCTAGAATATTTGTGCATTTCTTTCCTGACTGCCCAAATAAAAAACTTATTTTATCATTGGGTGAATATATGACAGTTTAATGGAAACTGCTAAAGGCCATTAAAGCATGAAGTACCTGTAGGACTTGTTTAAAGTACTTGGTACATCTGGCAGGCCACCAGGTTGATGAAAGCCCTTGGTGTTTCATGACAGTCACAATAAAGCACAGCTGAGGGGGCTGGCTTGGCTCAAGTTCTTATTTTCCTACTCAGTTTTTATGCCTTTTGATTGCATTAAATGCAGTGAACATGGAGTTTTACACTTATTTCAGGTTTAATTATGAAGCCATGCTTTTGGCACCGTATAAAGTGGAACACTTTTACTTAGGAAAATCTCTCCAACTTTAAATCTTTGACTACTCGTGTAGAAACAGATATGCAGGGTTCCCCTTCTGCTCCCCTTGAGGGCTTTTGACCTCTTGTGCTAGATATAAGTTCTGAAGCCATTGAGTCACACTTCTGATGTCTGTGGTAAAAAAATTTGCAAATAAAACCCTTTGAGGCCACGGAGCCAAAGGGATTTCAGCTGAGAAGAGTTCTTATCAAAATATGGATAGCCTGGAGAAGCCAAAAGGGCTCTACGTGATGCAAGCATAGTGTCCTAGTTCATTCCCCTCGCAGTAGCGCACCTGCCTCAAAAAACAACTCCTACAGTACTTTAAAACTATCAGGCTACTTTAAAAACAGTTGGAGTTTTTTCTCTCTAATAGAAATACACTTAAGTGCATAGTTTGTCCAGCTGAAAAAAGGCCAACACCCAAATAAAATAAATAGAAAAAAAGGTCCAGAGGCCAAAGCCCTGGCACCAGGACCCATGAGATACATTCACAGGGGCGGTCGCCACCACCAGCAGCACGCAGGGTGCCAGGTTTAGAAGGCTGGAAGGAGAACAGCGTTTCAGCCAGCCATGTGGAAATCTTAGGAGGAGGCAGAGGCAATGCAAATGCTTCTGTGAAAGAGAAGATAGTACCGAGCCCTCAGGAGAAACATCTGAGGCTGAGAGACAGATCAAAGCTGTGGCTGAATAGATTAAAGATCTCAAAAATAAACGTACGTGCACAGCAAGCTGCCTGGTTTGCCTGAGTGAAAGCCATTTTTCAACAATAGTTTCCCTGCATATCAGATTAGCCGACAAAGCATGTGGTGCTCAGAATAGAGTACTGGGAGATGCCACTGGTAAAAATTGGACACTCACCATTATCTAATTCTCTTTCTGTAAGCACCAGAATATAGGTCTCACAGCTCTAAAGTGCAGGAGAGGATTAATGAGAGATTTTTCCCAAATGGCTGGGGACTAAGGGACGAGCTGTGGGGTGGAGGGGGGTGGTGCTCAGTTCAGGGAGGCCTGGCTGAGGCATGTTGAGAATTCCAGATTTTCTGAAAATCCCTTCAACATGCCTCTAGCTGGGCACTCCGAATTGCTGGTCGTTTTTCAGAGGCTGAGCTGAATTTCTCCTTGGTGAAAACCATTAGCTCCAGACGGAGGGGCAGAGCGGAAAGTTCCGTCTCTCCTTGCTCCAGTGACAATTAGTTATACAAAGCAGAACAATTCAGACGAGATATTGGCTCTTCAGCCCACTGCTTCGAACAGCCCTGTAAGAACACCCAAACTCAAAATTATGTCTGTTGTGGGGCTTGGACCTTGAACTTGCAGCTTCGCAAGGGAGTATTCTGATTTCTGACCTGGGATGGGGCTGTACCTTCCCCCTAAAGTTTTGACCAGAATTTTCATCCTGGATCCAAGAAATATTTCTCTATCAAAGTGTTATTGTAACAGCTGCAACTGCTGCAATTAAAGACAAAGGAGAAAGACATAAAAGGATGGGAGAGGAGAGGAGGGGAGAGGAGGGGAGAGGAGGGGAGAGGAGGGGAGAGGAGGGGAGAGGAGGGGAGAGGAGGGGAGAGGAGGGGAGAGGAGGGGAGAGGAGGGGAGAGGAGGGGAGAGGAGGGGAGAGGAGGGGAGAGGAGGGGAGAGGAGGGGAGAGGAGAGGAGAGGGGAAAGGAGGTTTTGAATGAATGACATGACACATGCACTAATATGTGTGCAGCCAAATTAAATTGTTTACAAACAGTTAATAAGTGCTAGAGGTACAAAGTGGGGAAATACATGTTACTGACTTGAAAAAAGGTCATAGCCTACAAACGCCTTGACATGGGGTCTCAGTGAGGTGCACAGGTCAGAAGACCAGTGGGATTCTCTGGGGAATAGCCATAGCGATAGATGTAAGTTCATAGTTTCACCTCTACATGCAATAAGGAGAAAACTGTACTGGGGTAGGATATACAACTTAGGTGTTTTTATTTTTCAAGGATCTTCAAAAAAGGGGATGAAAGGGGCAGGGAAGAGTGACAGATCTTCTTCAAGGGCTAGTGAAAATGGCTTCCACTGAAAAATGTGAAATGATCAGTCTGTTTACCTAACCATAAAGATGCTTGAAAAGTAACTGATTTACAGTAGACCAGTGTCCTCAAATGGGGGAAAATTCTTTGTACTACAGGGCTGACCAATCTCATCGAGAAAGGCTGGACAGGAAACTATGGCTAGAACCAGAAGCCAGATCAATATTAGAAATAAGGTCCTTTCTTGAAACTGAAATTTATTAACCTGGAACATAGGGTGAGAGGAAGTGATGAAGTCTTCATTTTATTTTCCAGACCTTGCTCGGAAATATGACTTAATTAAAAGATATTTTACAGTTTAGTTAAACACATTTTATTGGATTCACTGGACTTGGTGATATTTAACTCAATTGAATTTAATAAAAAGGAGGTTAGACAAGGTGTCCTTTCAAGATCCCTTTCAGCCCTATTTTTCTGTAATTAAGTAGTCCTTCTGGTTTTGAAAGCTATATGTCTATGTTTCTAGGGGGGGGGGAAAATGAAATATCTGAACAAATTTGTCTGTGTCTGCTTGCTTTACATTTATCTGCATCGCATGTGGTAAATGTATATTATTAGGAACCGCTGGTTTCCTTTAAGCTCATTGAACTTCACAACGAAGGTCCAGTGCTTTTCTGTCTACAACATGTCCTGTCACATAACCCAGTGTTGCATTCATCATCGAATGGGCTTTTTTCCAAAGTACCAGTGTTTAAATCATTGCAAGGAGAACAACATAAGAAAAACATTTTTTTAATTGACCTGTGTCTCTTTTCTTTTTAGTCGAAGACTGTCCGCATATAAAACAAGACCTATCGCTGTCACTCTCGCAAGGGAAACATATTGCCTTTCAGCACTTCGTTCCCTGAGCCTTCCTCCTATCCTTTGTATAGTTATTTGTGTTCAGCTGCTCTGCCTGTGCATCTCTCTCTCTCTCTCTCTCTCTCTCTCTCTCTCTGCTCTTGCTGAACTGCAGCTCCCACTGGAATTTGCACAATCAAAACCAGCTCTCATCTCAAACAGCAGTGAATCACACCACCTGAAGAAGAAGAATAGCAAAGTGAGCACAGTAGCCTCACTGCTTATATAGCGTGAGGTACCAGTAGCACCTACAGGATGGAAGGACCTCGGGGTTTATGTGAGACCCACTTAGCCTGAGATCTGCTGCCTGTGATCTGAAAACTGTCACAGGGTTTTACAGCAGTGTGTGTATTTAGGGGACGTTTTTAAGAAGCTCTAATAGCCTGCTGCATCTGAAAACTGGAAAAGGCTGCTGCTTGCTGCTGCTGCTGCAGTAGCTGGTGCAGCAGGATGAATGTGTAAAGGACAGCTGCCCGAGCCATGCTGCTGAGTCTCCCGTCCTGCTCTGTCTTCATTAACTGAAGGGATACAGAAGAAAATAGATGCACTGAGCGAGTGCCACACTGGATCTATCACTGTGTACCCTTCACTGTGGAAAATGGTCAACAAAGACATGAATGGATTTCCAGTCAAGAAGTGCTCAGCCTTTCAGTTTTTTAAAAAGAGGGTAAGATATTCCTTTAATTCTTTCTTTTCACTTTCTTTTTTTTGTTGTTGCTGTATTTGTTAATGTGCTAGAGCTAAACGTGTTTAACTAAACTGTAAAGTCATTGAAGAAGGAAGGTGTTTTAATACCAGTCTCCTACTGTAATGAGCCCTTGGCATGGGCACTTCTACCGAACACCAAGGGCAATAGCACTGTAGGTGAAGGGGATCTGAGGATGGGGGACAGGGATGGGGGGACTGAAAGGCATTACGTCAGCAGTCTGTGTTGTGGAATGTATATCTCAATCACGGCTGACCACAGAGCTTGACGCAATACAACCAGCTATTCAGACTGGGACAATACAGTCTAAAGCAGAGTGCGGGATTGTTGCAGCTTGTCTCTGACTCCCTCCTCCACATCTACCTAGGAGTATGACTCCCTCCACACCTTTCATTGACTCGCCTGAAGTGTGGCATTACCACCTCCATTCATCGTCTTGTAGAGGGGGGAAAAAAGAGAACAAAGAGGCATTTGTGAGCTCAGCAAAATATTTCACAGTTTGTAATTTCCCTGTAATCACAATTAATACAGGAGAAAAGAATAATATTGAGGTGCACCTGGATTTGGTTTTCTTTTATATTCTTTAACTTAGGCAGATATGTCAGGATTTAGAAAAGATTTGCTATGTATTATATTTGACTGCTGATTTCCTTAAGGAAACGTAAGCTCCACCTCATCATTTTAGTTAAGTCCTTTCTGTTTCTTTGACTCTTTTATAGTGACGGTGCTGCACACTCTCTATTTAACTTGAGCAACAAAGTAATTTCCATGTGGCAGTAGGACAGGTATTCTGAGTATATCTGGGTAGACTTAGACAGCAGAAGCAAAGCATTGGAAAGAGATTGGTAGCAGGGACTCCTCTATGGAAACAATTTCCTGAATGATTAAAACGACAACCCTCTCTTTAAACAGACTGGAGTAGGAGCAGATAAGCTGCTCCATTCACTCATTCATTCATTCATTCATCCCCATTCATTCTCTCTCTTCGTTATGCCAAGAATATGGTCAGTCCATTTAACCCTTCAGGCAAAGAAAGTGAAGCCTACACCAGCTATTAATTTGAAAGCCAGGATCAATCCCTTTTAGGGACCAAGATACCAGATTTAAGGGTAGACCTGGAAAATACTAGCAGGGTCACTTGGAGGAGAAAAGTGCAGTGTTTGCTGATATTTGTTATTTCCAAGGTGGTTTGTGGAAGCCTCAGACAGATAGCCCAAACACCACATAGACTCAACCATAAAAATGGTTCTTATCCTAAACTGCTTCTCATTTAAGTGTATTACTATTGGCACGTTTATGTTTGATATCCAGCTCACCAGAAAGGTTTATCTCTTTTTCAAAATTGCTCAAAGGTTTTATTATAAATGTATTCTTAAAGAGGAAACAAAATATCTTGCAGTTTCTGTATGAGGTTAATTATTGGCAATTGTCTTCTACCTCTGTTTAGAGCTAAGGCAAGTTATCATGGGAAATCTCTACATCATTTTGTTCTAGAAGCGGGGAAATTTTTTTTTTTTTTTTTTCAGAGCTATACTGATGATCAGTGAATTTGTCATTGGAGAAGATTGTTAATTGTAGTCATATGGCTGGCATAGTGATACAGTCCTGGACAGTGGATAAGGACAAATAGCCATTTTTAGTTTCTGAGGGTTTTCATTTTATCAGATGTTGCCTTTTTTGCTATTGTGATGAAGATAGATGAAATCAGTAAAACCAATTTAGAGACACAAAGGAAGGAAATTCCCTCCCTATATATTTCTGTCAATAGATATATGTGTTCATTGACGTGTCTCTTACCCCCATTATCTTCCTCCCAGAAAATCCTCTGCATTCAAACATTAACCACATTGTTCCTACGTCAGTGCTTGAAACATGTACAAACAAGAAAAGCTACATGTTCATAATGTGTTGCTGGCTCCCAGCAATATAACTTGCATTTGCTGGGCTGGTGACATGCTGCGTTTAACTACTGGGAGGACGGGGAAAGATGGTTAAAGACAGTTGATTTGGTTCCTTACCAAGGTTCCAGACACTCTGGCGGAACAACCACCAAAATCCTATGCGTACAGAAGCATAGCTCCTAGGTTTCTTAATTTGAGTCTAGCGTGTGATAATGTTGTTTGACAGTTTGCATCACCACAGCACCAGCACACTATAACCAACACCAGCAGCCTACTGGATGCATCCCACATTCATGGTGAGAGGCAGGTCTTGCCCTGCAGAGCCTCGCAGAGCTGACAGCAGGGTGAGGTATTGCTATCCCCACTTTGCTGGCAGGTGACTGAAACCCAGAGAAGATTTGTTATCTGGGTACTGCGCAGGCTTCTCCCAGATCAACAACAGGGTCTATGATGAAACAAGGGATGGGACTCTGATCTCTCCAGTTTAAAAACACTGTGTTTGTCTCCTCAAAAAGCTCACATTTCTAGCACAGGTGCTTTTCAAGTCTAACTCTAAAAAATCTATATCAGTCTAGATTAGAACACCCCAAATTTCAGGAAATGCTACTGTTTTTACAACTCAGATTTTTTTGGAAGAAAGTACCAGATGTGTTTTCATTGTTTTCATTTTCCATTGAGCCTTATGTTTTCATTAAATTGCAATCCTCTTTTTTGCTCTGTCCAAGAGTGCAGAAAGGACTGGCAGAGCTCTGTGGATTTAGGCTAGGCTGAAAATGCATTCAAACATTGACTTGAATTTGAGGACCAGATTTTTTTTAAGCCTCGCTTATTCTCTGATGACAAAGCACTGACCCTCTGGGATGCTGCCTGCTGTGTCAGATGATTCAGAGTATGGGCTAATCACGTCCGGAGGTCAGAGAACAGGAAGGAAAGCCTGAAATTAAAAGGCAGCACACTTAATTGAAATAAAAGGGAAAATAGAAACTATTGGTTTTTCAGAATACCCTGTAGCACTCGCTGCCGGCAAGGTTGGAACAAACAGGCTTCATCCACTTAAAACCTGCACAGTTTGGAAGAAAACCAAATGATTTACGATGCCTGTCTTTTTTCGTTGCAAGAGGTGTAACAACTAATTGTGTCTAGGATCAGGATGATATTTCAATAATTAAATATTGTTTTTTAATTAATGATGACACAAATCTAAAAAGAGAAGGGGAAAGAAGATGGGACATATATAGGCACAAGGAGGGAATCTGAAGTTACTCCAATGAAGATAGATTATAAAAACATTGTTCACATAATCTTAGGTCATGTCATAAAAGGATCACCTTCTGACAAGACCGGGAGATTAAAAGACATTATTGTCTCATAGCACATAATTACCTTCCTTTTTGTTACCATCCCTCTCCCTGTCCACTGATGTTGCGTACTGGACACCAATATAAATAGCCCATTGACTTGGTTTGGCTACAAATGGCTGGGAAATCTCTCTTTTTCATATACTAGCAGCATTTTCACTTTCCCAAAGTTCAATTAAAAGGTTTTGTTAATTGGCAGAAGTCACATCCCTCTGTTGAGAGGGCTCACAGGTCTCATCCTTCAAAGCTGTGCAGGATTACCCACAGAACTGGACTATACCAATTCAAAAGATCACTGAATGTGATAAACCTGCAAATATGCTATTGCTGTTCAGTCAACAGGATATCCCAGGGCAAAGGGGCCTTTCATTGTCACCTACTGCCATCCCTGCCAGATGGTTTTGGGAAGTAGGGGTTTGTGGTATTTGCACTGCCTTCTTCTGCTGCATTTGCCTCCCCTATAAAGACTTTTGGATAATATTTTACAATATATGACTTCCCTCATCTTGAAATAACATACCACGTCATATAACACAACACAACCAACATGGTTAAAGCAGGATGAGTGATGAACTGCCTGTGCCACTTAAACACTGGCTGATGATACGGTAACCTCAGTGAACATGGAAATTCATTATCTTCTTAGGTCTGGACCAAGACCAAATACAAATTTATTCAGAATGTGAAGAAGATAAATGACTGATAAATGGGAAAAGAAATAGCTGTCTTCCATAAAAGGAAAAAAAAAAAAAGAAACAGGGCATGTCTTAGAGAGGAAGTTTATTGCAGGGATTAAGGATTTGCTAGTCTGAAACCTGATAAGGGAAAGAATATCCATAATCCTTTTTCACTGAGAAAATTTACATTAATTAGCAATTTAGGTCAAGCTAAAGTGAATGCGCAAGAAGGAAGAGAAAAATCCCTATCTTTGTTTCTATGCAGTTTTTCCAATTATGTAGTTTGTGGAAACCATGCCCTTCTCCTTTCTAGGTTGATATTTTATGGCACTACACACCAGCAACTTTATCCATATACAAGCTGAAGAGGCTAACTCAAAAACATCACCATGTATGAAGATGACAGCTCAGCCTGCATTAGAGCTCAAGGCAATGAGCGGCTGAGGAGACTGCAGAATCACCTGAATACCATTTTTAGGATTACAGTAATTTAGTGATACAGAAAGCCCTTGAAATCAGTACAGATTATGTTCCCTCTGCTAGATTGTGCTGGGGGGGGCTGCTCTCTGCTCTGCCACTTTTACAGATCTAGAAGTCCATTTCAGGATTGGAGTTACCTTTTTTTAGGGTAATTGGGAGCTTACCTAGAAGAAAGTGAGAGCTGAAGCTGACTGTACCTTAGGAAAATGCCAGCTTTATACGGGATGACTGCTGCTTTTCTTAGATGCTTGGGCCCATGTCACAAAAGTACATAAAATTTAAAGCTGATTTCCAGAGACAGGGATCCTGGCTGACTGCAAGCGAGACGGAGTTTTGCTGCAGTAGAGACTCCTTTCCCATCCCACTTCTCTGTGGAGAGGTGCTGAGCATCCGTGGCTCTTCTTGGGATCAGCCAAAGCTGTAAGCACTCAACCTTGCCCAGCACAACCCCAAATGCCTTTATCAGACTATAACTTGAGTGTTGCAGACCACAACTGTCATGGAGCTTTAGTGTAACTAGGATGAAGGTTATATATCAGTCAGGCTTCAAAGGTGCTGTGGACACTCATTGAGTTGACCAATAATTTTCTAACCATCTGTCTATCAATCCCTTTCCGAAAAAGCCTATTAATTAAACACAAGGGATGAAACATGAGAGCTGATGAGAAACTATGTAAGGCCCAAGTACTGGTTTTCCATAAAGAACTTTGCTTTCCTCTGTCTTTGGGTTGGGATCACTGCTAATATTTTGCTTCTCAGCTAGCATAGGGAAAAAGATTCATGAGGCAAAACAGGCAACGTCTAGACAAGAAAACATCTGTGAGTCCCTTGTTCAAACCTAAAATATGAAAGCGTTGTTAAAACAAGTATAAGAGCTTGGAATAAAATGAATAAAAAAGAAAAGAAATAAGGAAGGGTGAAAGAATGGCAGCAGAATGAGAGAAAGGGAAAGAAAGAAAAAAGAGTAAGAGAGAGGAAAGTCTTCTTATTCCTTTCTCCCTTCCCTAACCTATTCCTTCCTTTTTCATAAAAATGTAAGACTAGAAGGCACGTCCAGGCTCTGTAAGCTTGATCTCTTTTCCTAAACATGCCTCATAATTCTGACCACAAATTTGTCAAGCTGCTGCTTGAAATTGTCCAGGTCTCTTTCACTTCTGAGAAAATCACCCTTCTTGAAAATTTAGAAATCCTCCTCTCATTTTCAGCCTAATTTTACACATGACCAATTTATTCCCATTTGCTCTTGTACCAACATAAAGCAACAACTTAAATAGCTCTTGTCCTTCCCTCACATGTACAACCACTGGTGTATTTATAGAGAGCAGTCATTCTTCTCTCAGCTGTATTTGGCTAGGCTAAATAAGCCAACTTATTTTAGACTCTTCTTTTAGGATAGACTTTCCATTCCCGAATCACCCTAGCAGACAAAGGCACCTGTCACATTTGCTGGCCTGGAGATCTCTTTGGGGTTACCAAAGCATCCATATATTCCTCCTTCACTGTTCTTTCTCATGGAGTCCACTTCACACTTTAACCTCCATCCCACTCCTCTCCTCCCACTCTGGTCCTCTTTTGCTGAGCAGGTCTCCTGTGTGTCACTGGCAAATTTTATGAGCACAAGCCTAGGTTCTGTATCAAACCCAACTCCAGTACTAACCTTCCTCTTGTCAATAGACTTTTAGCTAGTTCCTTTCTCTCATAATTATTTTTGTAAGAGTACTCTTATTTTCCATTTTAACTAATTAATTCCCATGTGTTATCACTGTCTTACTGAGTTATCGAAGACCATATGGATTAGATTATCCACATTTGCCTCATCAAAGGAAGACATCAGGCAAGTTTGGCATACTGGTAGATGCATATTGCACATTATCTCATTTTGTATTGAACTCCTTAAAATTTGCTCTCTTCAGATGTGGTAAGTTTTGTTTCTGTACACATAGTCCCATAAGGCTTTTTCTCCCATGCTGTACATCACTGTACTCCTGGAAAACGCAGACCACAGAATTCATCTTAAGATTTACTTTTTATCTCAGCTAAATCCTTCTGAGAAACAGACTTCTTTTTTCCTCTTTTTTTTTATTTCAGAATCTGACTGGATTTTTCCAGACCCACTCACAGCTGTTCTACCACTTTCACATCCTCGTTATTCACCATCACTAATGAAATAGCAATGGGGGGAGGTTCCTTTGGGAGCCTGCTCTGGCTCATTCCTTTCAAGATCAGATTAGATATTGCTTGAGCCTGAATAGTGCTTCAGTCTCTTCATTACATGCCTTCAGAGCTGAGCATGGCTTCTGTTTGGGGAAGGGCCAGCCATGAGATCTCCGAGTCTTCTGCCAAGTGCATATTAACACTGTTTTAAAGGCCACAGAGTCCGGAGCTAAATTCTTAAAGCAATCCTATCCCAAACCCAATGATGTCACTGCTACCATAACTCAGCTCAGCAGCCTCAGTATCATGTACCCTCAGTCTGAACATCCAAATTGCCTGAAAAACGTTGCAATGCAAGAAACTGCCAACAAGTAGAAGAGCACAAAGGGTTTTGGACACCCTTGGTTACGTGTGTGGGAAGAGGTGATGCAAACTGAGATACTGAGAAAGCAGACAGCTGTGTCTCCTTAAAAATCAATGTGGTTTCTCTGCCAAGTGGGGAGAGTGATAAATATGATCTGCAGGGGCTGGGGAGGACTAAGAATTTGGAGCAACTCAGTGTATATATTACCCTATCTACTAATTAAAGACATGGTTTTGATGAGGGATACAAGCTCAGAGGAGGTCAAGGGTTGTATCCACGGAGAAAGGAATGAGAGAATTGAAAGCAAGGAGAAAGCTTATATCCTTCTAACAAATTGGCTGATGTAGAGAAGGAGAAATCAGAAGGACAGCAACCATCTCTGCATAAAAACATGTAAATGGAGACGCTAAAGCGATGGAGAAGCAAGGAAGATCTAAAAGCACAAAAGAGGCTTGCAAAATTAAAACAATAACACAGAAGGTTTTTTCTAAATAGCATGTTATCACGAAATAATTGTTAGTGGTTGTTATTTGCAACAGTTGCTTTTACAGCAAATATTGATAGTAAGAAAACAATGAATAGCTCTGAGAGCAATAAATTTTTATGTTTATTGAAGACTCGGCACTGGCAGATTTCCAAATCAGCTTACAAGCAATTAACCAAGCCTCAAAATATCCTGATGAGGTAGAAAAATCATTCCTGTTTCACAGATAAGTAGACAACGAGAAAATAGGTAACTAATTCAGTTAGACAAGTTATTATGCAAGACAGAAGTTACTCTTTTTTCCTGATCCTTACTGTAACTTTCCCTCACTAAAAAAAAGAAGATATTTCCTTTTCTTCAAACAGCAGCAACAAAGATCTGTTAGGGTTTGCTGTGGTTGGAAGTTATTCAAGAGTTTTAAGCAGCTTAATGACACAGGCACCAAAATGATTTTTTCCTTCAAATGGTCAGAAGTGCCTGATAGTCTTGCTCAGAAGCGGCACCAGAAGATGCTAGATCCTGTGTTAAGCCTGAAAAGCTATTATTTTCAGTCTACTCAGCTCATTAAGAAATTGCTGAAGGAAAAAGCATGACAAATAGAGATTCTGCCTGCCCTACAAAGACAAGAGTGCCAAGGGGCATGTTTGTATTGTAAGTGTCTTCCAGCATGACCAAAGCCTGTTCCCATATTGTAACGCATCGGGAAACAGCTGAAGAGGTGACAGCCTGAGACTGGAGCCCGCTGTGCTCCGTAACCCAGCGCTTATTTCACTTCTCTTGTGTCTCCCACAGGCAACCCCCCAAATATGCAAACTTCTGCATAACATCAGAAGCACAGATGGTGAGCTGTGCACAGGGCAGGGACTCCTCTTTTTACTGTAGATATGGGCAGACATTCATCTGACATGCACCATCACCAGTGGTAACCTATTTTACTTCCCAGCTCCCGTGAAGGAGGAGCTGTGCATGTGGTCAGATGCTGCAGCTCAGTAGCCAAGGGGCCACTTGTTCAGATGCCAACAACCTACTTGCTTGTGCTTTTCTGGGCCATATGTATTTGTACACTGTACAAAGTATGCAATGGGGGTTCAGTTGTCTTCTGAAAAGATCCGGAGGACTACGCATGGTGAAAGTGTCTGCCAGTTAGGTAGTACACATCAGGGCTTTCCTCAAAACATTCAAAGTCTACCCTAAAAGAAGGAGGGGGAACGCTGTGCCCGCAACTCCACTGCCAGCTGCCTGCAGATGTGATATGGGTCTGGAACATGCTCCTGCGGTCCACATTACCTACCCACAGCAGCATGCTTCCAGCATCCAGTGGGCTGGGACCTTTTCAGGTGGCAGTTTTAAGGGGTACCTTGCACCAATACTAGGTGCTAAAGGAGTACTCAGGAGAACAGGCTTCTCATTGCAACTCTGACTCTGGTGTAGTGTTTGACCCTGGGAAGCCACCTCAGCTATCCTAACAGGCATCCTTTGGCCACCTGTCTAGACTGCAAGCTCTTCAGGGTAGAAAAAAAGAGACGGCGTTTCTACACCGCCTAAACAACTCAGGTTCATATCTCAATTGAGGTTTCATGAACACAAATAATATAATGAAAATCACTGGCTATTGTTGCTCTCAAAATTATTTTTATATGGCTGATGGAGAGAGAGTTGGGATTTTTTGCAACTACAGATGGGAAAGATGATATCTTTTATTTTATTTCCTGCTCTGTTTTTATTAGATATCTGCTAGACTATCTTGCTTCAGTCAGTTCCTATGTATGCTTTTTACTGGGGCAGTTAAAGGTCTTCGAGTGTATAGCAGAAATAAGTAAAAAAGATTATTAAGCCAAATGCTTGAACTGCAAGTCAGCAATAAAATTTGTAGATGTATTGCAAAAAATTTCACCCAACAATAGGTCACTAAAATGGCTTGAAATTCTTTCTATTTTAAATAATTACAGATTAGTGAAAAAATATATAGTTCTTTCAGTATCTTTTGTTTTCATAAAAGATCCCTGTATTTTTCTAATGAAAGACTGTTAAACTTATCAGCTTAACTGTAGGTAGGTTGGAATTTGACTAATGATAATTCATTTCTTGCTTCAAATTTAATGACATTTTGAAGCACATTGTCATTGTTTGACAAACCCTCATTCATGCAAAACTTTGGACCCCTCATTCCTAAAAGGTCAACTTAAAGGAGTGCTCCTTACAAGAACAGCCATTGTAACATCAACTTTTCTGGTTGGAGTGTTGGACTAAACCTCTATCCTATGGGAACAAAATCACTGTGGGAATCCTTTATGTAAAACCTTTCTGGCTAACTGTTAGGCTGTGACGCAAAGAAGAGCTATAAGAAAAGGCATCTGAAGAGAAGATAATGGAAAGTAATGTTGGAGGAGGACAGCCTGTGATATAAAAACCTATAATAAAGTTAACAGCTATGCTGCTGCTGAAGGACTAGTTGGGAGAATGCCCAGTATTAGGAACTTACAACCTGCAGCTAATGATTACAAACTGTGATTCATTTGTTGTTTGAATTCTTGTAAAATTGCTTTCTATTGTTCCCCTGTAAGAATCCTTGAAATTAAAGGTTATGTAGACTATTTTAATAACAAATGCAATTATGGTGATAATAATCCAGAGTATAGTGCTCAAAATGTCATCTCTGCCTCTCAAATAAAGTGATATCTCTGAGATCTGCAAGGATATCTGTTCACTCAAATGAGGCAATAGGCATTATAAAAAAGTCTGTGAAATGAACAAAAATGTATCAGTTTCCCAGGATCTTTATCTTCTGATCAGATGCTTAGAATTATCACCCATATACTGTCATCAAGAAGAAATGATGAAATGTTTTCCTAACTATTTTTTTAAACTCACAATCCTTTGTTCTGTTACATGTTACATCAAACTTGCTGCCTGTCCATGTAACCAGGATCTCACCCTATTGCACGGCAACTGGGAAATGAGCAAGACATGACTATTTATGTGCCTAAAATGCCCAGGTACAATTATCTGGCTTTGGTGAGCAAGCTCAGCTGTGATACAGAACTAATTATTCCAAAGTACCAACTACTTCAGAGCACACATGGAGTAGAGAGAAGCAATAGGCACTATCCAATCCCTCTGCTAGAAGCACCTTCAGAGATCTGTTCGGGTATTTCAGCTCATATTCAACTCCAGGGCCCAAAACCAAAGCAATCTTTAGCTCAGTAGTGTGATCTTTTCTTCTTACGTCAACAGAATGGAGGTGTGATGAAAAGCATGTCCGCTGTGCCCCCAAGCTGTGTGTTCAGTTTGCATCCTGGCTCCATGTCATCTCTTTTGCTTTATGGACACCCTGTCCCTTTCTACAATGACGGCTTCAGCCTGACTTCAGCCTAATTTCTTGTTCGTCTAGGAAACAAAGCTAATTACTAACCAAGCCTTTTTATTTAGGACTACTAGTCAGGGTAGATCTTGAACTCTTAAAGAATAGATGAACATAAATGGTGCTCAATGCTCAGCAGCTCTGTGGATGTGCATCCTAAAGATCCAGTCTTCAACCAGAGGTGTTCATTGGTCACCAGGCTCACAAGAACTGACATGGAGTAGCTGTACTCCCCTCCACATTGAGTAAGGCATGGTGAGCGTGTGGTTGGGCCAGCATTGTCTGTACTGCTTTAAAGGCTTGGCATTTTCAGAGAACCAAACAATGCCAGTATTCCCATTGCTTCTCTAAAGCCAGGGCTTTTGATCCATCCATATCTCACATTTCCACACTTCTCTCTCCAGTTCATTATTCCTGTTCTGGTTCATTCTTCCTGGATCTGCTTCAAATGAAACAACTAGGTTCCTCAAACAAATGGATTTGGCGGAACACATCTCTGTCTCTTAGAGCAGAAAAGACCCTTTTGCTGTCCTGGCACGGGACAATACCTGGGTGTCTCCTCTGCCTGTTATCACTGCAACCAAATCCTTGGCTGCATTGAGGTGATGTTAGCTGCAGCATCTCTGGCCATCGCTTGCCTAAGTGTGTATAGAGAATGTGAGGTACCTGCTTCTCCATCCATCCTTGGCCAAGAGTTTTCTCCACTTTAGAACAATCATGCAGTGAAAGTGAAATTTGTGCATGTGTCATTTTTAAAAAAGGACAGACTCCATTATAAATCCTCACACAGCGACCTACAGTTCAAAGCATATGAGAAGACCAGGAACAGGACTGCTAGATTTGGTGTAGACCCATCTTTTGCGTCCCATCAAGGCAACTGAGTAGCACCCTCAGTGCTGTTCTACTGAAGTTACCCAATTAGTCTTGAAGATATTTTTCTGCACTTCCCAAAATATTTCCAGACAAAAAGCCAGCTCACTAAATTTTCCAAAGGGGCCCAAGATCTAGACCTAACCGTATATATACATGCATGTTAACATACAACATACATACATATATATGTGTATATGTATATAGGCATACATTGTTTTATCGTCACTTATCTTCCTGCCCCATGAAACAGGGTGAGTTTTCATGACACGCCATAAGGATTTCTATATGGAGTCTCTATTTTTATTTGAACAAGCCCATATTCCCACACAAGATGCTGTGGACAGACAAGTTCTGTACTACTTCACTGCCTGACTAAAAGAAAAAGGGATGCATAAGCCTCTCTTAAAATTCCTTTTTTTATGGTTGTTTTAGGTATAATATTTCATGCAGCATGTCACACAAAATCATCTTTTAGCTCAAGGCCACTGACACCACCAACCCCCCTGAGGAGACAAACAGGCAAGAAGCAACGCAGTCCTCAGGAGGGGACTTAGAGCGTCCAGTCATTACCCCGGCCCTGACACTTCTCATTTAGCTCCTGCATTTCAGTTTGACAGTATCTCCCTGGTGCATAATATTAGGAGTGACGATGCACTTGGAGGAGATGGGAGATCTATGTTTTTGATAAGGAGATTGTGAGATTTGATTCATGTTGTCAGAAGCATCCATTAGTGCCTGTTCCTTCCTAAGCTCATAGTTTCCATGCATACACTCTCCACCAGCCCCCTGTGAGAGGAACGGGTCTCATTTCAGATTCAAAAGTTTCTTTATGTTTAATGGCTCTTCTTTTGTGCTGCACTTCTGAGTGCAGCGCTGAGCAAGCAAAGGTGACTGCTCTGGGATATCTTGCCTGGACTAAATAAATTCTTTCCTTCTCTATTTAAGATTAATTAAGAAATGCTGAAGGGAAAAAGGATCAGAGCTACTCTGAGATTGTTCATTCCATCCCCCAATTATTCAGTATATACTAAGCCTGAAAGAGCTGTAATTAGATATGAGAAAAGCCTGATGAGGTTCTCTTTCTGTATAGTTCCAAGCACGCTGGCAGTCCTCCAGAAGTTAAATATATAAATAAATCTTCTTCTTTTCACCAAATTTCTTCTGTTCATCGTACTTCTCCCTTTTTTCCCTCCAAGGTCTAACCCACCCGCACTTTACCCATTTAGTACCCTGTGCATTGAATAGGCCCATACAGAGATGAAGGGAGAGATTGTTTCTTTTCCATCACAAGCTGCTAGAGAGTCCAGCCTAGCACTGCGCTTTATGAAGCTCTTGGAGGAACCTGTGTGAGCTTTGGAAAACCCCAGCAGCTTCTGCATGCAAATATCTTTGCAGATTTGTACATTAATATGGGATCCAGACACCCATGTTGGGTTTCTCTGGTGTAGGTACGCCACCTAAAAATTAGTCCCTTGCCCTAGCAGTTTAATTGAAGACAGTGAGCCAGGAGCCCAGGCTCTCCTCACTGTCAGTGAGGAGCGAGTCACGGGGGCTGCAAGGAGCCAAGAGTTCAGTGCATCTGCTGCTTTTGAAAATGTTGTCTTTAGCAAAGGGTCACTGGCTAACTCTACAACGTTAGGCTGTGGTCTGATTTCCCTTATTTCATGGTCACATTCCTAGAAAAACTATTCAGTCCATTTAAAAACCTGGCTAACTTGTCTGTCTCAGGAATTTCCTCCTTCTACTTCCCTTCTTCAATTTCTGTTTGCTTTAAATGAAGGTAATTCTTTAAGCAAAGTGGTACATCTTTCTCTCTTTCACTTATTCTTTGACACAGTAATTTACATTGGTGAGTAGGAGCACTGTAAAATGATTTACACACCAACCTGAAACCATGTAGGTCCTCCTACCTGCAGGGTATTTTCAACAGTAGATACTTTTCTCTGATGTCATCTGATCAGCCTCGAACCCTCAGAAAATGTTGGCTTGCTCAGAGGAAAAATGTGTTAGCTTCCAATGGCCTTTACCCGAAATGACTTCAGAATTTTTTTTTTTTTTGCAAGAATTAGGCAAAAGAAAACCCACACACAACCAAGCATGTGGAATAAGAGACTCAAAACAAGCTACTTCAGTCACAGGGTTCCCAAAACCAACAACCTTCACATGTGGGAGACTCCAGCCCTCAAGCTGATGAGTCAGTATTGGTGACTTACACTTCAGCTTTATTGCCGTCGTCTTGTAATAAAATGAAGACCACGAGGAATAAAAGTGCTGGGTAATATATTTCTTGTGTCTGTGAGCATGCCCCTGGAAAAATACTAAGCTAAGAAGGGAAATAATGTAAACGGCAGAAAGAAAGCCTCCCTTGTTTCATATTTCTTGAGTGTGTCTAGTTTGTATCTGTTACTACATTTTTCACTGAAGAACTTTTATTTCTTTTATACATATGAATGACTGTTTATGACTGGCAGTTTGAAAATGTGGCTTTACTCTGATTAACTCTACTTTTTGTCTGTACTTAGCCCTTTTTAGGACCATATTTCTCAAGCTATGTTAAAACATGAGCAAAACCAACACATGGAACAATTTATTGAAATGCCAGGCAGGTTTGACAGGTGCGGGAGAAATTGCTTGGTTTCACAAATTGAAACAGCTGCACTTTTACAGGTGATGAAATTGTAATGGGATGGGGTTTCACATTTGTAGTTCATCTTGTGTTTGTTTTTTTGTTTTTGGAGCATTGAGTCTTTTCCCACTCTCCAAGGGGGACTCTAAGACCTATTCCTCAAGTGGATGAGGCATCTAGTCTCCACAGAGTGAAGGGAAGATTGGTAAAAATTCAAACAAATTTCAGAGTAGACTGAAATGTAACTAGAAAATAATAGTTTTCTCCTCATGGGACTATAAATAAATGTTGCTTGCAGCTTTGGGAGCAGGAAATGCTATAAATGTTAGGTCCACCTTTCAGATAGATTGAGCTAGATTTCATTACGTATCTTAAAAGAGTATCATGCACAGAAAGTTTTGAATCGTTAATCAAAAAATGTTAACCTCATAAGAGTCTCTTGTATTAAGGAGTTTTACTTTCACTCTGTGCAATTGCTACAGGAAGTTCTATGTTTTCTTTTCAAATTACTCAGGACCATATATTTTCCTACAGTGACAGGGTATGTATCAAGTGGTGCCACTCCCCATAAGTTCATTTTTATCATCCTTGTTGGGAAAAATTAAGAGGAAAAATCAATGGAAGATCTTAAAAGAATTGGTCACGTTTGGCACTGGATTAATTTGTTAAAACGCTTGAATTATAAAACCTTCTCCTACCTTAAATCCCCACTGAAGATGGTGGTTTAAGACATAAGTTCTTGTGTGGCTCAGAATAAAATAATCTTTTAAGTCCTGATTGAAATGTATCAGTGCCTCACACACTGCTGTGCACAGCATCTCAGCTGGGATGCCCTTTAAAAATGGCTAATTTGAGTGATCAAGACTTTCTGTTTCTCCCCAAACAGTATTCTTAGCAACCTAACAGCAAAGGCAAATTGTCCACTAGAAAAAGCTTGGAAGAGAACTGGTGCCTTTGAGTAAACATGTCTCCTTTGACTCGGGAACAGAAGAACGAAGGCATTTCCCTTGTCTGTGTTACCCACAGATAGGTAGGTATGTCTGCTAGATGAGAGGACCACCCCAGAGCTCTTGAGTGCTCAAGTGGGGCTCCTGACCAGGGCTGTGCCACCCGCCTGTGGCACTGCCGTGCCACACTGCAGCTAAGCCCCCATGGGCTGCCAAGGTCCCTGCTGCCAGCTTCCAGCCCAGTCTTGCCTTGCAGAGGCACTTGACCTGTGAAAAACCACTGTCATCTCCCACCTGGAGCTGCTCCAGGAATATTGCAGCTTTCTGAGGTATACGGTCTGTCTTGCAGCTCTATGAATGTTTTGGCATGTCTATCTTTCAGGGCCAGAAGGACTGGGCACCTTAAATCAGCTCATCTAATGGTCCTGGCTGCCTTAAAGATTGATAAAAAAAATTAGGGTGGTGTGCAATTTGTATAACAAATTACAAGGGTCACCTTCTGCCAAATCAAAAGATTAGTGAAGTGTGATATCAGGCTCAAATTAGGAATAAGAAAGTTATTAATTTCAGGCCACATGAAATGTGCTTCACTGCTCTGAACGGTATGAAGCTTTTGACTGAATAGCTAAGGATTACTACTGAATGGGACTTGGTGCTGTAGCCAGTCATCCATTGTGCTCTGCCACTGCAGCCATTATTATTGTACTGCAGTAAAGTTTTATAATGCTGTGATATTTCAACCCAGACTACTGAAGGATGCAAAATAATTATTGCATCAGAAAACTGGAAGGGTATATTTAAGGGAGAAAGAGAGAAAAAGTGCAGTAAGATATCTTTGTTTTGCTTGGGCTTTTTTTCATTCAGCTACCTTTGCAGCCCATCCACATCCGAACATGCATTCGCTGGCTCCTGTGTCCAGTTCAGCCTCACTGTGAGGCTGCTTTGAGGTTTTGACTGATAGATGTGGGATGTGGTGTTTACCAGAGCAACGGGTAAAATAAACGTTGCCTAGGTTTACTGAAAATTAGCTTTGCTCACATAAAATAGAGAATAGAGTATAGAGAAGAGAGAAGAGAAGGTACAAGCGAGCAGCCTTGGACTATTTGGATAGGATTTGGGGTTGTATTGTTCATGTTGTTTTTATTTGATCTAGATGAAAAGCATTTTTAACTTGGTAGCCTGGAAAGATTAGACTTGCACATACACAATAAACCCCATTTTGTTTTGTTTTCCTTTTTGACATAATACGCACAGAGAGGGTGTTTATACACCACTGTGGACAATGAATCTATTGTCTCATCTCCTGTAGAAACAAGTGTCATCAGTGCTTACAATTGATCCAAGAGCTCTTACCTGATTCCAACACATCAGTTATTTATTTATTCACAGAGAAAAGAATCCCATGAGACTAACAATTGTTATCAAGGACAACATAGGAGGAAGGAAGAGAGGAAAACCCTAAGTGGTGCCTGTTCAGTTGTTTAGATTTTTTGGTGCCACATTTCAAACAAATCAGCCCATCAATAAGAGGACACAGCAAAAGCTAATTTAGCTATCAGTGTGGATTTCACAGACTTTCTCCTGCACCACTTGAGCTGGCAAGAGCTTTCCCATTGAGTGGAACAGGAAAATCAGCCAGGCAGTTGTCTTTGTCCGCATTAACACTTGTTATTGGCATTAGTGGTGTGCCTAAGTTTGCTGCTGCTCTTCATGCTTTGACTTACATGGATGCAACTTGTTCGCACAAATATTTAAACACATGCTCAGAGGATCCCAAATTCCTCAAGTCATTTTGCTACCCATCATCTTTTGGGATTGGTGCCTGACTGCAGTCACATGCTGACATGTATTTTAAGAATCTTGCCTTTGCTGACTTGCTGCTGTGGCCTGGAGACATGTCATTCACACTTAAGATCATGAAAACCTGCCTTATTTACTTCAGGTGTTAACACTGCAACTGATGACAACAACAAATATAGAAATATTTACTATGCTTCCTCTTAGATCCCTTTGATTTCTGCCAGATGCTGTTATGGCAAGTGAAATACTTTGGTGTGGGAAAATGTGTGTGTGTGTGTGTGTGTGTATAGCAATAAGTACAGATTAAAAACCATGACAAAAGCCCTGTTATGCTCACCATAACACGATGAACCTGAACAGATATGTGACACAGAACAGGTGAAATCCTCAGCATGTGGGTCTGGGGCACCCACAAACACTTCCCAGCCCTCAGACTCAGGTGCATGCCCCAGCCCCTGACATGCTGGGACAGCCGTGTCCTCCTCCCTGTGCACTGGTTTCCATGGGAGTTGGGAACCATGCATTGAGTTTGGCAGAGTGATGGATGTTTACCAGTTTGCCCAATGGCTGTATGGTATAAGTCCATCTAGCTGGAGGCAGATGGAAACTGTAGAAGATTATTACACTTTCCAAATAAAAAAAAACAGAACTAGGATAGGTCAATCTTCTAATCCAGCCCTTATGGTTCCAGCCACTGCTGGATGCCAGGAAGATCATGAAAGGCATCAAGTTAAGACCATCACGTATACCTTCATGTACTATTCTTTCTGGTATTTATTAGAGTCACACAGGCAACCACAAAGGTGGAGGTTTTCCACAAAGATCTGTTAAAGAATTTATAGCGAAGCAGCAAAGGAAGAGAAGGATGGGAGGACGAACTGAAGCCTAGGGAACTGGCACAGCTTTCCTGCATCATGTTGCAGCCAGAATTGCATTCCCTCGTCTCGCAATACCTGGTGCCCATGACTGAAGTGCGCCAGGGCTCCTGTAAGCAACATCATCATTCCCTGCACCCCTCCACCCCGAGCTGCAGCCAGTTCATCCTTCCCAGGATCTCCCTCACATGCAGGCAACCTTTCTTCTGGCACACTTGGAGGCCTGAACTCCCCATAAATCCAGGCCACATTCGCCTAGGCCTGGGTGGAAGCAATGTGCTCTGTTATTTGGCCTCAGCCTGCTTTTTACCCAGCAGCTTCTTGGCTTGCAGAGAAAACAGCAAATGATGACTAAGCAGTGAGTTGACCTTCACTTTCCTTTTTAAAATAAAATGTGATTATTAATCAACAAAGTGATGCGTCTCAGGACTCTGGAGGGGAAAAAAATAGCTTGAGGTGATTTGACAAACTGATTCTTTTGCTCTGTTGCATTTCCCATGGGACATGACAAATTAAATGTCGAAGCCAGCTAGAGAGTAGTGATATATCTCAGTCTGGGCATTAATCAGCCTGCCTCTCATTTACCACTTTCCATTTAAGTAGATGACTGTATACAGCTTGAACAATGGAGTTTTTCATTCCATAATCTCCCTAATTGTAATTTAAATAGGTTTCCTGACAGTCGCCCTCAAGGCTGTGGGGAGATGATTCCAACAGCTCGGTGTCCACCTCGGGTTTACATAATGGATGAAAATTCAAATCCTGGTCCGAGGTGCAATTAGATAACGCCAGGAAAAGGAAAGAAGGGATCGGATGAACTGCAACCAGAGAAGTAGAAAAGTACATATGATATCACTGGGAGGCAGAACTAAAACACACGCACGCACACAGACCTAGATCACAGTTGAGGTATTTGATACTGTCTGGTAGGGAAATGAATATCCAGAGACTATGCAATGCAACATGTAGAGTAAATAGGAGCTGACTGAGAGCCATGAAACCCCATGAACTGATGCAAACAGGAATATTCATGAAGAATGGAAATATAAGTACAGAAGAGTTCAAGTGCACAGAGAGGTTTATTCCAATCCCACACAAAAATAGGAAAAAAGCTTGTCCAAAGTTTCAGAGGAAGAAAATGCTGCTGTACAGAGCATATGGTTGCACAAGCCATCAGATTAAATGCAATACTGTTGTACTGACGGGTGTGATGTTTCACTGAGAACTGGTTGACAATACCGGACCTCCAAGCAGACTTCCACAGTTTCCTTTAAGCCATTCCAGCATTCAGTTTGCCCTCAGTCCTCAGCAAATGTTTGCAATTTTAGATACTCTAATGGCCTATCAAATTTGTCTACAAACTTATGCCCTCCTTCACTCTGCTCCAGAACATGTATCTTCACATTATATTGCTAAATCCTACTAAAATCAATAGTCTGCACCAGGCACTGGGACTGAGTGCAGTAAAGTGACTGTCACATCCACAAAGGGCCTAATCCTGCAAGACGTTAAGTCTCTGCATGAGGTGCCTTTTTCTTTCCAGTGTATTCAGCACTCTTGAGAGTCAAGCCTTCAGCTGGGAAGCCAGCAAGCAAGCTTGTCGGTGTCCTGAGAAGCACCGGGCTTTCCAAAGTTTCCAAAGCCAGGGAGGACACCCCAGGATGGCCACTGGTGCCATTGGCACCTGCCTCCCTCCAGCAAAAGTCACATCTGCATCCGCAGCACCTCCAGAGAACAGGCTGGTGTTTCTCTTATGGAAAATATTATTCACGATTACAGTGATGGGGACTGGCTTATGAATACCTGATTAAAGTATAAAATGTGCTGAGTTGACTGATGCCATTGACAACTGAGCCATATGAAATTAAAAGCCGTATCTGTTTGCTATTACATAAGAGGAAAAGCCAGGAGTGGAAAAAGACCCTGGAACTTGGCAAATCTCATTTAATCACATCTGGCAATTTTCTAGTCTGAGTGATTATCGCTGGTGGATATCATGTTTTTAGAAAGTAAAGCAAACAAAGAAACTAGAGCAAACAAGAGTCAGAAAAAAAATACTTGTGCACCTTTCAGCAATATTATAAGCCATGCTTGGAAAAAGGGTATTTAAAGCTATTCTCCAAGAATGGTCACATTTCAATTTAGTTTAGGATTAGTGACAGACGGCTACACACTAGAAGGGCGTACAACACTCCTTTGAACTCACTTATCTTGAAAGAATGGGCAACATTTTCATCTTTTTTTTTTGTGGTCACTGCAAGAAATACAAGAAATACCAAACAACTTTGACTAGCTGCAAAGGTCCTTTGGTGGTCCAACAAAACCAGAAGTACAAAAAAATCCCAATATGTGACTGGGTGGAGAGGTATACTTAAGTTTATTCCCAGCCATGAAGGTCTGTGACTGTGAAGTTGACTGCCTTTGTTCCAAACAAACTGTTCTATCTCAAGGCTAAAAAAAATAAAACATCATTTGACTTGAAAATGTGAAACCTTTGTATTTGGAAAAGCTGAAATTAGTTGCTTTGACATCTTCAAAACTCTTTCTTTTCAGAAATTATTCAGGTTAGTAGGTATATGAAAGCTGATCATGTTTCACAGATAATTTTGGTAAACTGTCTTTTTTCTGCTTTGAATTTTTTTTCTTTCCAAACAAGGCAAGGCAAAGGTTCCCTGAAACATTTTAAATCAACTTCCAGCTAATAGCAGTAAGGCAAATATTTGACAAATCTCAAGCCTGTCTGCACGGATGATCTCTTGCTCAGCCTTAGAAAGCAGCAAGAGACACCAGCCCTGAGCGGATGGGATGCTGCACTGCAGCTGACTGGCAGCTGCTCAGCTCATACCACCAGCAGAGCAGACTCATGTCCATCTGCACAGGGCTATGAGGTTCCTTCAAAGAATTAGTGTGGGAACAGCGAATCTCATAAATGCAGTTATAGCTTAACCGGAAACGGTTGGGCGCTCCACAACAGGCATGTCGTAGAAGCAATTTCTAGCAGATACGAGCTGTTGATGAGAAAAAGGCTTAAAGAAACTCTAGTCATGATGGGGCAAGAGAAACTGGGAGCTCTTTCTGTTCTGCTCAGTCCTATTCGGATTATTTCATACACACTTAAAGAGTCAGCTGCTTAGACTCTGTAATGGTGGATGAAGTTGCCTGGGGAGTTTAAAAAGCCTTGCTTTGGAAATGAAAGTATGGAAATCTTGAGAAGCAGTTCAGAACAGAATTGCTTCCTGCAGCTCAGAGCAGGGTCTAGTTTATTTACCGGTAGGTGGATATTATGGTAAGAATAAAAAAATAATGTATTTGAATAATCGAATACTCCTTACATCGCCATGAAGAATGATGCACCTAGCACTGTGGTATTTGAGCATCATACAATGCCCTAAATAACAAACTATCATCTGCTCCTTGTTAATTTGCCTTTGTCAGTTAGGGAAGAAACTGTGAGAAATTTCTCAAAATTATTTTTCTTTTTTTGTGCAATTCAGTGTGGGACTTTTTTTTGTGGAGGTGAATTCAAAAGAAAGGAAGCTTTGCACTTTGAAACCTTTAGTGATGTTTAAGATAGCCCAAGTCAAACAGAGCTATAGATCTAAAGCACTTGTCTAGTGTAAATGTAAATATTAAATACGCAAAAATCTTTGAAGTCTATTAAGGTTAAAGCTAGACAAAAACCTATAGTGTAGACTTACAGTTCAATGACTAATATATACACATAACATTTCAATAAACTTAACTGAGTCACTCTGAAAAGTAATATATAATCTACAAACGTCAATAGAAACCCGAGACCTGCATAGCAAAGCCCAGGGAAGTTGTTTTTCTTCAGAAGTCTGCTCTTGGCCTCACTGCTACGAAAGTGCTGCCAATTCATACTTCCAGTTTCAAATCAATATTTTCAATGCTTTTTGGATAGGGATACATGTTGAAAGTCAGTGGTGAATAATTTCATTTTCCACTCAGAGTATTGGTAACAATTACCACACTCTTCTGTGCATGTTACTCTGCGTTATCTATGAATTTCAAAATGCAAATGTAGGGTTTGTCTGCAGAGGGATACTGAGGGACATTAGTCTGAATTAGCTGAAGATGTGAAATTAGAGGAGATTAGTTAAATGTCATTAAAGTCCTCATGGACCTTTCAATTCAGAATAAAACCTGAAACTTTAACTTAGATAAATGAAGTAAATGGCTACAGAATGAATTAAGCCCATCTTAATTCTGAACCAAGCCGTCCCCATGAGGGTTGGCTGTGTATTTACCTAATTCGTGCTTGGGTCAGCGGACATTAACACATCCATGTAGGCGAATTCTAAAAATAACAAACACGCCAGCTCTCAACGCAGCGCGTTGGCACCCACTGAAGAGGCAGCCCCGGCTCGGCTCCCCTCGAGCGGCCGCCGGGCAGGTCTGGGCGTGTGGGCAGGCGGCACAGGGCCCCGGCTTGGCGCCTCGGTCAGAGGCGAAGGCTTCAGAAAGAAGAAAAACAACTTCCTTGGGCTTAGCTATGCAGGTCTCGGGTTTCTATTGACGTTTGTAGATTATATATTACTTTTCAGAGTGACTCAGTTAAGTTTATTGAAATGTTATGCGTATTTCGCTGAGTCAGCACAGCATCCTGGACTGAGCAGACATGGCTGGATGTATATGAACCTGAACTTTGCCCGATCCAGCGAAGGAAAACTAGAATTGTTTTAAACTTTTTCTCTGCCAGTGCACTTGAACTGTGGGTGTGCTAACCTATTGGAACGGGTTCCAACTATTTAAAAAAAAATTCCTGCTAATCCGTTAAATCTCAAAGCTGGATACTCCTGAAATTTTCCCACCTTAGTTTCCTCAAAACCCTGTTGTATTAAACAGAAAAACTGTATGACCAGATCAGTGTTCGTAATCATATTTCTTTTTCAGCTTCTAGTATAGGCTGTACCTATCATGTGAAAACTTTAGTTTAATCCAACATTTTTAACAAACAAAAAGTCATTCAGAGGAAAAGGTGTGTACCTGAGTTAAAACCAGGAGTCAACCTGGGATAAACAATAGTAAGAAAAATTGTTTAGGATTCACCCTGAACTTGCTGGTGCTAGAACCAGAAGATGTTACCTACACTCCGGTGTGTGCAGCTTCATAAAATGCATGCCCTGTTACTTTCTCTCATCAGTACCATTCACACGAGTTAAAGCACTGGTGGGTAATTTTTAATTTATCATTATGCTGCTGAATGTATATTTCATTGCCATTAAAAGGTACAGCTACTAGATCATTTGATGCAGACGGATTTTGCTGTATCAGGAGTACCCAGAACACATTTTGAATGCTTCCTAATACACAGGCAGGCTAGAGATGTGTAAATGGAAACACGAGACAGTGAAACAACAGGTGCAGCTGCAACAGAAATTATCAATTAACTGTGTCACTGCAAATGCCCTGAATTCAAAATCATAAAACCAAACATCACTGGGTCTTAATGAAACCTCAAACCCAGATTTGCATTTGAATTCCTGCCTGAGCTGATGCTGTATGCAATTGAGTAGTCTTAAGCAAAAGGCTGGACCCTTGAATTTTAAGAAAAACTGAACCTGTACCTCATTGCAGCCCAGGCCCCTCTCTGCTGTCTGTTCGGTTCTTCTTTCATGCCCACTTTCGCATACTGTGTGCATCCATAATTAGATGACTGAAGATGCAGGATGTCAAGGAAGTAACGCAGAACCAGGTCAGAAAACACTTAACTGATCACCAGGCCTAACTTAAAAAGGACAGAATGAAGAGTAATTTACTGCTCTCAGAATCACATTAAATACATTGCATTCTTCCCGTAATAAAACTACACTGGAAAATCAAGCAGGGGTTTTTTGACCAGGAATATAATTATTCTCTTCAACATACCAAGTTCTGGAAATAGATCAAGACACACAATGCTGAATTTACTTGGGGAGAGTAATATATTTAATGATGTGCTTAACAATCATAAAATCAATTATGCTTGGCAAAATAAATGTGTTTAAAATCTGCTAGAGTCAAAAGATCAGTTTCAAAATATGTTTATTGAAATGAAATCTGAAAAAAATAACCCTTCCCCCTAGAACTTCAACCCACCAACCTGAAGCTAAATGTGTCTGGATAACGAATACGGTGAGCCAACAATCTCTCTGCACTAGTAGGGAATTTAGGAATTATAAAAGCAGAGAAGTTCAATAAAAACATACATTGGTGTTAACATCCTGGAAAAATGATTCCGCAGAACTTCAAGCGCTTGGTTTTCAATTCTGTGAAATTTGTTACAAAAGCATGCAGACATGGCACCTGCCAGCTATGGCATCCAAGAGCTATAGTGAGCAAAAGGGGGGCTGACGTTGTAGGGATGCTCCAGAGCATGGAAGTAGGAGCTAATATCATCCACACGAACTGATGTTGCTAAAAAATGCAAATGGGGAATGCAGTGGGAAGTGGCTCATTTGCCCACAGAAGGACATCTATTTGCTTGGTTTCCATAGAGAGGAGAGAAAAATTTTCCTAACCTTGAGATTTCCGGCAGATCAGTGCAGCAGGACAATTCCGGGTGTATCGCTCACGGAGGAGTCACCAGCAGAAGGCTGGTTAGATACGTTTCATTCTATTTGTTTATCATACGGGATCCTGGTAACCAGTTGCTGCAATATAGACTTCCACTGTTAATCAAACACTTGGCATCGTGCTCATGACTAATGTAACGTAAAATGTTTATTTTCCTGATGTAAAGCATCCTCTAACGGCAAATATCATCTCCTAATGAAGCATGGCGATGCTGAGGCCAAGTGCTTTTTCTGGCTTCCCCCTGCGGAAGCCGAGGGAGACAAGCACTGTGCACCCCAGCGCCAGCCCCTGCAGCCCTGCCCCACTCCCCTGCACGGACGGGAGGTTCAGCTCGCGGAGCAAAGAGGTTGTTTTGTGTCAACAGGAGGCTGGTTGGGCTGCCAGCTCTGGCTGTCTCAGCCTTCCCCCTCCGTGCTGGTAAAACCTATCCCGATACGTCTCTATGTATCCTTTGCATTCAAATGGGAGAGTTTTGATCAGATTGAGTGCAAATATAGCACAGCTCATATAGTGGTCTCTTTGCTTTCACAGTACAAAATGACCTGGCAAAAGAGCTCAGAAAGGTCTCTGACTCCTCACTTACCTTGTTAGAAAATCCAATACTTCTGATTCACATGGCAGAAAACAGACAGCCACAGAAGTGAAAGGAAGAGCAAACAAAGTGCAGAAGGCTGACAAGGTGCCCTGCAAGCACAGTGTATTCTGCTCGTAAATAGTGTCCTTCCTGCTGTAGTGCTCTGGGTCCTACCCGGAGCTGCAGACACAAGGAAAAGGCAGGGGAAGGCAGATTAGAGGAGTCAGGGTCAAAATTCGGGGCAGGTCAACATGAGACACTGACTCTCAAATGTAGTGACGGGAGGCACAGAAAAGACTGAGATAGTATATGAAGTCAGAGATGAAGCAAAAGATATTGCTGTTGAAAAAAGACTGCAGAAATCTTATAGTATTGCAATCGTACACCTGCAAAAACAGTCCACTTCCTCTCCACAGGGGGAATTGAGCTGTCTAGGCTGGGAGTACTTGCTTTGGGTAGTTGTCTTTCTCTTCTTAGCAGTCTACTGTATATTTTAATATCTTTATAAAGCCTGAAAACTTTGTATTGTAGATAAAGTTATGGCAGACTTGCACAAAGCAGTAAATGATTCTCAGTGTAAAAAGCCTGGCTATGGTAGGTGTTCACACAACGCACCCTGACATAGCCTAGTACTTTCTCCTATAGAAGATTGATCCAGACCCTATATGGTATCTGATTATTTTCCCCAATCTGTGTCTTTATCCACATCAGAAATCCTGCTGTGCCATCCCAGCTGTTGCCATAAAGCAAAGGGAGTCCATAACCTTTTTCTGTGTTGGCAGGTACGAAGGTGGATTAAAAGCCCAATGGTCGGTGTTGAAAAGCATCCACATGCCAGCCTCAAATACCCGGGGTCCACTGTGATGCATGTACCTCCAGAGGATTCGGAGCTCGAGCCTCCGCTGTGCCAGACCTGCCTGAGCGACCACCCTTTCCAGCGAGGGATTGCTCCTCAGGAGGCCGAGTCCTGCTCCTGGGAGAGCCAGAGAAGCAGCAAAGTAAGCCACTCTTTCCTCCCCCACACTTTGTTTACATGTTTCACACTGATAATGGGTCTGTACTTACGAGATTGTGCTTCCCTCGGAGAGAGGGGATTCTCCGAAATCCGAAACTCTGTTGACCGAGGCTGTTACGCACATCTGGGCTCTGCTTTCTACCTTGAACTTTGATACCGCGGACAGCATGAGAAACAAAGGGTTCTTCACAAAAGTGCTTTGATGTAGTCTCTCAGTATTTGAACAGATTAGTAGTAACACTAAATAGCATTTCCCTGTTTTACAGAAACTGAGGTGCAGAGAGGTAACATTATCCCTCCAAGATAATGAAAAGGGCCAGGACTTGTTAATTTTTTCCCTTCTGCCCCACAAGACCTCCCTTCTCCCCCCACCATGCCATATCTAGCTTTCCCTTTAGAAATAAGAATTTGGCTCACGGAGTTTTCCCGAGTAGGAGGTGAATGATTCAGTGGGTCTTTTCAATGGGAGGGAAACCCTGGTTTGCCTCGAGTGTTGCCAGTATGTTATAAATGACAACATCATTCTGCATGTAGTGCTGGGCAGTTGCACACAGATGTGAAGGTGACAAAGCTGTAAGGGCTGAGATGAAATGGTCAGGAAGGGACTTTTCTGAGGCAGACTTCCGACCTTTCATTCATCGTTCAGCTCCACCTAATCCCTGTGGAGAAAAGCCAAACACAGAACAGAAAGTTTTGCTCAGAGCCCGTCATCCCTGACAGAACCATCCCTGCCTGGAAACGGCGCATAAAAAAAAGGAGAGAGTTGTACAAACATAAAAGCAAACAAATAAGACTCTTTCCAAGTACAAAGCAGAGCAAATGTGACAAGGCATTTATCAGAGTCTTAGCACACAGCTCACAGCAGAACCATTTTTTCATGCTACATCTACTGCATTTTTAAACAGGGAAATTCAAACAGCAGGTAAAAATGAAAGTCCTGTGCACTTCAGAAACCCAGCAAAGGCATTTTGGTGAAACATATGCGCAAGCGGAGGAGCTAATTACTCCTCCATTTTACTTCATTAAGAAGATTAACTTTGCTGAGGCTGAAGCATTAAAAAATGAAAACACCAAAGACGGAGGATTCTGCAAATCCTTTGCCTTGCCATAAATCACATGTGCTCCTAGACAGCTGTAGGGCCTCACGACTGATTTCCATTAGGTTTTACATGCATATGGGATAGATTTGACTGAATGCAGATTCCCCCAGACCCCTCTCTCAGTCTCCTTACTGCAGGCAGCGGAGAGGCTGCTTACTCAGCAGCTGGAGTCTGCAGCAAAAGGGATATTTTGCACGCTGCTTTAAAAATAACGTTGTCTGGCAAAAGACTCCTTGGATGAAGCTATCCTGCATAAGGAGTCTTTTAAGTAAGTTAAAGAACAGTCTTTGCTGCGATTCAATGTAAGGTCACTGCCTCTTTCTCTACGGTAAAACCAGGCAGGAAGCTTTTAATAATAAAGGCTGAAGGAGCTCCATGTCTGACCTCTTCCAGGTTTAAAGAGAGTTGCTGGGTGAGATTCTGTTCAGGGGTTAGAAATGGCACATAAATGCGAGGTAACTCCTTTCACTTTAAACCAATGAACTTGAACAGAGCCAATCTGTATTTCAAGGAGAAGAGAAGTGGTCTCTGTTAAGTCGGCAGGGAGCTTGGGGTGTGCCCGTTGTCTCTCCTGGCTAATTCTTGTCTCTTTTTCCCCATGACTCTTTCTTCCCTGTTGATTTCAATACTGAAACCAGGTACTGGTTCAGTGATTGTAGTTCCTTTGTGCTATGCCCAATGCCAACACGTACAAGGCTCCTACTGACCCTGTCCTTTTGCTCAAGGGCAAATTAATTAATAAAGAAATCAGCTGTGAAATATTATTAAAGGCTTATTCTAGGCAACAAGCTTTCTCTGACATGTTTCAGGCTACTCTGATCAGTTTGAAAAAGGCCTTATAAAAACCAATCTAATTAAACCACATCACCCAAGGGAACACGTGTCTGTATTTCTATTCTTATTTCCAACACAAAACCAGGGAAAAAGTCATTATTGCTTGTTTACTGTGATGGTAATTATGTAATGGAGTCTTTAAAAATTGACTTAACGTAAATAAGATTATATTGAAACTGAAAGTATTTTAAATAATGAGATTTTTTTCTTATTATATGCTTCTATCTCCACCTCCCCAGGCTTTTCTATTAAGGCATGTGTCAGTTGGAGTTTATAAATGATTATTGATGTAACGTCTACTAATTCTCCTCTATTATTTGCAAGATAGTGTATTATCTCTGTATTTTTATGACATTTTTCCGCATTGTATACAGTGGACTAGATAGTTTTCAAGCATTGCCAGAAAACCATGCTAATTTTCACAAGACTAACTTACATAGGTATATTATTGGGTTTTGTAACCAGCGTGGATTAGTTCTATAGCTTATATCTGCTCTACCAGTGTAACAGCTGAAGCCCTAAGGGCTTTGAACCACTGCCAGGGTAATGATTTACAATAATCATTCCTCACTTTTCTATGTCTATCCACATACTTCAGGTTGCGTAAAACTCACTGGCTTGATGAGGAAGGTAAATTCCTTTTCAAAATAAATTGCCGTGCTGTACAATGAATACCCCTTGTAAATAAGCTGGTTTTGAAAGAGTGGGCAAACCTCCTTTTGGACCCGCTTAGCAGTCTACTAACTGAGGAGGGGGGAATATGGTGAAAATTGGGTTTGATTTAAATCTCTCAGGTGAGGGTTTACCAAGCTGAGTTATTAGAGGTAAATCATACTCACATACACACACACACACATACTCTGCGTGATCTGTATATGCCGCTTACACTGTGTTGTTATGCCCTTGTTTCAGACCTTGTTAGTGAACTCAAAATATCTTCTTCCTTTTTTCTCAAACATAGCCAACAGCTAGGTTCAAGGCTTGTTCTCTTCTTTCCTCTTAGTCTAAAAAAGCTCCTGCTGCCCTATCTATCAGCTGGCATTTGTCCTGAAGCACCACGGACACATGTCTCTCTAGGAGACCAAAGTCCTGAATGTTTAGAGCTGTCTTTTCTTTCCAAAGATAAACAAAAACCCCATGCTGCCCGTAGCTAAGGGACCAGAGGAGGGAAAGAGCAAACTAATGTGTTTACCCCATTTGAGCAATGATTTTAAATTGCTGGGAGCATCTCTGTGTGTTGGGCGCAGCCACTGCTGCGTGACCGGGGGCCCAGGGGTGCTGAGCGGGGTGCTGAGCCCCATCAGCCCCAGAAGGGATCTGACCCCACGTCAGGTGCGATATGGTGAGTCTGGCAAAGGGTTTTGGTCTCTTCACCCTCTCACTGCTTCTGTGGGGCTGGTGGTGGAAAAGAGACGGCGGCTACTGAGAGAGTTTCCCCACCTTCCTCCACCTGCCACAGTACATCTATGCCTGATGTCTTTTGTGAAGGCACGTCAGGAAAGTCTTGCTTAAGGCTGCAGGGAATTCAGTGCTGCCACCTTTTTGGACAAGTCCTTTGCAGCTTATTGGAAGTTAATTACTCTCAAAGACACTTTCCGATCATGCTATTAGATAGATAGCAGGAATTTATTTTACTATTAAAAACCATTCAAAGCTCCTGTATATAGGAGAGCTCTTGATTTCATCGGATTTCAGCACTTTACCATATTTCAAGTCTTGCTTCAGAGATGAGGAAGGCTGAAAAAAAAGTACCCAAGCCAAAGGTTGGGCAATTATTTGAGATAGCTCTACTTATGAATCTCTCCTATAAATAACATGCAGCTTCTAGAAACCTGCATTTGAAATGGGATAAGAATATGTTTCAGGTGAAATATGTTGTGTAAAGGGGCATCATAAAAATAAATGCCTTTTAATGGAGTAGGAAAATGTGGAGATGAGAAACAGAAATATCTGACTAGCTGTCCATAAAGAAAGAGTTTGGTGACAGATCTGATTGGGCTTTTTAAGGAAGGATGGTTTTCTCACACATTTTGGACAAAAAGCCCTCCTACTTTTAATGATCTGCATTAGCAATGAGGCACCATGTGATTTACACCCTGATAAGTGCCAGTTAATACACAAACATATGCACATACTCAGTAGAGGAAGTGGAAATCCTGAAAACCCTGTATGGGAAAATTAATCCTGGAACCAATATATGTGAAAAGTGCTGAAATAAAACTTAATTTGGAAAAGAAAAGTAGGTGCAAAAAAAGAAGTTCGGGTAACAGAATTGTTCAGTGACATCAAATCTGGAGTGGACTGTGAGAGCCTCTATGAAACCTAGGCAAATTAACAACCTGATGGCAGATTACATTCAATAGAGACAGAAACACGGTAATGCACTTGGATGGAATAATTAGAACTACTCAGTACACACTGCAGGGTCTTAAATTAACTATGATTATTCCAGAAGGCAGCCCTGGGTGCCATGGAGAGTAGCTTACTGAAGACCTCAGCTCAGGGTAGCTCAGAGGGTCAATCCCACACCCAGCAAAGCAGACCCTCTACCCACGCGTGGAGTACAGCCCTCCATTCACTGAACATACTTCTGCCCCATAGAGAGACACATGGGGAAGTATGTGAAATAAATATACCTAGTGTGGATGAGGATAGACCAGCAATACCAGGGCCTGGGAAAGGCCTTGCTGGCCTGCATCATTCTTTCCCTTCATCTATACATTAGGAGACATTTCTTTACTGGAAGAGTGGTCTGGCCTTGGAACAGGCTGCCCAGGGAAGGGGTGGAGTCACCATCCCTGGAAGTATTTAAAAGACGTGTAGAAGAGGCGCTTAGGGACATGGTTTAGCGGGCATGGGGGTGTTGGGTTGATGGTTGGACTTGATGGTCTTAGAGGTCTTTTCCAACCTTAATGACTCTATGATTCTATGATACAATGAGATCCACTTTGAAGTGGCTCGTAGAGGCCCTGGTAAGCAGGATCCTTTGAGAAGAGATTGCCAAGGAGCAAAGGACAGACGAAGAGGCCGGTGGTCACATGAGCCCAGAGCTCAGTCTGACATTTGGTGCGAGAAACCTTGTTGTCTTGCCCGTGCTGGAATCTCCCCGTACAGGGACTCAGGAAACACTTATGAAGATCATTTCAATGAGTTTTGGTTTCCCTTTTGTCCCTTCTCGCAGCCAGGAAAAGCTGCTGGTAAGGAAATAACCATATTCTCAAACCAGGAAATAACCATACTCAATCCAGAAAAAATATGGCCCCTTACTTGCCTGCTCCATTGCAACAATGAAATAGTAGAGATAGGTCTGGAAAGCAAAAATGGAAAACAATTGAAAAGTTTAAGTTAAAATATAGCATAGTATACGTTAACATATAGCATAGATACAATGAGAAAATCTTGTGTATGGTATAAAAGACTGAACATTATAAGCAGACTTTAAACATACCAGAGCTACAGGGATCTGGAACTGTCTGTCAAAACAGAAGAGTCAAGCTGGAGTTTAATATATTCATGTGTGGGATGTTCTTGCCTTTACACTTGGTTACTCCAGATTTCAGAGCATATTTTGCTACGCCCCCTAAGACTGGAGGATGGGGGCTTATTCCACTGAGATTGGGAGCTGTACCTTGTACGCGTAAGAGTGACATACAGAGAGATAGTCTGTTGGGCAACCCTGTTTTCAATGCTCCATGTTGTATTTATAAGGATACTTCCAACATAAGCCAAAGGAAAAAAGGTGTTAAAAGCAATAAAGGAAATATTTATATACTACATGTAATTTAACTTGAGAATCCACAACCACTGGAACTCCATAGTTTCTGTTTGATTATTTTTCATATACAGGTAAACCCAGTCATCATATTCTCCTCCAGAAATGTATTATAGCACTGTCTGAAAATGAAAGAGGGTTTTAGAGAAGCAAGTGGTTCAATATGAGCAATTAGAACAGTAAAGGTACTTTATACTTCTCTCCATTCAGCAACTTCTGGCTGCAGAAAGTCTATATTTTCTGGATCATCACAAGTCAAACTTGTAGCTTAATCCTGCAAGTTGACAGCTGCAAATGGAAAACTCATTTTCACCAGCATAGCTTACAGCTATTTCCTAAATAGTTGTTTCTAACTGACTGCACTAAAGCTCTTTTAGCTATTGATATAAATGTGTCACTAATGGGTTTTTGATGGAATTGGGAATTGAGTACATTTGAATACATATCTCCGCCCATAAGCACAGGCTTATGTATCTGCCAATAGGTGTCTGTACTTCAGGAATTTGATCGTGTGCATATCCGAAGACCAGTGACTAAAATGTGATTTTATTGCAGATCCTATAGCTTTAGCAAGATGAAAAGCAATCTTAGATTTCTCTGTTGCTCAGATTTCTCAGCAGTTGTGAGAATCAGCTGTGAAAGGAACATGCAAGTGAGGTGGGAACGGGCTTTGTTTCAGGGGTTAACTCTAAATGCAGTACGTACTTTCATGGTTTTGTAATGGATTGATATAGGGTTATTATGGATAATATTTATTTAGACGAGTCAAAAATGTTTAACACAAAAGCGTTTTCAAATGGAAATGGCAAAGCACAGTTTGCAAATGCACAGGCTAAAATTATGTGTAATTTCAGTGAATGGCAAAGACTGAATAGCAGACAATTGCCTGTGGGGGTTTTTACGGTCCCAACTGACAAAGCGAATATCTATATAGCACACAGCATATAAATCAGTTCCATGACTCAAAGAAATGATGTGATACATCAATCATCTGCTGTACAAATATGCAGTGAGGCACTCAGTCATTTGTAAATCCATCACAGGTCTGTTAAGTGCCATACATTTAGTAAATTAATTGGACAAGTCAATATCAAAAACTAAAAACATGCTCTCGTCCTTTTTGAATGCTGGTTCAACACTACTGAAAATAATTAAAATATCTCCTGTTTCAAAGAAACTAAATGTCAAGGGTTTTCTCTGAGGACTTCTGCAACTGGAAAGTGATTTATTGTACTTTCCATAGGGTTTCCATAATACCTGGACTGGAAATGACATCTCTTTCTTGCTCTCCCTTTTTTAAAAAATTATTTTTATTTTTAATATAGTGTTTATCTAGCACCTTTTCCGCTCAGAGATCCAAATGACTTTGCTAACAGTAATAGCAATCAGAGAAAAGTGGTGATAGTAACCAGCAAATACCCAGTGCAGCGAGTGTGAGGAATTCGGGCTAGACACAGTAGACCAAATTTCTGTTTAGTTTTGTCCTGTCATACAGGACAGACAAAGCTTATTTCTGATTAGCAAGTCATCGGACACATAAGGTCAAGAGATTTGCTTACTGGAACAGAACAATGTTCTCTGTTTCTCCAGAATCCTGCTTCTGGCAAAGTACCTGATGTCAAAGAAGGTGAACAAAACCAGTCAAAAATCACTTTGTTTGAAGCGAACATATTTTTCACAGCCTAACGCTGTGTTAGATCCATTTGGTCTTCAAAGGTTATATTTAGGAGGGACAACAGGAGTTGCTCTTCTCTACTGGAGCTTGATTTTAATTTGTTTATTGCCCATCTTGTAATCATTGCTTCAGCTCATTCTAAAGATAATTCAGTGCTGCATAGTAGATAAATAAAGAAGTCTGTTGCATTGGTGTAACAAGGTCATAAAACCAATCTGACAGGCAATTAATACTCTTCTCTGAAAGAGTAACAGCACTGAAGATAAAACAATTCTCTCGCATAGACGTTCATAAGACCGTATAGAGACAGCTAAAGACTAGGTCTGAAAAATAGCTGAGTATGACTTAAAACCAAATTCAAGCCCATCCACCAAGGGAGCAATATGCCATGTTATAATGTGGTCAGGGAGTCCAGGGCTGCACAAAAACAGGGGGTATGCAGAGGGCAGGAGCGGCTGCAGGGCCACCTCTGCCACCTGGCCAGGGCCAGGGCCATGTCACCAGCAGGACTGCATGGAGCAGAGGGGTGAGCTGAAACCTTCTTGACTTTCCCACTCCTAAAGAGTTCCTCCCCTGGCCAGTTTGTGTCCCCTCCTCCCCACCAAGGGTCATTTCATGGCCTGCCTAGACCGTGCTTTTGAGGATCGGCAAGAATTAGTCATGTATGTCATTTCTCTCTGAAGAAATGCATCTCTGACCCAAAAACATGTTCCATAAAGAAAAGCTTGTTTCTTCCTCCAGCTACTCTATATGCACCAGTCTGTCTATCCCAAAAAGCCACAGATATCACAAGACATCCCAATTGTCTTAGTCAGTATGAGTAACACAGTAAGTAATTTTGTCCTCATCTTAGCATTGTAGCTGTTGCATTTCTTTGCAGTTTATAAATAAGTATCACTATTTTTCTGTCTAGAACTTCCAGATAACCTTTTATGTAGAATTTTCCTCTTTGCACAAAGAGGAATTGTAATTGGCTAAGACCATCATAGTAAATTCATGCATTCTGTAAGTCCTATTATAATGTTAGTTAATACAGGTCATTCTGCTCATTTAAGGTAATTTAATGCAATTCCCAGATCCCAGGACTCCTCAGTGTCTCCTATCTTAATACAGTGTACTTGCTCCCTCTGAATAGTCAGCACAGCGTGTTCTAAAAGAGTTCTGTAATGCACTCTGGATTTGAGAGGTGCATGATAAGTTGACTTTTTTGACCATTTGCATTAATGGAAAGATAATTCTTTCCAAAGCAGCAGTGCAGCTGCACAGTTTGTATGGCCTATATTGTATCACACCATACTGACATTACCATTAAAACAAAAAACCTGCTCAGAGTCATAACAGTTACACTGGCAAAGAAGGCACTAGTTTTAACATCCCTTGCTAGTTTTGTGTAAGATGGGGAATTAACTTTGGATGGAGAGCTCGGGGGGAGGGGGTAATCCCATCTGACACCTATAAAAGGCACTTGAGTCTTGAAGAAAGGGAGTTGGGCCCATGGGACTCCTATAGATTAGGAATGACCAGTTTTAAGGAACTGAAAATTAATCCAAACCCTTCTAATTAAGAAATCCTCAGCAGTAAGCTGTCATGTGAAACCTTTGCTTTCCTATACAACAAAGAATTTTTTTCTCTTTGCAGATAAACAAATTTACAGACAGATTAAAAAAAAAAACCAACAAAAGACCCCCAACAAAACAACAAACAACAAACAAACTACAAATCCAATAAACATTTTAAGAGTGGTATGATAGCACCTGATGACAACACCTGCCTTCTGGAGCAGAATCCATTGTCTACAGTTAAATGTAGACTGGACATTAGGAAGCATTTCTTTACTGAGAGGGTGGTCAAACAGTGGAACAGGCTTCCTAGACAGGCGGTCGATGCCCCAAGCCTGTCAGTGTTTAAGATGCATTTGGAGAATGCCCTTAACAACATGCTTTAACTTTGGTCAGCCCTGAATTGGTCAGGCACTTGGACTAGATAATCGTTGTAGGTCCCTTCCAACTATTCTATCCTACTCTACTCTACTCTACTCTACTCTACTCTACTCTACTCTACTCTACTCTACTCTATTATATTCTATAGTATTCTATTCTATTAAGTCTTCTACATTGCAGAGACAGAATTAGGTGCTACAGAATAGTGCTGAGCAAGCAAGTAGAAACCACAAAAAGGGGCTAGATGTATTTCTCTAAACCATGAAGAAGGATTAGCATGCAAGAATGGTCTTCAAGAGAATGCCATAGGATCCACTCTTGCCCTTGAAAGATAAGAGGAAGAGCTGCTAAGAGTGGGTACCTTCCACATATTATTGCTGAAAGTGTGAAGTGGAAGTCTGAGGAAAGCAGTGACTGCAATTTAGATACCTTTTCAAATCTGGTAGGTGGGGAAAACAAACACCTCCCCGCTCCCAAAGCATCTTCTAACTACTACTGTAATAAGCTTGTTTAGGTGGAGGATACTGTGAATGCCTCCTTCTGCAGCTGCATCTCTCTGTAAGAGCACACACAAAACCTGGTAGCTTGCTCAAACCCTGGGTAGCCTCCTGAACACCCTTCCAGGTTAGATTATTCCTGGGCTCTATTCACTGCTGCAAGGATTATTTGTGTGTTAAGGAGTTGCGGGATGAAGCACTCTTGTAGCTAAGAAGGAAAGCAACAGCTCCTGTCTGCTTCCCAAAGGTCTGATTCTTGAGAGTGGCCAAGTTTTACCATCAGGCATGCAACTCTATTTCAGGCAGTCTCATGGAAAGCAGGAAAAACAGATTTGATTTCTCTAGGTTGGAAAGGCACTAAAACAAGACCTGTCACAACTGGAGCATTTGTTGTCAGGCCTGAGCTGTTAGATAAAACCAGGGATTGATGTCCTTGAGATGCTTTTCAAAAACCACTCTCAGAAGGAAGGAGTTAGATAGCTAATGCTAACAGATTTCCCCCTCTATTGTCAGCATACTCGCTGTTGTTACTCTTATTACGAAGCATCTAGCGCTGCTAAAGAGGTACCTGCAGAGGTACCTATACACCTAGAGTTACAGGTTTTACCCTAGAACACAGATGTCTAAAAGCTAGCATTATTAAGTTGATGACGTTTAGTGTCCTAAGGGTTTCTTTTTTTTTTAATCTAGCCCACAGGAACTGAGGCTTTTTGAGAGATAAAGACATTTTGGCTTAAAAAGTAGCCCTTTCATCAAAACAATTCCCCAAGCCCCAAGATACATCCACTGAAAGAAAAATATAGCTGCATGCAAAGCCAAATGCATACAGAAATACAACACAATCCTTTTTTCTACATAATAAATGACAGCTACTCAGGGAATGGCTACAGATGAAAAGAACAAACTTGCTTTCTTTTCAAAGTACCAAAGGGAAATGCATGAAACAATGAAACTGTTGAGTAAGACTCTGTCAAGATAAATATCATATATCTGAAAAGAAAAGTATCTTTAAAATCCGATTACTATAACTGGAAGAATTTCAGAAATCTGTGTACTTTCCTTCAATCACCAGTTGTTTTTGTCAGAATTGCAAGTCTGGCGTTTCCACTCTATTTCTGTTTAGCTTTGCTTTCATAATGCCATACATCACCAAAATGCTACAAGGTTTTCAGTTCCAGCTGAAAATATAAATGTTTTGTTTGATTATGTACATTGATACTGGCTAAGTTGTCAGAATTGACCAGCAATTTTAGGCACTTTGGCTTTTGGACACACAAGCACCGAGCTAACCTTTGAAAACATTGCAGAAGGTGAGTAAGAAACACCCCTCATGTGCCAAGGAACTGTGTAGGACCTCAAGCCAGGATCTCAGAAACTGGGGCACTTGAACCTGGTAGTGCCTTTAGGAACTCTCGCTCGTTATGTCTCATAATACCGACTTTTTAGAAGGTGGAATTGAAGCTATTCGGCAGTGACCTTCAGGGATGACAAATCTTAAACAGAAATACTCTCTCTAGGAGCGCACAAGGCAATACTATGAAAAGGGAGCATCTGTACTACAGTGAAGTTAGTTATAACTAGTTTGCACTGTCTGCTTTTGGTTCACATTCCCTTCAGATAATATAGCAACTGCGGGGGGGGGGATTTCAAATTCTTCAACTTTGATCAATGCAATTTTTTTAGTGGGCATGATAGTGGATTGACAGTTGGACTCGATAAACTTAGAGGTCTTTTCCAACCTTAATGATTCTATGATTCTATAATTTTGTCCTGAGGAGGAAATAGAAAAATTTCGGCCAGTACTGTGTCAATCAGTGTGATCTGCAGAGCAGAAGCTGCATGCATGCTCCACGTGCAAGAAGACCAGAGTTCTGTTACCACATCAACTTCTGAAAGCCACGTGAAGTGGGGCTGACATAACAGGGTAGCAAGCAAAGTTCTTATCACGGGTTATATGGTTGTTGACATATCACACAGTCAGGATATCACTTCCCATATGAACTGCAGAGTAACTTTCCACGCTGATAAGTGCTACTTAATATTTTCCACACTCTACAGTTTTGGGAGGACTCTTTGAAAATAAGTAACTGGGCATTAATCCTTGGAAGACATGGATACACCAAAAAAGATGGTTATGCTCAGCTAGTTCCTCCTTCACTATGTGCCTCTTGTAAGATCCTGCATTACAGGCACAACTGGAACATGAAACCCTGTGGCAAACTGGCCATTTCCTGAGCTAGTTACAGCCCACGCCCACAGTGTTGGTCCAGGGCTTTGTCTCTGCATTTGGAGGGGTGTTTCACATCCAATTCAGAAGATACTCTACCAACAGATCTGACTCCTGCTTGTCTTCCCAGGCTTGGCTGTGGTTGCAATGTTTGCAATCTTTGGCCCCTTTTTACTCTTTCAGCTACAGGATTGCTCCTGTAGGCTGACAATCTGTGGTTTTGCTACATTAGCACATGCTGGAGGCCGTGCTGAGCCTATCACTTGCCCCAGCTTATAACTAGAAAAGCACAGGAAAAAGACAACTTGGACACTCTCCAAGTCTCTTGCTGCAAAACTCAGGTTGTATCAGTGCCATGTATCCCATTAGCAGCCTGATTTTTCCTCACTTTTCATTGCAGCAGTACTGAGAAGAGTGGAAATAAGACCTATAGGAATATTTGTAGATATGTAAGTCTATACCAGTTTCCCTAACCAGTTGTCAGCAGATCCTTAGAAGATGTTGTCCCTTTCTAAGTTTTGCAAAGAACTTAAGGGAAAAAAATTGCGCCACTGCCTTCATAGAACACTTGTCAATATTTTTTTTCTGTCAGTGAAACTGTTGTGTGTACGTAGTTTTGAATCTTCTGTGTCTTGGCAGCAGCCTTGTCGTGAGGCTGATGGTAACAGACTTGTTCAATTCTGTCACAACCTCAAAATCTGTTTGGCTCCAGCTTGATTGTTGCCAAATTTGGGTGGGTTAGGATCACATTCTATCATTTCACTAAGAATACTGTTTCAGTTACTTTGGGGAAGAAACATAGGCTCTTCTCGGACCAAAGCCACAATTCATAAATCAATTAATCCTGTTGGTGGCCTCAGCATCATTATCCTCAGATAATGATGGAAGACTGGTTATGCTACATCTGCTTTAAAGTTTTGTGGACAGCTGGAAAGAAGACCACCTGCATGCTGTACATATCTTTGGAAGGAATGGAAAAACTGTATCTCTGACTCTCTAAGCACAACTGGGAACTTTCATCAGAGACATACATAGCCATGAAAGTGCACACAACCAACCAGCATTCCCATATCTGATTAGGTAACTCTGAATGCAAGCAAATACTTGTACTATGAAAAAAGGAGCAACTGCTTTCCAGAGTTGCAATGACTGTTTACACTTATTAGTGTGTTAAATATTTTCCAATTTAACAAGTCCTCTTTTTCTTGGTGCTATGACTAGAGATAAAGTGAGTTGGAAAAGAAAGTATAAACACATCCAAAAAAACCTGGTTTGGTGCTTTTATGATTTGCAATAAACAGTGCAATGTCCCTTGTTCTTCCCTTACTCCTCAAAACTCATGGCTAGAGACAGTCCACAGCAGCAGAGGCCAAGGACCAACATATACGCTCAGCAGACATGCAAGCAGTGGCATATTAAACAGTACTGAACCTTTATGTTGAACCTTTGGCCACCATGTGCTAGCTGTTTAGTGCAAGATCAAGTCTTGTTAATAATCACACCATCAAATAAAAAACTGTGAAATATTCATAAATAAGACCCTTTGCAAATGCAAAGTCAGACTGCAAGGACCACACAGGTCTTATTCATTCCTCCCTTAAAGCCCATCTTGAGGATAGAAACTGGAGCAAATAAATTGGATTTAAATCTGATTTAAACAAGGTTCCAGCCAAACTGGATATTGCTGCATGGCTGACCAGTGTAAACAACATCAATCCAGATAAGAACTATGTTTGTATAGAACTTTCTAGCTTAAGTCCCTCAATTTATTTCTTGGATAGAATGAAGTTTTAGAGTTTATCTACACCAACAACATCCCCCAGTCATGTCTTAATGCCAGCATGTATGTTTATACTAACATTTGTATGTCTTGTGTTGGAACCAGGGTGGCTGACAGCCAGAGCAGGGAGGGATAAGATGCCAGGCACCTAAGCTGCCTGGTTGGCCAAACTCAGGAAAGTGTTGGAAAATGATCCCAGTATTGCTAACGCTGGGTAAGCCCATACTGAAGTCACTCAAAGGATGTCACAAGTGCTTTTGTGGCCACATACTCACATCATGAGAGATTTTCTGGCACGGTGCTGACAGCACACCACCCCATTACGCTCCCCAATGCTGGGAGCTTTCTCGGCACCAAGCCGATGTTATGGGGGGATATCTCCTTGACTGGCTCTGATGCAGTGGATGTACGCTGCACACAGAGTTCATCTAACCTACATGAGTGATGCAGCCACTTTTGGCTCCTGTCATGAAAGCCAGATGAAACCCACTGATAAGAGCTATTCACACCCTTGACGTAGCCATAACCTATTTGTTCAAGTCACTTCAGTTTCTGTTCCTGTTTCTAAATGGCAAACAACCACCACTGCCCTCAGTATCAGGCCAGTATCACTCCACCTCCACCATCTCTTGCAAAATGTGGGTGTAGAACAACATGGGCTTGTAACAGTTGCATACAATTCCGATTCAAGTTTTGCACACACACGACAGACAGCAATGGCATTATGTAGACATCCATTTATATCCTCTATACAGCTCAACTGTAAAGACAGAAGTAAAGCTTTGCTTCATTTCTTCCTCTGAACACACATGCAACTAACATTGCAACCTTAAATGAACCTAAGTAAAAAAGGACACATTTTGCTAATTTGCTTTCTTTCCCTGCAGATGTTTGCAACAGAGGTCAGGCAGCTAAAATGTCAATTGATTTTTCACATTCTCTGTGAATGAAATGATTGCTTGTGCCAGCTAGAATGTGTCCTTTCATTTTTCTTTTCCCCAAGAGGTGAAGACGGAGTGGGATTTTCCATTGTCTTAAACAGAGAACGGGATCAGTTCCTCGTTATGTCATTGAGCTGTCAGAAGTTAATGGAAATATGATTTAAAGTACAGCACAGGTAGGCAGTGACTCTCCAAAAACTCTTTGCTTCTAACCAGCCTCATTTCCTTTTTATTTTCAGGTCAAATGATTCCTTATCAGGGAAAATGAAAGGGAGAACAATCAGGTACTAAGAAAAAAAGTATCAAACCTAAGTGCAGCATGTTAATTCATGCATGACAGATGGTGTTTTCTTATAAAAATATGTGCTTGACCTTGCTGTCACGATGCTTAACTACAGTATTACCAAAATATTAACACTTCAAAGTTAGTAGGACATTGAAGCTGTCCATATAGCAAAGGCCGTTTGTCTTCCTCAGAATATGTACCTCTCAGGCAATGTAAATGGAAGTCTCAATGCAGCAGAACAGTTGATGGGTGCACCGTGCGCTTGCTACTGGTGGCTCAAGGTAAATTGTCTGCTCCTCCATTGTCCTCACCTTCTGTTCTTCAATCAAGCATACCTGCTCCTCTTCCTGTATAAATATGTTTGTATTTCAGGGAAAATTAAAGGATGTGCCAGCCAGCATCCTTGTACACAGGGATCGAGACGTCTGTAAGCGAGCTCCCCACCACTGCTAGCGTAGACACAGCACAGGGCGAGGGGCTGTAAAAGGGTTAGGCTATGCTGGCATTTGGGGCCAGAACTGGAAACCTGGCCACTACCAGTCCAGGGAAGACCTATAGGACTTACAGCACCCCTCAGATAACTCTCTCCTGTTTCTCTCAACAGCTGCAAATCACAGCTGGCTCAGTGTGGGCCCTGTACACAATCATTGGAGCTGTTATCCTTCACCTCCTCTCACTAAGCGGCAAAGACCTGGGAACTGTGCTACAACAGAAGTAATCATTCAGAAACAAATTTAGCCCTGTTCCTGAGTAATTCACCCCTGTTTCTGAGCAAACCCCACATACATGAAGTTTTGAGGGCTTGTTCACAGCCACACCCACAGTTTGTTGATGGGATTTGACATCCACCGTATCTCTTAACTGAGTTCAGTCTCTTTGTATTTGAATACATGGCAGAACCACAAGCCTTGAAAAAGGGATCCCCAAATGCTTGATGAGCATCAAGAAAATATGCAGAAAAAAGGGTTTCTCCATTGGTATAAAACCCACTGTATGTGTAAACTGATTGTCATACTCATGTAAGAATGTATTAGGGGATATCGCTTCACCATGAAAATTGATTGGAGGATTGGGAACTAGAGTCTATTCCAGATTCTTTGAACCGAGATTTAAGTTTGAACATGTCTTCAAACTCTTTGTTATTTAGATTTTCCATCTGTAAAATGGAGATAATTATCCAATTAATCCTTAGGCTCGGTACTTCAAGATGCCACATATTATCAATTGTCTCTGGCTTGTGGAAGGCATCCATCACTGCACGAGTGGTCACTGCTTTTATTTCTTCCCATATACAGAAAAATAGAGAACAATATGATATTGCAACTAGTTTTCTATACTAGTGCCTAGGACAGAGTGAGGATATAGTGTAGAGGGTCAGTAAACTGCCTACACAGTAAGTGCACTTAGTATCTGAAGCAAGCTCTAGTAGCAGCTTCTCCCTGGCAATATGTGCTATGTGACTGAACGGCCAGAGAACAACTGTCACCGTAGGTACGTGTTTGTTGCTGAGACATCTCACTTGCCCATCCGTGGAAAAATGCTCCTTGCTCGGGCCAGAAGCAGTTCAAAGCAAACGGGTCACCGTTTATTTCTGAGGTTTTAACATCCAGGGCAGAGAACTCATTCAGGCAAAGTGAGAACTGACCCCAACCTTTGCCCAAATCTTAAACCAAAAGTAAATTCAGTTAACATTAATTTCCCTGCACTCATTGTTTGTGGATGAGAGCGGGAAAATGCACAACTGAATGCCTCTGCTCTGGTTAGAGCCAGCAAGGACCAGAAAGTCCAGTCTTAACGACACTTTCAGGCTGATTCCTGGAAAAAAGGGAAGTATATTGTGAGCCTTGGAAGATATCCACAGCTCCAAGGGACCCTGTGAACATGTGAAAGCTTCATCCTCTCTAATCAACATACCTCATTCATGGAGAGTGTTGCGTCAGCTCTGCATAGAGCTACTTTTTTACTCCACTTAAGAGAGTTAAACTCCACACTCAAAATTATTTCAGGCACAGTTTATCACTGTTATTATAGGATATGATGCATTAGTTTGTTTGTGATCGTTAAATTGTAGTCTTTAGATTGATCCGCTAAAATCTACATAAAAAGAGAAAAATGGTAATAAAACCTATTTTTGATAGTCCAGACATGAGCTCCATTTCTGTAACACTTTGCCTTATTTTGGAAAACACAGCTAATGTTAATTAAAGGATTTTTTTTTCTGAACTTCATTTAGGATGTAGGTACCTGTTATTGTGAGGCAACTGCAAGGGCTCAAATTTATAGCTCTGTTCGCTACTTTGTAGGAACTGTGTGTGTTTTTTCCTTGTGCCAAATGCAAGATTGTTTAACCCTCAGTGAGAGACATTAAAGGCTATGATGACTCCATCAAAAATGAGTTTGAGAGGCAACTTGACTGTGGCCTACAAATATCTCCCTGGTGGAGCAACTACTTGTAACACAAAGGTCTTCAAAGAAAAGACATGAAAGTATCCTGTGACTGGAAGATCAAGCAAAGGCAATGAATAAGAAAAAAAGTGAAGAAAATGTTGAACAAATAACTCATATAAGGAAGGGTGGATTTTCCATCACTGGAAATCCTGAACTCAAAACCAGATATGACATGATGCCAGAGGTGAGGGGGGTGAGGTAGCAATAAATCTGGCAAGATTCTGTACCCACATTATGCAGAATATCAGAGAAGATCATTGTACCGGCTACTTCTGACTCTACAGTCATCGTGACTGTAACTCCAAATTCACGCATGCACCTGAATTTCCTCAGTCAGCATGGTCTGGCCTCTGGATTCCTCTTTAGCCCCATGGAGCAAAACTCAGATATGAATCTGAATCCTAATTCAAGCTCTTTCAAAATCTGAGGTAAGAAGCTTTGGACCTAATATTCTGGCTTCAATGAATTTTTAAATCAAGAGTTTACTAGAGAAAAACATGGCTTTTTTTATTATTATTATTGTCTATTCAACGCTCTCTTCTTTTTGCCACTTAACAAAAGCTGTTGGCTGCTTTATAATGAGCAATCCCAAGGCCTTTATTACACAAATAACATTTATATGCATTATTTGGACTGGTGCAGTTCTTTTGCAGGTAAAGCACAGGTGAAATTTCATGTAAGTGTAGGGAAGAAAAGTGCTGATTTTCACTGCTGCCCCCCCCCCGCCCCGCCCTGCCCCGTGACTTTGTTTATACAAGAGGAAGGACTCTTTCAGTAACTGAATGGGTGACGTAGCTACAGCGAGCCGTACATCCATGATGAATCGGTATCTGTTTGATGCAGCATTTACATTGCACTGCAGGTTTGCAGTTCCATTGTCCCTGGGTGCCTGTCCTGTGAGCCACAACACAGCCCTTCAGCATGTTACATCAGCCGGTCCTATACAAACAGATTTGTTTCCCAACATCATTAAATACAGCTCTGGTTTGCACTGTTGAAGGCAATGAATCACAAAAGCTGTGATTCACGAAGTGTTGTTCAGTTATGCCCCTGAGCTTGGCTTTGGGCTGGGATACAGTACACTTGGTTCAAAAACACGTGGAAAAAACAGTTAACCCCGTCTGCCCTTCTACAGACAGATGCATTTTCTGTCAGTTGGCAACGGTGAAGGAAGCTCTGGAAGAGGGTTATGTTTTTGGAGGTTAGATGGGAGCTACTCACAAATAGCTTGGACCCGTACTGATCAGTTGCAAGTTTTACAAAATCTTATGCAGTTAGTAATTCTCCTATTAGATCCAAAGCCAGCCTTTTGTGCTCTGTTTTAACTGAATTTTTAGGGCAGCGATAATGTCTGGTTCTCCCTTCCCTGATAATCTTAGTAGAACAAAACATTGTCACAAACAATAAGGTCTCCCACAATTTGACAATTGCCAAGGCAAAGCCACTATATTCATTGAAAATTAAAGTTGCAGCCTGAATAAAAGGTTCCTTTTATGAATGGAGGACATTTTTTCCAATAACAAGCACCTATGCCAAATGCTTTTTGGTTATATAGCAAAGATGTGAAAGGAAATTATTTGAATAAATCAGTAATGCAGTTGAAGAACATTATTCTTGTCATTCTTGGTGCTTCTCCTCGGAAAAGAATCCTTCGGATCCCACTAGGGTATCTATATTCTGGCTGTTCTGGAGAAAAAAAGTGTTTTGCAAAGCTAGGCAACCCTCTTCTCCTGAGAGAGAAATAAATCCACCTCCTGCCTATGCTGCTCTAGTCCAGACTTCTTCCCATCTTGCTAAGGGAGCCCTTTTTCATACAGGTGCATGCAGTCTTATCTCCGGGTCTTGAAAAATTCCACGTCCCATAAAAGGAAGATCAGTCCATCTGCAAAGCAGTGCAGCAGGAGAGAAATTGAAGGGTGAGGGGAGGGAATGAGATAAAAACTACTGACCAAAAGAAGTGGAAAAAATAAATGCATGCTCTTTTCACACATGGAACACTGCAGGGGCCAGTGAGGCTTATGGTTTGAGTCATCCTGGCTGCAAATCTCTTCAGAAATGTTGATGATCTCCACTAGGACACCAGGAGATGCCTGTCTACAAAGCATATAGTTTCTGACCCTTATAACACAAACATGGGACTTTATGTGGACTGAATCCTGATGAGGCCCAGAAAAGAACAAAAATGTAGACAGGCATCTTAAATAGCATATGCATTGTGTGTCTATGGTAGTAATAGCGGATGGCCCTCATTCATTTCAATAGATAACTAGCTTTAAAGCCTTGTTATAGACTTTTTAGCATCACCAACTTTATGAATCTTTTCACTTTAGGTGAGCATTTCACAAACATGATACACAGAACATATGTAGGCTCAGCCCTGTCTCATCCTGACATTGTCTTCATTGGAAGAGTTTGTCTACAGGAATGAAGCCATTAATTTGAAAACGTTAAGTGTCATAAAGAATTCAGTGACTTATTTGGATAATTGAGAACCTCAAGTGAAAACAGGATATTCATTGTCATCCCAGTAGCAAAAATATGCTGGATCCCAAGGCTGCGTCTCGCTGAATAAGGTAGATCCTCTATAGGACTCCACAAAACAGCAATGAAGGCAGATAACTTTAATAAATGAGTATCATTTGGCAACTGTGAGCAACATCTTTTCTTTTTAATACAAAGCGGCTGTGGTATTTAGTCTAGATAATGTATTCTGCTCGTTGGTATTGATGTCCTTTCAAGTGAACAGAATATGCAGCCATTAATGAGCTCTTTCTGTTAAGATGTTCAGCAATGAAATAATTAACAATGTTGATGTGTAAATTAGGCTTCAGAGTTTAAATTGCCTTTGCAGTGAATGAGGCAAATCGCATTTCTCTGGCTCTTGGTTCAGAAGAGCAGGTGAGGACTGGCTAAATGCTAAACATAGCAGTAGTCCCATTAAACGCACATGCATTAGAGTCTTAGGTCATTTCTAGACCAGAAGTGTTACCTGCCTTACCAGCATTGTTATTCAAAGAATAACAGGTCTTCTTTATGCTGTCTCCTTTCTCCCTTTTTAGTGGGGGGTTCCCCCCTTGGCACCTTGCTGTGTGCAGTGGAGGAACGTGGACCCCAATATTACAGCAATGGAGGAAGCGATTCCCCCAGGTCCCAGCTCCTCTGGGGCTCCCACAATAGGTCGGAGGCACTTGTATAAATGTCTGGATGCCCTCAACCATCCCCATGCTGGATGCCATAAGGAAGATGAGCTTTTTCAGAGTATTTCATCAAACAGTTGAATCTCAACAGCCTTTCCCATTCCCTGGCCTACACTAGCCTTTGCAAGAACAGGCAGCCAGTCTGCCTACCTCGTGTCTTTTCCAGTCTTTCTTTTACAGGCAGCCTCCAGGCTGAGGACACACCAAGAGGTGCTGCAGCTGAAGAGAACTGTGTGCCTAGGTCAAAAGGAGTAGAGAAGGAAGCGATGTAGCTGCTACTTTATTAAGCATTTACAAAGATTGCTGTCTTCTTACTGTTTCTAAAACAAGAAAAAGCAGGATCATGCAATTAATGTCATATTTGCACAAAATATGTAAAGCACTGAATTTTAGCGAAAATCAGTATTTCAAGTAAAGTGTTGCTTGCACTGACATATGAACTTCTGACTTCTACTTCACTTTATCTTCTCCCAATGGCACTGAGACCAGAGTAATCCCAAAACCGTTTAGTGCCTTTAAACTCTGCTTTGGAGCTAGATCCTCTAACATGGTTTACCTCTGGCAAATCAGAGGCTGTAGTTTTCCACAGGTGACTCCTAGGGCAAGGCTTAGTGGGAGCAGTCCCACTCACAAGGCAGATGGCCTTTTGGGGTCACATTATTGCAGTACAAGAAATGTGAGAAGGGAGAAGTTGTAATCCATGGGATGAAAGAATGTGCTGTTTTCTACACCAAGTCACTATTGTATGGATATTGTTTTAAAATATTTGACCTGTTGAGGTCTTATCTGCTGCGGCTTAAGTGTACTCAGCTAGCACAAAGACGGCCACTAGCATTAAACTATTTGTCTCCTTTCCCCTCATTGAACTTTAGGCTTGAGCAACGTTAGCTTGGAAACAGACTTAATCCAGCATTTTACAAGCACCATGATAAGCATATTCACTAAGTCACAAACAAAATGCAAAACTTCTTCAGTGCAAATATTATAAAGGGGAAAAATATTTTTTAAAAAAAGCACCCGCAAAACACTTTCTTCTGTGGGTTCGGTGGCCTTGCACTTTTTCTCACATGTTAAGACATGACAATCAACACCACCTATACTTCATGTGAAATTCCCATATTCAGAGAATGGATTATTCAGTTGAATGGGTAGTATGTGAAAATCATCCAGGAAAACATACAAAAGAAACATCCTGCATACAATAACAAGTGGGCTTTCCTTAAGGAAGCCTCACTTTTTGAGAACATCAATTGAAACAGCAGAGTAGACATAAAAATGGAAGGCATGATTAAAGTGCCACCATAAACACAGATAATTGTGAAGCAATTAAAGGAGAAAAAAGATGGAGGAGCAAAATTATTGGAATGGATGTATTTGTTAGCAATATGATATACAATTAAAGTGGGCATACTTAGTGCTATAGGAGCTCCACATGCTATTTCAAACTAGACTTCCTACTTGTTTGTGTGACTTCTGTCACTGGTGTTCTCTCTGTTTCACAAGATTTAATCCTTTTTCCTTCCCACCACTGCTGTGAGATACAGAAGCGTTACTGGCTGCGGTCCTGCAGACCGGCACACTCTGGGGTGCGGCGAGGTGGTTGTCAGCTCTGTGACATGCTGGCATTAACCCGGGTGAGACACACAAGGGTGATGCTGCTGCAGTGTCAGCACAATCCTGGGCTTCTGCTGCGAACCTTCCTTCTGTTGGCAGGTACAAATGTACAAATGAGGCGCCTTTGCTCTGACCCAGTGCTACTCTTGGTTGATGGATAAGCTGGTGTTTCAGGTCCCTTGACAAAAGCCTCCATTGCCCTCACTTGCACATGCAGGACACTGTGTGTGCATGAGGCGAGGGAGAGACGTGCGTGTGATCCTCCTGGGAGCCATTGCTTTTAGTAACAGTGGCCTCCCTTCTGCTCTGGTCCTCTCTAGTACCTGTTCAGCATAAATTTGCTTCTGTGGGACTCAGTGCATGTGGTCCAGTGTGGCAATCACCACAGCTCTGTGGCCACTAAAAGGGCCAAGATATTGTTGATATTTGTGTCATATTCTGTCAGAAAATACTCTGTACAACTTCCCATACCTTCACTTTTGCAGAAGTTTGACTGCAATGCCTCTTGTTTCATGGCAGGGTGACCAAGAGTTTGCCTTTTTACTGGACTCTGTTAAGGAACACGGTTCAGGGTTTGCAGCTTTCAACATTCAGCCTTTTATTGCTCATGGACATTGTGGACATCACGCTTCTTTGACATGGTGGCTCTGCTATTTATTGATTTGCACACACGTAAAGATGTGGCTTTTTGTAGGGAAAGATCCATGTCTAGTGTGTGCTTTTCCTTAAATGCTTTCCCCTGTATTTTCTGAGCTTGTATTCTTCTGGGCATAATCACAGTTCTGCCTGGAACACATCAAACTAAGCACTTTCTCTCCTTCCCTTCCTTCATCTCACACTTACTTTCTATGCCTGTGCTGCTTCTTTCCTACAGTCCCTCTGGCTCTTTCATCACAGAGCTTTACAGTAGCTACAACAATGTCCTGAATGCCTGTTTCTTTCTTGTTATTCATCATGTGCTTAATGTCCTGAATAAAGATAGTCAGACATATGCCATCAGAAAAGTGAGCCACCTTTTCAATGCTTTGCAATCTTGGGCATCCTCCAGCCAGCTTCACACCTGTTTGGAGTGTGTGTAACGATGGGTGAAGTTGCCACTTGCGTTGTGAATCTTTTGAATGAAAGCATTTCTTAAACTGAAAGCACAAGGAAGTCAAAGTTGAAAACTCTACTTGAGTGACTCGCCAGAGCCCCAGATTCATACTGACAAACTCTTTAATCCTTCAGGACTGCAGACATTGAGAACAATGCATTTGTATGAAAAAGCACTTAAGTTTTGATGTTAGCAAGAAAATTTCTCCTGCCTTTGGACACCAGAACTTTTTACCAAAAGTCTAAGCAGTGATTCTAGTGGGAATTCTTTATCTTGTTCTGCAACACCTTATTTGCTGTTTGACTGCTGCTTCCCATCCTGATGCTGAATGCAGCATTTCAGTGGGCTGGAGAGCCTGGGAATTACTTTGGGATAGACCGGGTTAGCAAGTGTGTAATCCTGCTGACTGGCTTCACCCTCATACTCAGTTTATCACCCAGAAGCAGTACCACTGAGGCCAGCGGCTGGTACCCTTATGAAAGTGATCACACTCCCAGTTCTCCAAATATCTTGTGCAGCTCTGATCCAAGCCTCTTGTGTGAGTAAGAGAAGTCCAGAGGGCAAGCAGGTAGATTCACCGTAATAGCAGGGATGAGGATGAAGCGTTAATCAGGGAGGGGAAGAGGGGTCTGAGCTCCCCCATTGGCGGTACCCGAGGATATGTGACATCCCCATTAAGGCTGTCCCTGCCCCGGGTGAAAGAGTGAGCAAAGTGGCTCTCCACAAACAGCCCCATGTCAGAAGACGGCCCCGCTGGGACCCTGCCTGCCATTTCCTTTCCCTTCCCCTACCTCAGCGGGGCCAAGGCAGGAGAACAGGGCTAACCATCTGGTCCACATGTGTAAAAGCAACACACACATTTTGAATGGAAAAATGCAATTCAAAGTAGAGTGAAGCACAGAGCCTTTTTCTCTTCTGGAAGATCACAGTACCTGGCACCTTGTAAGTTTGCCCCTGATTATAGAAACAGGAGAGAGGCCTTGCACTGCCGCCCACCACATCTTTGGATGGAAAATAATTTTGGTCTTTAAGTGTGGTAAAGCAATAACCCAGCACAACAGCAAGTTCTCGTGACCTGATGTGTTCCCTCTGTTTTTCAGACGAAGGAGCCCCACAGCAAAGGAGACTCGCTGCCCAAGCCGGAGCCCAGGCCCCTCTGGGGCAGCGAGGAGGCAGGTACGGGCAGTGGGCGGTGGGGTGGGCAGCGGGGCCAGGGCCGGGGCGGCGCGGGGGCCAAGCGGGCAGAGCTGGCTGTGGAGGCTGCTTCTGATGCGCCTTTATTCAGGGCTGAAGGGCTTTGTCCCCAGGCCAAGCTTAATTGAAGGATGTTTTTCATGTCAAAACGAGATGTAGGCTCTCACCCACTGAGTGTTTGCTGGGCAACAACAACAACAACAACAACAACAACAACTCACTTGCATGCAGGACAGCCGCAGTCCACAATGTGCTGCACAAAGGCTCCTGAGGAATTATGCTACAGCATAAGGGGGAGAAACAAAAGCATTATAACAGATCTGTTTAATAAGCCATCAGCCACACTTCTGCTATGTTAGCAGAGCTCTCATGAGCTCCCAGCAAGAGTCCTGCGAATATGTCTGAGGGCAAAAGTGGCCACTGGGTGACCCCTGGTCTGTACGCAGGAGGACCAAGCACATGAGGAGCTTTGTTAGTTTTACAAGAAAGAGGAAAATATAGCATAGAGAGCATAAACTCAATATGTCACGCTCACACACATGCTTCTGACTCCATCTCCTTTCTGTCTTGGGCTTTTGCTTTTGGGGGGAATGTGGGGGGCTTTGTGCTTTGTTTGTCTTTACTTCTCTCTGTCTTATCATAAGCTTAGATCTTATTTACAAATGAAAAGTGTACCAGATTAACTTAGACTGTGGGTGCCGTGGTTGGATGACATGTCAGAACTGCATTTAAGCCAAGAAAAGAAATGGCCCAAAAATGCTGTGGCTACACAGTGCAAATGTCCCAGTAAACATAAACTGCTCCTAGCAAGACAAGTAGCTGTCAGGTCCTGGGGCAGATTTCACTTGAATGGTTTGGGGATTTTCTTCCTGCTCTCTTTGCCGTTTTTGCAACTGCCCCCCTGGGAAACATCCCAGAAGCCTCTGTCCCCATTAGGAGGAAATCTTTCACTTCCTCACTTTGATTTTGAATGCTTAATGCTCCTGGTTAATTCCCCTGACCTATAACCAGTCTTGGCTTCTATGCATAGAGATTAAACGCTGATCTAGATGATAAACTTCTATGAAACAAGTTTAGAAATACATTTAATTAACTAAACACTCTCACTCCTTTGTGAAATCTTACTGTGGTGTGTGAATGTTGCAGGTTACCCTGATTCCTAAGCAATGTTAGCTATAGCCATAATATATTTTTTGATAAAATATGGGAATCCACAGAGGGTAGCTCCACTGACTTAGCTAATTTGAGCGGTGCTTCCTTCTGCCTGAAGCGCAGTAGGCCAGTGACCCACCTTACCCGTCTGGCAGCCGCACAGGCAGCGTGAGTGCTCTCAATGTCCCTCCCACCCGCTCCCGCCCTCTCTTCTCCACCAGAAGTTATTGTCCTCTCAGCTAGGTCAAGAGCTGCCTACACGTGAAAACAAGTCTGGGGAATGACCCAGTTAAAAATACAGTATTTAGGGGCCATTTCTTGGTGGTGGTGATGGGATGGGGGTGGGGTTCTTTTTCTTACCTGGGTTGATTAGGTATCCAGGCTAATTTCAGTTAAAGCAGAAACAGTGCTCACGGTTTACCACTTTGGGACCTAGTCCCAGGGTGGCTGAACTTTAAGGGCTCTTCTGCCATGACACAACTGCACTAAACGTTTCCTTCAATGTGAGATTTCACTGGCTGGTTGGGCAGGGACACTTAGGATAGCATCTTAACTCACCTTTGATTTTTAAATGTTTTCCAGTGGTTCTACCTAAGAAGGTAGAAGAAGCATTTAACAACTACTTCACCATATCAGTTAATTGAACATGATTAAAACCCAATTGCTTCACCATAGCAAACTTGGTAGCCAATTGTTAGGCATCTGTAAAAATGCCGTTAGAGGGTTAAAGCAGTGTTTCTTCCTAGGTTTCTACAACAGCAATCAAAGGTAATCTTGTTTGCATAATCCCCTCAGTCAGGATGAAAGTAGTAGGTTTGTATTCTAGTTACATACTGGCTCTTGATTATGCCAGAGGACTTAAACCGCTTTGAAGCCAAAGCTTGAACTCTTGTTTCCCAGCCCAAAGCAGAGTGAGTCTTATGACTTGGCCATTTTGTGCTGTGTTTACATGACAAAATTGGGTGTCCTTGGGGATGACTGCAACAGGCAAAATAATTCCTTGGTCAGAGAATGAGAAGCAAGAAAAAACAGGATATGACCATGAGAAAGCAATTTTTAAATAATTTCTCCAAATGATCTTTAAAAGTTTTATCAAAGATCCATCTGTCTTAATGAAAGAGCAGTTGTCCTAAGTCTACTGTGACCTTTGAAAGAAATGTATGAATTGTCTACAGACTCAAACTACAGCTAACATTTATAGAATTCTCCCATTATTTATTCTACATAAATACATATAATGTATCTCTTGGGCTTGCAAAGTAAATGGAAACAGAAACAAAGGCCTGCCATCTATGGTTTCTACCATTGGATACTCTGAAATTGCTGGGCATAACATTAAGCAGTGGCACAGCAAAAAAGACATTGCTGTCCATTCTTCACAGATGGCTCTGCCTTCATCTGAGCTTCACCAGCTCTTAAACCATGGAGGGGAGATGCCCTCCCCACACTAGTGCCAATGCAACAGGCAAATCTCAGGAGGTGGGAAACCATCCCTACAATGCTTTGCATTTCCACACATTCATTGAGCTCAAAGATACCTTGTTAGCAAGAAGCAGCTCTTACTTTTCTACATCACTTATCTCAAATTGTTCTTAATAATTTGGATATACAGTGCCTATTAAATAAAGCTCAAAAGTGTGTGATACTTAATGCCTCTAGTTTGCAGTGTCGGGCTTATAGCAGTCTTGCCAATTCTTGCAACTTGATGATGAGTCTCATGATATTTCAAGTTTCCTTTACATATACCTACCTGCTTGACCTAGGAGACTGGGAATGGTCTTTAGATACTTCATATTTGTGGCTGAAGAGAAAATGTGAGACTGTGAAGTACCTGGAAGCTCTGAAACCAGAAAACAAGAAGAATGAATTTACCATTAATTATTTTTATTTAAAAATGGTATGTAAACAAATTTTATAACTTGGGGACAGTGTCTGGACTCATGACTTTGGAATGCCTTAGGTTTGCAACACTGTTCACATTAGCAGCCATTTCATTTTCAGTCCTCTGCTCCTGTCTACTCGATTCAGTTCAATTCAATTCAATTTCACAATCGAGCTGGCAGTGCCACTTGCCCATCCAGCACAGGATTACTGTGCAGTGAGCACTTACTTGTGCCATGCACTGCTCACACCAGGAGGAAAGCAGCTGTCCCTGGCCCAAACTACTGCAGTTCAAGAGCTCAGCTCTGTGTGATTTTTGACCTTCATACTGAATAGGTCTATATTAATGACTTTCATCACGATAATGAGACCTACAGTGTTTACTCAACCAGTTTTACCAAAGCTATTTGGGATCTTTCCCAGTAATTCTGTCTGCAGGCTACAAAACAGGGTATTTTTCTAAACCTAGTCTGCTTCCCAAATACTATTTCTCAGTGTTACATCTATAGCACTCATTCAAACCAGCATTTCAACATTAGACATAGTATTACCATCTCAGACATTCAACATTCATGAGGTAACCTGCTCTCTCTTTTCTTTGTCTTCCTCCCTTCCTCCCCACACTTGAACTTTAAAATGGTGGACTTTTTATTTTAATTTGAGGCTTTAGAGTTTGCTTGGATCATATTTCACCATAAGGACGAGAAAGACCTACTAAGAGAGAAAAAGAGAGAGAGAAAGAAAAGAAAGAGAGAGAAGGGGAAAGAAGGAAGGGAGGGAGGGAGGGAGGAAGGGAAAGGCAGAAAGAAAGAAAAGGGAGATTTTTATGAGACTGAGATCCCACGATCTTTTTCACGCATTTGCACCTGCTGGGCCTGATTTTCTGCTCCTTAGCCCAAAGCTCTGCAGAATGCTACTGCTTAGATTTGATATCATTTTGCACCTACCCTGGTATTCACTCTGGCAGATATCAGTGGTTACCCAAGAAGCAAACCAACAGATAATCTGTCTGTTGGGTTTCCAGGCTTAATGCAATTGATAACATTGGTAATTTAATGCTCTCAACTACACTTTGAAGTTAAAAGCCCCTCGAACAGAGTGGGGAGAGAGGTGTAGAAGGCTGAGGTGTAGTTTCCATTTTTGACAGTTTATCTACAGAGCATATGCATGGGGAGATCTGCTTTTGCAGTGGGAATTAATGGATTGTCCCCTTCTGCATGAGAATATATGGTGCCTCAAGGGAACAGCAGCCAGAAAGCGAGAAATTTAATAATTGGGGCATTTGCTGGAAATTTTCCCTAGGTGCTGCACCTCATCTTGCAGCTCTATTTTATACATTTCTGCAGACTGCACTTCAAACCATGATACGCAGTGTAATTGGAAACAGCATATACAGTCAAGGAGCAGATGGAGGAAAAATGAATGAATGAATAAATAAATAAATAAATAATAATCCTGAAGGGACAGTAAAAGCCATTCTTTCTCCTTTCTCCTCCTTAAGAAGTTAAAAAAAAGCCTTCATGAGACCTGTTGCTTACTTGAACAGGATGCTATTCTACAGTTAAACGTTGAGCCCAGGAATAGTCCTCTGAAGTCCTGTATGGATATTCTGACTGCCAGAAAGCTTCCCTTTGCACTTGTGGAGTTCGCACTGAAGAAAACCGGACGGGTGCCCCCCATTTGGGAGCACACGGCCCTCAATTCAGTGCTCTTTGCTGTCTGTGAGGACTGGAAGCAAAAACGTAATTCCTAAACATACCTGTGTTTGAAATGCAGAAGCACGGCGTTTCCCCCATACAAAGCTCCCTGAGCTGACCTCACCGGAGCACAAGTGAGAGGCTCACCCCACTGAGCCAGCCCTGCTCCCCAGCCCTGCTCTCCCCCCACCACTCTGTGCCCCAGCCGTGCTTCGGGAACCCAGCAATGAAGTCAGTCAGTGCCTCTCTGCGAGGAAACCGTCCGTCTGATTCAGCTGGCTGTGGAAACTGAGAGTTTGTTTTTCAGACTGATTATCAGGATGGTCTTTTTTTTCTCACTTTCCCACCTCAGCTGACCATCGTACTTGGCTAATTTTGTCCTTTCAACACAATGTTTTTTTAAATTGATCTCCAAACCAGCCTTGGTATTTTTCTTGCTAATGTGTGTGTCTCTGAGAAAACTAAGGTTTTACTTCCCAAAACCTAAAAATTTGGTAATTTGATTTCCTAATACACAAGTTCTAAAGATTACAATTTCAAGCCTGTGGCACTTCTCAGTTTAATGAAACATCAGCTTTTATTCTACTTTTCCCTCATCTTTTCCAATAAAGCTCTTTTTCCTGACACAAAAGCTAGCACAATTAAAAATGTGATTAAACTACTCTAAAGGCACAGCTTGAAATTCAGCTTTGCAACTTATAGAAGATAATTATTTCACGTTTTATTTTTCCTTTAATGTATTCATTTATACACTACAACATGGTAGCAGATCAAAGGTCTAATAGAGCTTAATTACAGTTAATATAAATGTCTCTTTATGTGTCATACTGAACTTGCACTAAAAAAGAAATGTAACAATCTGGGCTGAAGACATGTGAAGTTATTCCAGATTTACCTGCAGGACAGCCTCGCGCCCATCTGCAGCCACCAGCGTCAGGCAGCACGCAGGGCTCCATGGCAGCTCGGACGCTGCAATTTGGAAGGTCTGTGGTGACCGCCCATTCTAAACTTTTCGTGAAAAATTGTGTTCCCAGTATTCGTAGTTCCGAAGAGTTTTTTCTCAAATACAAACCAAAACCATAATCTTACCTTTCTTCAGACCTCTGCAAAGGGTGTGGTGGCATCACAGGTTGTCACTCTGGTTTTTGTGGCAGTGAATGAAGAGGAACAGTCCACTATTTTTTTGTCTGAGGAAGAGAAGAATCAGTCCCTATATGTGTCCTTTTCTCTCCCCTAACTATGAAGGAAGGCTAGATGAGCTGTGTTTCACTTAAAAACCTTCAATGGTGGGGATTCCTCAATAGCCCTCTACTCTTCTTTCCTGCTCCAAGCATTATGTTACTGTCCTTCGAGTCCCATTTTTTCGGAAAGCCCATGCAGATACCACACAGAGCTAAGTATTTGTATTTTTTAATCGATTTTTTTTTTTAAATTTGCTTCTTTTTCTGCTGAGTTATAAATCTGGTGTCATACATACCACAGAATATGGTGAGGGAGGCCAGCACCAAATTAGCCAAGCCCAGGCCCTGGAGGCTTTCTTCAGTGTGGAAGTAGATGAGATTTCTAGAGGAATTGATACATTGGTACAGTGCTGGGGGACGAACGTAAGGAAGGGCAGGAGGACAGAAAAGAGTCCACTGGAGAAAACAGCAGTGACGAGGAGGCACCACATCCATTGGTCTCCCAGGTGCCAGAAGGATATCCAGATCTGACCTTTTCTCTTACCCTAACATTTCCTTCACCACCACATATTTTCCAGCCGGTACCTAAACGGCATGTTTCCCCAGTAGGGATCCACATCTTCGCTGGCAAAACCTAATGGAAAGCCCTTTTACCTGGAGTCTTGCCAGTGAAAAGGCCTTATAAGAGCGTTACATTTTTGAAGAGCAGTACAAGGGACATTATGCACAGCCCTTTTGTGCAGTTATTCAGCTAAGCAATAAATCACACAGAAGCATGCGTTGTTGCAAGATTAATAGAGAAAAGCTCTAGGAAAATGTGGCACAGAAGAGAAGCTGAGTATCGGGAGTCTCCTGGATGTTCCTTTGGATTGCTTGGCTCCTGCCCAAGGAGAACTATTGCTATGTATTTTATAGGCATTGAAACAAACTTAAAGAAGTGGTAATAAAAAAAAACCCAAAACATTAAAAAGGCCATATTGAATGATGCCCCCACATAAAACTTAAAATACTCAGTTGCTATAATTTTTCTGCATTTTTTTGCTGTTGTTTCTAAAGGTGACCTTGAAATTGGGAATGTGCTTGTGTTGCTTCCTTACAAAGAAGAAAGACACTGTATTTTTCTGTACTGTATTTTCTGAGGTTTTTTGTATTGTATTTTTCTACAAAATATTTTGCAAGAGAAACCTGTGTGACCGCACTCCTCAAAGGGTGAGGTTTGTCCAAGAAGGGAGAACCCTAACCAAGGTAGTATACCACATTATCGGCACATCCATGTTCATCAGACCTTACCATCACACAGCAGAAATGGACCCCATAACAGAACAGCCTGCCCCAGGGGACATTGAACTGTTTTCACACTGATGAAAATACTCAGAGGTAAATGTATTTAAGACAGAAGGGCTAACTAAGGCTTCCTATTCATTGTCCCCTAATTACCTTTCAAGGTCTTAGGCAGAGACCTGGCTGTCCCCAGACATTGCTTTAGTTAAAAGGGGAAAGCTTCCTCAAAGAAACCTACTGCTTTTCCAGCTCCTACATGGGTGATAGAAGGCTTTGGTCCATGTGAAGAAAAAACTATGTTGTAAACTTTTTCATGTAAAATGTAGCAATGACCGATGTCTATGACTGTATCAAAGGCTCAAAGACCTTCCCACTTCTCAGGAACCCGGGGAGTAAGGGTGTGATCCCAGTCACTGGTATGAAAAAGGATTCTTTTTAAATGATGTCAACAATCATGTTGTCCCTTGATACCCTGCGTAGTCTCAAGGAGATACTTATATCCGCTTTGTCACTGTACACCTCAGAAGGCAATTTGTGAATATCAGTTCAGTGGTTAGGGAAATAAATTCAAAACCTTTTATTATAATCAGACTTCAAAATATGTTGGACTGAAATTGCTTAGTTTACCTGAGATATGCTATCATTTTCATTTAGCCTATCACATAATTCAAACAGCATTGTCTGGAGATGATTACTGAAGAAAACAAGCTCTTGTCTGCCTAAAACACAGCAGCATAAACTCATTTAGTGCAAATTAAAACAGATGGAAAATTGCTGTTGCTTTTAATATAGCTGCACAGAAAATTAAGTTTGCAAGTATGTTAAAAGTAATCATAGTAAATGCAAGATTGTGGATTACAGCCTATCTCCTAAACGAAGTATTTCAAGCATCCCAGTAAAAATAAGTGAATTTATTCATAAGAAGGCATTGGAAACTGTAAAAGAAACACCTCTCCACAAAAAGCATTGGATGCTTATGGAGAGCCCCAGGGGGGGAAAAAAAAAAAAAAATTGAACAAAAATTTTATTAGAATAACTCAGAGAAAAGCCATAAATATTGAAACAACAAATAAAGAACTTTCATTCTATAAACACACGTATGCATCATCACATGGATATGAATCATCCCACTAAAACTAAAGAGGCTACTTGCCTACCTAAAAATAAATACACTGGTTTGTAGAACTGGGAGTATAGGTTCTAATACAGAGTGACCTACCATGCCCTGGGGTCTACACGTATCCGTTAAGAATAAATATAACATCATCTGCAGGACTACTGTAGAATCAGACTGTAGCTCAGGAGCAGCCTGCCTGGGGGATAGAGATACTTCTCCATCCGCACAAACTTTTTCCTCTGACATCTGTTGTTACACGACAGATGTATCAGAATTGCAACACAGTTTTAACACAGAAACTACAGGTTCTGCTCTGCTGGGCACAGTTTGCTAGGCTCTCTGCATTGCGCTCTGCCTGCAGATCTTCCAGCACCTGCTAGAACGTACAGTTTTGAAAGGCTGTGAAAACTGAAGGGACACTGTCTGCATGAAATACATTCAGTTTAAAGCGAGAGTTAGAGGTATTCACAAGTATTTCACCTATGCCAGAATTACCATAACTGTTCAGGTTGGTTTATATTATCCTTCCCTTTTAAAAAAAAAAAAAAAAAATTCCTCCTCTTCCAGTTCAGGAGGGACTGGCTAACTGAGGGACAGCATGGTGAACTCTACACTAAGTGTTTTGAGAGGACAAGTACATGATTTTGCAGTGTTGCAGTGCTGCTTAGAGGGGCCCTCTGGGTCTCTCAGCCCACCCCACCCCGAGACCAGACTATGGCCAGCACTGGAGCAGGTCAGTGTGGCTTTGTCTGGCTGAGGCTTGGAAACCTCCAGGGACGGGGTTTCCTCCAACTCTCAGGAAGCCTGTTCCCAGGCTGCATTACCCTCCTGGTGGGCATTTTGTTTCCTAACGTCCAAACAGAACACTAATCTTGCTGCCATTGCCGCTTCTTGCACCTTCTGTTACCACTGAGAAGAGTCTGGCTCTGGTGTCATTGTAGCTCCTCATCATGAAGTCATAGGCTGCTGTTCAACTGCCTTTGGCCTCCTCTTTTATCAGATTATACAAGCCCAGCTCTTCAGCCTTTCCCCAGTGGTCCTGTGCACTAGACCCCTGACCATCCTGGTAGCCCTCCACTCTGGCTCTCTCCAGTTTCTTGACATCCTTCTTGAAGTGGGTGGCCAAAACTGTGCACAGTTTTCCATATTCCATTTGAGTCCACCCTATGAAATAAAAACATGAGAAAGTGATCTCTTTCACTTGAAATAATTTTGAAGATTACTTTGAACTCATGATGTTCCTCTGAAGGTGACTGTAGCTGATGATGTTGCTTTCAGAGTGCTGGCTTCAACTCGAAGCAGCCAGGAAAAAAGGAAGGCCTGAGGGAGAACAGAAAGTGAAATGCAGGAGCAGACTAAGGAAAAAAGATGACTCCAAGGAGCAGTGAAAAGGATGGGACAAAGACAGAAGAAAAACAAGGCTGAAAAAGAAGAGTAAGGGAGCAGTGCAGAAAATTATGCCCTGTCACTATTGTTACACTGTGATCCAGGACAAATGTAGACTAATATGATCTACTTAGCAAATGGGGATGGGTCCTGTTTGAAATCATTTAAGCTAACAAGTTTCATTCTCTGGAGAGAGGAAACCCAATGGCAAAAATAGTCCTCCAAATAATTGCCGCACTCTACATCTCACTGAGTATGTTGCTCAGGAGCTTTACCATGACAGACCTTGAAATATATCTTTCATTTAATTCAGTCCCTTTATAACTCTGTAGGAGCATTACATTTCTGTCTTGGAGGGGGAAGTCCAAAATACCCTCTGTCTGGGATTTTGTCTCAGCTTTCTGTGCTGCCCACTTGCACCAGCATATCCAAGCTTGCCTCTGCCTCTCAGCTGACTGAGGAATGACTGAATAAGGAGAACCAAATCTGGAATTTGAATTGGTCCTCCTGGAAATGTGATTTGAAGTCTTCCAAAACAATGAATTGATTGTCCATACAGGGACTTCCTCTACAAATGACTTCATTGCATTGAGGGCAGTACACTACCCAACCCACAACTCTTCAGAAATCTGACTAACAACAACTTACTCAAGAGCTAAATGCATAAGCAGAACTTCACACAAGAAAAACCGTCATATTTTTGGACTCAGCTTCTCGGGGGGGGAAAAAAAATCACGTGACAAAACCAAAGGAGTGAACAGCCCTGACGTCAGGGGGGTTGGCAGTGTACTCCAAACCAGCCAATGTTTATGGAAAGATGAGGGCTAGACTTCTCTCCTGTCAAATCTCTGCATGGTGAAGAAGTGCCTTGCCAGGCAGGATCAGAAAGGGCTTTCGTCATGTTCGCACCCTGCTGCCTTGCATGCTTCCCTGGAGTTTTTGTAGCAGAGATGGGACTGTAACCCAGAGTTTTTGGAGGCAAAGGAGAACCAATTCCTGTCAGAAAAGACAGCCTTGAAAATAGCTTTCTCTTTCTACAGAAGTCAGAGCGTTGTTTGCGATTCTTGCAGCCCAGGACAGCTCTACAACACTCTGCAAAAAACCTCTGCAGTTTCAGCGGGATGTTGTGTTGCGCGCGACCTGCCCTCAGCCGTTGCGCCCTGTTGCTGTGTGCTCCTGCCGACAGCTGCTGTCCGTCCCTCCAAATGAGCGCCTGCCCCTCACTCGGGAGTGAAGTCATACCTACGCGCAGGGCCAGATTCCAGTTTGCTATGGAAATGCCCCCAAAACAAGTGAAAATACTACCAAAACAGACGCTTTGTATCCATTTCCTGATCAGTCACACACGATACTTCCTCTTTCTATACGGAGTTCCCCACGCACTCCCACACCAGTTCCCTTTTTTTTTCCTTTCCTAGCAGTCTAAACAATTTCGTGTTGTGAAAAGAATTCAGCATCTCAGCTGTTCCACATTTCTTGTAAGCCTGCCCTGCAGAAGCGTCAGGATGCTGAGCCATGCTCGTGAACGATGGCGTACAGCCTGGAAGCCTGGTTTTCTTCCTGCGGAACCAATTTGAAGTAAAATGTGATTTTGAAATCTATTTAAAGATCTTCCGGGAAAATGATAGTGAGTGATGAAAGAGGATCTTTTACAAGTCAATAGCTGTAAGATATTGATCAAATAGTTTTTCATCAGTCTAGCATTCTTAAATTGCTTTAAGAGCATTTGAATTGCCATTTCAGCCCAACCAAGGGTCCACTGGGCCCAGGACCACATCTCCAGTAATGGTCAGTGTTAAATACCATTCAGAGGTGTTTCTCAACCTGTGGCCTCTGCAGTACTGGTAGTCATTAAACGTCGGATGGTGACCTGAAAAATGGTCACTGTTTTTTTCTAAGTAATCAGTCAAAGGAAACACAGAAATAAAAGTAATAATATTCTCAAAACATTCTTGAAAAAGGCAAGTGAGTGAACACTCAAAGCTTAGCTTCGTTATAGTTGTTTGTGAATTTAAACCTATAGCTGTGTTGTACAAGGTGGTCCATGGACAGTTTTCCAAAAACCCTAGCAATCTCTGAATTAACAGGATTTGAGAGACACTGTTAAAGGGGAAGGCACAAGATACTCAGAAATGCTCAGAGAAGTTTATTTCCTATCCTGGCAGTCACAAATAGGCTTATACAACAAAGTGGGACCTGATGTCTCAGGCTCATAATATTCTTCGATATTTAAAAACACCACATCTGAGAATAAAAATGTGTATAAAGAAAAAACACTCATTATATTAATGAACTAATGTTGGTTCTCACAGTTTCTAACATCATAACAGCCTCCCCCCAAGAACAAATCACATTTTCCTATTACGCTGTCTTTAACAAATGTGTTCAGTAGTTCATTAGTCATTACTGTACATATAAGTATGTTCCAGTGAGCACAAATGCATGAATAGAAGTCCTTTTATACTATTCTATGACTCAGTTCACACAGCCAAAGTGACTTGGAAGTTTACTAGCTGCGGTTGCAGCACCTAAAGACAAATATACTTGAAATAACCGGGGTGAATGCTCTGGGGCTTGAGTGATTACAGATCTTTCATCAGTGGGACCTGAGACTAGATGAAAGAGCTATAAATTCTGTGTATGCTGTTCAAATTAGAAAAGTTAAACAAGCTAGAATAAATATATATTAAATGAAAAACATGATCGGAGCGATATATATGTATACGTAATATTGAAGATGAGAAAAACATGGTCTGTAAAAAATACTTCAGAGTGCTATCTCCAGACAAAGCTGAGCATACTTTACTACCATGTACTACCCATTTTGAAGCAGTAAGTGAAATCACAAAAGCATTATGCAGATGTAGAGAGTTACTACTCAGCTGAATCTGGCATACACAGCTCATTGTGTATTTTATACTTTCGTATCTCAAACACTGGCACAAACAGATTTTCTTCCTTTCTGAGAAATTCCCTTCCTTTCTCTGCTCCTTGTCTGCATATATGTCATTTCTGTAAAAAGCACTAAGAATCTCAAAAATGCGGCACGGGTCAAAACTGGAGCTTTACTTGCAAACCTCATGGAAACTGGGATAAGACAGCATTTGATTTTGATTCAGAGTCCAATAGCTGTGATTTCAACCATTGTTTTGAGTCAGTCAGTCTGGGTGAGTCACTAAATGAGCAAAACTGTTGTCAAGTTTTGCCTTGTAGGAGGTGGGCTATATGTCCAACGAGTTGAGCATGGGATTGAAAATCACAAGCCCTACAAAATGCTTATTCTATTTTAGGATCATCATATGACAATGACCCAAGTAACCCAACTTCCCCATCTCTTCATTCTTTAAAATGTCACTATTAATATCTGCCTGTGTGAGGGCTTAAAGAGCTCTGGATAAGCACATGCATAAGTGAAAATCATTGCTGAGTGAAAATCATGAATAATAGCACTAATAACACAATTCCCTATAACTATAGAGAAGTCCTTAGTGCTATGTTTTGCAAGTGACTAAAGTTGCCATTGGCAGCTACATTGTGCATAGCCTTTCTGTATTTAAACTGTATATTTGCCCTCAGTGGTTCATCTGTCTACAGAAGTGGAACAACATCGAAGGCCAAAAGTCTTGTTTTCAATCTATCTCAACTGGACAGTACTTTGCTTAACCTCTTTCTGCTTCAATTTCTTCACCTGGAACTTCATCTGTATTTCTAAAGAACTCCACTGTCAACAAAATATGAACTGCTTAGTAATGTTTCCTATATTGCAGCAGGCTGAGGCGTGTTTGCAACATGCCAGAGTTCCAGGAGTTAATTTTTCTAATGCCCTATCAAAAACACATGGAAAAGGTTGATTCTCTTTCTCCTGGTCTTTTTTTTTTTCCCCTGAAAAGAATATTCTACAGCATTATTAAACCTGTCTTGTATGAAAGATCAATGCATGATAGTCAGCTAGGCAGAGCAGAGAGGTGTTGTGTTTATCCCACTGCAGGTATAGAGATCAGTGTGATGCTGAGAATTATGTACCAGTCACACTGCATTCGCCAGTAATCCAATATGCTAGACCTGCTCTTCCCCACCCCTGTATGCAAGTATTTTCTGAAAAAAGCACAGCATTATAAGGTTCTGATGGGAAGCGTTACAGAAGTATCAGCAACTACTTGGAGCGGGGCACGCTTCCAAATCTGTATCCTTTTTTTACGAGGTTAAAATGACAATGCAGCCAATGCGTGTAAGATCAGTGGCACTATGCTTATTGTTTGCCTTGCACACTGACTGAGCGGGCTGGGATACACAGCTGCCTCTGGCTCCAGCTGTGCCAGCTGAAGAGGCTGTGCCAAGGTGCTCATCACCTGGCTGACTAATGCCAGTTAGTGGGACCTCCCACAGGGAGATCTGCCAGCTGATCCAAGGGTTGGTAACACCCACCATGTGGATGCTGATGAGCAGCTGCAGACGCACTGAGGCGAGGAAGCCCTTGCTGAAGGCTGGAAAGGTCATATACTCACAGCCTGTGGTCTATTGCATGATTATGCATGGGTGGGTGTCTGTGCTTGTCAAAACCTACTGATTCTTATCCTTGAATTGGATGAAAATTTTGAGATAGTCAAGTTTGAGTTAAGAAGAAGAGACAAGAGACCTCAGAGGTAAAGTTGTTGGACCTGATATACTTAGCAGCAAATGCAAGTCTATGGGCTAGATGTTAGAACAGATTCTTTTGGTCTTGAAGTCTAGTAAACCTCTGGCCAAAACATTTGAGCTTAGCTGCCTGAAGTTAAGGTCTTCTTTGTGGAATCACATAAAGCACTTACAAAAAAGTAAAGGCAGCTTCTCTCAAAGTAAATGAAACACATAGGTTGCCAATTCACTTTAGGGCTTAAGGTGTTAAAAAATTTGGACTAATTGGAATACTACAAAGAGATTCACAGTGCAGCGAATGACTGAACAGGTTTGAAAATAGCATCTGGAAGTGAAAAAAAGAAATTAAAGCTGCAGATGCTTGTGGCTTTTTCTTTCTGTGTCTGCCTGTGAAACAGTTGTGGGACTTTTTTGTCTTACAGTAATATTTTTCATGGTGATCATGTGCTGTTGGAAAAGCACTTTCCTGGCATTTCCGACATGTTGGACAGTGGCAGGTGACGCTACCAGTTGCCAGTTCAATGTGGAAAGTATAACTTACTTTCTTCCCTTCCCCGCAAATCTGGATTCAGGTCCTTTCTCGAATCACAAGAAAACTTTTTAGGTGTCAGCGTTTCCAAGTCCCACATTTTTCACTGTGGTCAGTAGTTCCTGCTGGGAAGGGAACCAGGGCTATAGTAATATCAGATATCTAGGTAGGATTCCACCAAAGTACAGCAGATGCCTACAGTGCCTGGCTCTTGCCATCCTAAGTTGTCTGTTTACAACACATGTAATTACGTGAATGAGGTTGGCAGATATGGAATATATATTGCTGTACAGCAATCTTAATCCAGTTATTAGAATGGGAGAAAATTAACTTTGCATTTAATTTTTGGTTCTGCCACAGACTTTCCTCGAATGAGACACATTGTCTACTCTGTGGTTTAATTCCCACTTTTATAAAATAGAACTAATACTTCCACATCTCTCTGAGATGATATACAGTGCAAGGCAAGATAACGTCAACTAATTTCAAGAAAGCTGGTATGTCTTGTCTATCCAGCACAATACAGAACATGCAGGGCTACTAGCTTGAAGCCAAGATGTATAACTCATCCTTGAGGAGCACTATGGAGCATTATAGCAATGTTACAAGTCTTATCCCAGGTCCATAGCTAGACTGGACTAAGCCAGGTCAGGAATCTCTGCCTATCACGTACAGTATTTAAACTTGCCCTTGTACAGTATTTAAACTTGCCCTAAGACTGGAGCTAAATCCAGTTGGAGACCGGTCACGAGCGGTGTTCCCCAGGGCTCAGTTATGGGGCCAGTCTTGTTCAATATCTTTATCAACGATCTGGATGAGGGGATCGAGTGCTCCCTCAGTCAGTTTGCAGACAACACCAAGTTGGGCGGGAGTGTTGATCTGCTGGAGGGTAGGAAGGCTCTGCAGAGGGACCTGGACAGGCTGGATCCATGGGCCGAGGCCAACTGCATGAGGTTTAACAAGGCCAAGTGCCGGGTCCTGCACTTTGGCCACAACAACCCCAGGCAATGCTACAGGCTNAATATATATAAACCAGGGAAAAAATGACCAGCTCTTTCAGGGTATGTTGGCAATATGATCCTTTAAAATAATTCCACATCTTTTACAAGTGAAGCTTCAGAAATAACAAAAAAATCACCTGTGATTCAAAAACGCCTCTACCTACCTGTGGGTTTCAGGCCCAGATTCTTTCAACTCAACATTAGACACTGCCTGATTCAGGCCACAGATGCACTGAGTTGCCTCCAGGGTGCTTATTAGTCTCTTCTGACCAAGGAGGGTACCTTTGATGACTATATGCCTACCTCAAATGCCAAAACTTAAGAAGGGTAAATATATTATGACTGAATATATAAATACATATTTTGACTCCATTTTGGACCAGTTACCTAGGGCAAAATTAACACTTCTTCCCTCATCCTCTAACTTAGACTGATTAGTCTACCCTCAGAAATACTGTAATAACCCCACCGAAAGCAATGGACCCAGATAACTAAGTGGCAAATATGTCCTAAAATAATAGATTATTAAAGAGAAATCCCTATAGATAAAGCCTTGTTTAGCACGCATGTTGTGCATCCTTCTGCCCAGGAAGCCTCTTACGCTTCCTGAAAGAAAATCTCCTAGAAATAATAAGGAATATTAAAGCAATCAACATAATGGCAAGAGACATGATGGTATCACCAAGAGGAAAAGCATTAAGACCTGACAGTGTGAGCCTCCCTTTAGCAGTCCCCTGTTTTCATATCCAATTCATCTCTGAGAATCCAAGTTGCTGTTTTGAGTTAGCAGCCAGCTGAACCTCTCTTTAGCAAAAATTCCTCTCTTTGACTAATTTGCTCACTATTTACAGCATTTGGTGCCTTAACTCCAAGGTTGCTGGAGGGCTTGCAGGCTTGAAGAGATCTTTCTTTTAAGATAATGAGCTACAATGGTGATGATGGGGGTTTTGTATACACATAAAAGACATTGAGATATCATGGTAGCAAACACCTTGTGGAACACTAGATGAAGAGATCAGGGAAAGACAGATGACCTGATAGCTAGGTTAGATCAGATATCATTGTATTTTAGCACGTATGTTCAAGCGTGAGGTAGAGGGAAACTTGTTCAGATTGTATCCTTGATAGAAAATGCCTGAATCCATCTCTGCTATTATCCTTCAAAAGGTAAAGTTTTGGAAGGAAAATCTGAGTGCCAGAGTCAGCAGACAGTGCATGGTTACACCATTCTGGAGCACGTACCAGCTCCTCACAATTGGCTGCCTTGTGACCAAAGGTGACCAGCAGACTGAATTCATAGCATCACTAAGAATCTTCACTTCTCTCATGAGCCTTTTTTTATCACTTTTCGATCTTATGTTTTCACCTCGTTTAGCATATTAGCATTATTCAGTTCTGATAAGACCAAACCCTGTGCAGTCACAGCACATTATTTTAAGTTCATAACAACAATAATGAATTCAAGTATCTGTCATCCAACCTGGTTTTATGAGGACTCTAAGCTCGAGAGGCTACACAACATTGCAAGGACTTACACTAATCTGGGGGGGCACACTCAGAGGAAGGCACACAAACGTGCTGCTTCTGCCGTCACCCCTCTCTGACTGCTACGGGCTGAAATACCTGCAACATTTGCTCATAAAGTCGCAGTGACAACAACTCTGTTAGACTCAAATCAGTGTGCTGGAATTAAAATGGAAGTTAGGGCCATCGTTTATCAGCTGTTTTAACTAGAGGTCAGTGCATCTAAAGGATGCTGTAATTTTCCACTGCTTTTTACAAGGACGGGAATTACTTTTTTCTCAGTACAGCCCTGCATCACTCTGTGATCCTGTGAGCGTAATCCCTTGGCACTAAAGCCTCTTATTGACAATGCAGTAAACCTGCTCCGTAAGCATCAGAAAAGGGAAATAAAAGATGTTCCAAATTTGTGTTTGGCAAAATATGACACTGAAATCAATTAGATGTTTCCAGATCAATAGGGGCTTCAGTCAATAAACTTCCTGTCAGAACAATGTCTAGCAGACCTGAAGACAGCATTTGAAAGCTCCTGATTTAAAATCTCTGTTGAGGTTGTTATTAAAGCTGTTATTCAGTTCCTTATCTATTTGCTGCAACTTGTAGACATCATTTGTGGGGGCAGCCTGAAGGTCTTGACTGGAAGTTTTGGCTGTTGCACATGAAACTTAATTACAAGGTCAGAGACAAGAACTTGTTTGTTAGGGATTTACAGGAGGAAAAGAAAAGCTTTTGAGATTTTGCTTCAGAAGACAGATCCTGTTAGGAGCGCAAACTCCTTTTGTATTTGGGGGCTATGTCATTCCTGCAGTCCAAGGCTTGAATTCCATCTTTGTTTAATTAACCCAAAGCCAAATACTGCTGAAAATATTTGCAGAATTTTGGGAAGCTTCCTTCCAGAGTCAGCCAAGTAATTCTAGGAACAGTTCAGCCTGCTGCATCCTAAGGTCTTGATTCAGCAAGATAAGTAAGCAGGAATTCATTCATTCAGCATTGAATTCATTGCCAAACTGAAGTTCAGAAGCTATCTGAGAATCTAATTCCTGAAGGATGGAGACACTGAATTACATTCATAAATCTTCCTCTGCAGCAGACAGTGAAGACCAGGACAGAATCAGAGGAAGAGAGCTCACAAATTCCAGTTACCATGTGGGCTGCTGGAGCCTCTGACCTTCCTGAAGGGCAAGAGGGAAAAGTTTCTGTGTGCCTCGTAAACACTGTCAAGTGGGACTAACATCTGTCCACTGCAGATGAAGAAACCCTCCAACAAACAGCGAGACTTCTCTAAGGAGATGAATTTCCACAGGTGCTTTGAGCTGCATTGGCCAACACAGGCCCACACTAGTGATGTGCGTGTGTTCATTCTTTAAGATAAATTGAACCACATCCCTCCTGGCTTTACATTGGGTATGTCCCAATACCTGTGTCAGCAGAATCCTGGGGTTACCCATACTGGTAAGCCAGCATGTCGTGCCTGCTCTGCCCTTATACTTTCGTCGCCCATGGTTCCAGCAGAGTCTGTGTCTTTCTGCATCTCTCACAGCCCAGCAGCGGGGCCCTGGTTTAGATGCTGGTATGGTGAAGAGCTTGATGAGCATCTGTTTACCTAGTGCTACTTTTACATGGAATATAGTTACTTGGCAGAGTCAAATGCTTTACATTAGGTTACAAATCAAATCAATTCTCTTTCTTCTTGCCAGTAAGCAGCAGTTCGTGGGGTTTTGTGAGTTGGTTAAACGCTGTGACTGAAAAAACAGTACCGATAGTATAAGACTATCAGAATGAAGGTATGGGCCCAAGGTCCGTGTAGGTTAGTCTGGGTTACCAGCACCAGCTAACAGTGCACTGCTAAGGGAGAGGGCAAGGACAGGCAACTATTCAGTGATTTGCTCCCAAAACAGCCCTAGCCTCCAGGAATTTGTGGTCCAGGAACATTCCAGGTCAGATACACTGCCTTTGTAGTCAAATCATTCTCTTTCTATTGATTTGCCCAGCCATTCTCAAACCCATTCACACTTTTGGTGTGCACACATCCTGAGGCAAGGTGTTCTATAACTTTTAATATTCAATGTCCACCTTCTACTTTATTTTTATCCTTTTTGCTTTGAAAAATTATTAATTTAGAAGTTCAGGACAATTTGTCAAAATTTTAGCCTGAGGTAGAAAAGTAACCTGAGCGTGAAACATCACTGTAATTATTTGATTCTTCTCTTGTATTTACTTTCTGGCTGTACACTCCTAAAGCACCAACTATAGAAATTAGCGATGCAAACCCTTCCAATTTATTGATATTTTCACAGTGTCTGATGCTTTTCTATAAGACTCAGCTTTCGACTACAGGGATCTTTGGGTACCTTTTCCTTGCTTGTGTTCTCTTGCACGTTTCAACTGTTAAGGTGTTTGCTGCTGTCGTTGTAGAGAAAAGTTTTAAAACGCAACCTTAGCACAATCAGGCTTTTAAGCCAAACCCCGGGCTTCTGAGAACCCAGTTCATGACTTTAAAATGCCGCGTGAATTACAAATAATAATAATAATAAT
>VZTQ01006477.1:0-40323 GCA_013400755.1 Pelecanoides urinatrix
TGTCCCAGCCGGAACCAGGGCAGATCCCCCTGAGCCTGAAGAGAATTCCCTGAAGAGAATTCTCCACGCTAAACAGTCCCCGCTCTCTCAGCCTCTTGTTATGTGAGAGGTGCTCCAATCCCTTCATCATCTTTGTGGCCCTTCGCTGGACTTGCTCCAGTAAGTCCATCTCTTTCTCATACTGGGGAACCCAGAACTGGACACCGTACTCCAGGTGTGGCCTCACCGGTGTTGTGTTTAGGGGAAGGATCACCTCCCTCCACATGCTGGCAGTGCTTTTCATAATGCTGCCCAGGAGGCTGTTGGACGCCTTTGCTATGAGATGTTGCTGTCTATGGTCAGCTTGTGGTCCACCAGTACGCTCAGGTCCTTCCCTGCAGAGCTGTTCTCCAGCCAGTCATCCTCCAGCATGTACTGGTGCTTTGCGTTATTCTTCCCCCAATGTAGAGCTTTGCATTTATCCTTGTTGATCTTCATGAGATTTCTCTCAGAAGAATTTTCCAGCCCATCCAGGTACCTCTGAAAAGCAGTATAACCATCTCATGTATCAGCCACTCCTCCCAGTTTTGTATCATCTGTGAACTTGCTGAGGGAGCACTCTGCACCATCCTCTGGGTTATTGGTGAAGATGTTAAACAGTATTGGCCCCAGTATTGACCCCTGGGGTACACCAGTAGTGACTTGCCTCCAACCAGACTTGTGTTGGTGGTCACAACCTTCTGGGCCTGGCCATTCCGCCAGTTTTCAGTTCACTTCACAGTGCAATTAGCTCACCATGAGAGAAAGTTAAACATTAAGTCATATTATTGTGCCTTTCCTGCTCCTAAGAGTGTGCACAGAGACAATTGTAATGGCTCATTTGGTACCTAATTGTAACCAGACCATGGTGCTGGGTCCAAAGGCATCTAGGAAGTTTTGATGCCTACTGAAAGCTGTTTTGTGGATGTATGTCATGTGAAAATACTGGATTTTGGTGATTAGTAACATTTTTGCACAAGAATCACTGAGATGTTATGGAAGATACAATCTGTAGTTTTCTTTTTTAGTATTAGAATGTCTTAAAAGGTAACGTCACATTCTGAAAAACGTAAACTTATACATATGCTTTTGAGACAGAGAGTTATGTACAAATGCATGTTCCATGACCAGATCCTTGTCCATTTGGACATAGTGGTGTAAATCAAGCCCACAGCAAAGACAGTGATGGTAGGAATCACTCCTTGAGATTCCAAGAGTTTCTGCAAAATTTAAACTATTAGTAATTTTAACTTTGCAGGAAATCCTGTCTTAGTAGAAAAACTCTCACCGACTTCTTAAATTAGGAACACACAGTCTATTTTCAAACTGAAAAGGCAAAATTCTCCCTCTTTGGTTAAATGGAGGGCTTTGTAGAATGTGGTTTTCCTTTGCAAACCCAGTTCCTCAGAGTGTAAAAGAGGGAAGGCATTGTTTACATACATATTTTGTGTAGCATATGAGTTGCAGTTTGTGGAATTTTTCCACTGACCTACCTGGAGGCTGAACTGTAACCTAGTAAAAAAGGTAACGTGAGTACTAAACATTCCTTTGCTCGGAAAAATTTGAAAAGGGTGATTAATAGGTCCTTGCTTTGGGGACAGAAGAGTCTGAGTAGTGTCATGCTCTTTTAAATTATTCTTAGTCTACCTCAGAGCCGAATTTTAATTGTTCTTTTCATCTCATAATTATTTTAATGGATGGCAGATGTAAGTTTAATTTTCTCTGACCCATAAGCCCACCACTGATAATTCAGTTCAAAATATCTAGCTCTTTTGGATCTCCATGAGATTCCTATCCCTCAGATTAGCTAATAGTACACTAATGCATCATTCATGTGAAGGAATTATTTGTATTTTCTGTTTCCTGCTGTAGTGGCATGGGAAAATTGAAAATGAAAATCAAAAACCTAGAGTGTTGCTCAAGGCAATTGCTGTGACATCCAGAACTACACCTGTACTGAGTGTAATATTCCACACCTCAAATCCACTTTTTGAAGTAATGCTCTAAAAGAAGAAACGATTAGGCAAATACCAAAAATAAATTATTTTTACGTGCCCTGTAGGGAAAAAAAATTGAGAGGAATCTCTTGTGTGCTTCCTGGGAGTTTTGAGGCTTAAATCTAATCATTCTGGGAGTACTTAAAAGCCTATAAGATGTCTTTGAATGTCTTGGAAACTCGCAACTCTAATTTCATTCAGAGAATGAAAACTCTCTAGAATTATGCAGTATGTTTCATCACGTTTGCATACTGAGCAGACTAGTCCCCTTTTATCACTTTTAACCTTCTTTTTCATGGACTGAGATTCACAGGGTATGTAATGGCCATAAACGTTAGCAAATCTCTTTTCTGTCTGGATCACAACAGGACTTAGGCTGGAGACAACTGTCTAGTTTCCTGGACAGTTGTTCCCCTGTACTTGAGCACAAGCTGGGGAAACTTACATGCCCAGCCTGGAGCTAAGTCATCAACACAAAGTGTCTGGCCTTCCTTCCTGCACCTAAGTCCCATGTTAGTAGCTAGTGTCAGGAGATCTGGATCTTACCCAACACTCCAGTCCTCCGAATACTACTGAAGTGCCACAGCTCTGCTTCCCATCTCTCTTCAGTCAGTCCTTCTAAGCTGGGGTTATTTCAGACTGCCTGTCTTACTGATTTTCAAACTACAAGCCATGGACCATGATGTGGAGGTCTTTCTTTAGGGCTAGAATGTTTTCTGTCAAAACTTCACCTATAAGTTGGCATCACACGTCTGATAAGTGACCTTTCTTTGATGATGTTTCCAGGGTTACCGATAAGTGCCAGAAATCTTAGCTGTGTAGTGGTCATGTTTTCTGCATCATGCTTTGGGTTAAAAGATGTGACACATAACACAGCATGTTCATGTCTCAGATCTCAATATTGTGAAATGATTTTACAAGCTATTCAACATCTGTTTTAAGTTCTACAATAACCTCTTCCTCATTTGTTATCTTTTCTCCCTGACAAAACATTAATAAAGCTTTTCCTTATGTTTCTGACCTTCCAGTCCCTGCACTTCCAGTCTCCACAGGCAGCTTCAAAGAGGCTAGAACAGATGCATAGGATTTTCCTGGCTTGTGAGTTTGTGCAGGGTCAGCTATGGGGAACACCAAAATTCCTTAAAGCAATTGATGAGATATTTGTAGGTTATACACAGCATACCTCAGGAACAGTGAAAAAAAGACAGTATCAGTTGCCTTTCTGAGGGCAGCTGTATGTAAGCTATAAATACAATAACTGCCTTGCTGTGTGTCTGATGATGCTCCAACCAGTAGGTTTCCATGACTATAGAAATAAACTGTTCCTTTACTCCAGCACCTGCTTTGATTACTACTGCAGTACTGTCTGAAGCATCCTGCCAGTTCCACCTTTCCCAGTAACTAGCTGTATACTCTTTTATTTGCACTTCCTGCTCATAGTACAAAGATGATAATTCCACAACAAATCTGGCTTATTCTAGCTGACAATGACCTATTACAACTGAGTGAGAGAGAAAAATGTCCCAGTGAAGTACCTGGGCTGTGTGACTTTTCCCATTTGCAGAGACCATTGCTTTTCCTGTGGAACGAGGATGTTGAATCGTGGCTGATGGATGGGTATCTTGAGTAGGTTTTTTGTTCTTTTCCATTGTTCAAAATTGAAGTGTCAATTTCCTACCTTGGATCTATGTTTGGGAAGTTATTAGTTTGCTTTATCACAATGCCACCAAGTTTGGTGAATGGAGGCAAAATGTACAAAATGGGAGACAAAAGAGCTGGAATGCAATGAGAAAAAAATCAAAGTAGAGTGTTAATTAGCTTGTTCTTATATCTCATGTTTATCTTTGAAAGTCGGAACAGTTCAGACTTAAACAACCTTCTGTTTTGTCCACTATATTAGTAACTGAAGTTAAAACACACTGAGGCTCTGCCTGTGCTCAGGAATAAACCTGCCACTTCCATTAGATATAAAATGTCCACAGATTTGAAGTACTGTAAAGGAGCACAGGCAAGGAAATAGTGGGAGAACAAATCTGTTTTGTTTCCTGTAATGCAGGGCTTCCAAATCAATTTTCCTTTGGTATCCACCATTCCTGGGATGGCAGCTGCCTCAGCAGTTTCCATTTCTGCAAGTCCAAGAAGTGCAGCTATTGAGAGATGCCCTGTGACTGAGGCATCTTTAACAGGCCCTGTGCATCACCAACAGGCACACTAGTTTCCATTCCTTGGGGAATACCTGATCTAACTTAACATACTCAGAGACTGTCTCTTGAGATATCTGCATGTTCTTCACTTGCCTTTGTTTCTGCCAAAAGAACCTCCGAGAAAGCAGGTCCATTGTATAATATTAGTAAATTAGTTATCCGGGCTCAGGCAGGAAACTCACCGTGTCCCTTTTTATCATGTACATTGTGCAAAGGACAGAAAATGTTACCCTGCTGTTAATGAGTTTTGCCTTCAGTTGTACTGAAGAATGCTGGAGGTCCTGTCCCTGCTGTCCATGTGCAGTCATTGAGGCAGGGAGGACTGCAAAGTCATGGGCTATTAATGGACAAGGCTTTGTGCCCATTTTCTTTGGATTACTTCTATCACAGTCATCTATCCTTTCCCATTAATGTCAGTTGACCTTATGCAACTGAGACAGCCCCTACTTATTTAAGGCTTTAAATTGTAGTAATAAAACTTTGAAGTGCACTTCTGGTTCATGGAGCATGATTACCACCAGCTCTCAAGGGCAAAGAGCTCCAACACAGCAGTCATTCTGCGGCATCGGCAGTGACTGCCTCCTGTCCCAGCTGTATCACCCACCCACTGTGGATGGGTCTGAAGTGAGTTAGTATCATCTGCCCTTCTGTTCTGGAGCTCAGGACGTAAACAGCAATTCCACTATATAAAACAGATTGTATTCACTTTTTTACTCCATTTCCCTATGGATGGACAATCATGATCGATTAAAAGATGTAGTGTCACGTTTAAGTTTTCTTTTTAAGTGTCTGGAAGGTAAAACTTGTCCACCTATACGTTTTACCACCAGTAATTTTGAGGTAACTCAAGTACTTTCAGTACTCCAGGTTTTCTGTATTAACTCTATATGTATTTCACCTGCAACAGTGCAGAGGCTATATTTCTGCTACATCTATGAACTGGATCTGATTTCTGTTATGAATCTTGCTAGCCTGTCCATCTTGGCAAATTGATGTGTCATCTTCCCTTCTTATAAGCTCTTACTATATTCCACGCAAAGAACATCGTATCTCCTGAAAAGGCATTAACTTGAGATTATATAACCTCTTAAGAGCTTTCTAGAGGAAAATTAGAATTTTCCTACAAGTGATACTGTTTGCAAATAAGAGGAATGGAAGGCAGTACTGATAGCTTCTTTCTATACATGTAGTCCAACAAACTCCCTAGGAAAAGATCATAATATAATGCTGCAATGCTGATTGTGCCAACTGCCTACAGGGCAGCGCAACAGTCCCTTAGCAAACTGATATCCAGGGTCAGAAATTTTTCTTTACATCTTACCTGAACTGCCTTCTATTTTATACCGATTTTGTCACTTTCATTGACATAAACTATTAATTTCCCATGTATTCTTCCCTTTCTATCATATTTAGAAAGGTTCATAACAACTACTTTTTCAACCCCATTCTAAATCATCCAGGACATCTCCGGTCAGTATTTGGAATATTCTTTATAACTATTATTACATTCCATGCTTTAGTCTGTTTCTTTAAAAAAAAAAAAAAGTCTTTTTTCAGTGCCTCTTCAAAGTTAGAAGACCAATACTTATCATGCTAATCCAGTAGTCTTACTAGATCATGTAAGTAGGAATTGAGAATTTTCTGATTTAATTTTTTTGGTGGTATTTAAATAGCACTAACAGATGCTTATTTATTACCTGCCTGCATCTCTCTCTCTCCCTGCCTCTCCCACCCCTGCCACCAAATTTTTTTTTTTTCAGTTCATTTGTAAGACATTCTTCTGTTGCATTTACACAACAGTCCTAGTCGAATAACAATTGTTTGCTCCAAAGAAGAGAGATTAATTACATTTCTATCAAGTCTATTGAAAAGGTAATTGCAACAAGCTGTCATAGAAATCCTTTTCCTTTACAGTAAGTAACAATGAAATTTGAATAGACAGGATAACTGCTGTTACAGATGGACTGACAGAATAGGAATGGAAGAATTCTAGTAACAATCACTAAAGACAGAGGTGGTGGGTCACCAAAAATTTCATTTGAAAGACTGTGTATCACAGTGTCTTTGGGGCTTCCATTTGCCATAGCTTCTTCCTTACCTCATCTTCTCAGCCAACACCTGAGTCAGAACTGTCATCCTAATGAGATTTAGCTATATATGCCATTCAGTTAGCTAGTGGAAGACTAGATACAAAAAGTAATTCAGAGCCCCATGACACAGTAAACAGGAGGAAAAAATGAAATTATATGAGATGCATGTCAAGTGAAAGATGGTTGAGAATGATCTACAGGTGATAACACATAGCAACATCTGAGTCCTGTGTCTCAGCTGAATGGTGAAGTCGTGCATAGAATCATGCTTCCTGAAGTCCTGAGTGTGGGTGGTATTTCAATAGACAGCTGTGAATTACTTGTTTGGTCCTGACAGCCTTTTTCCTATGCAAAGGATGCGGTATTGCATTTACTAGAGGATTCCACAGAGCAAAGGGAAAAAGAGCAAAAAATTCACTGATCAGCCTTTGGATGGAAACAACAGTAATTCCTGTTGAACCTAATTTGTAAACTTAGATTTCAGGGAGAATATGAAGAAAGTGAGCTTTCAGGAGATTAATCACAGTCAGGGTAAACTTCTACTACAAGACCATTCCAACTAAAAGGGCAGAATGGGAGAGAAAAGAATCAGAGTCTGGAATGGGAAGAGGGAAGAATCACAGATGAGTCAAAGACAGTTTCAATAAGGTATGGGCTCTGAATTCACCAGTGTTACGGTGATTCCTCTTGCAGCTGTTATTGTCTGAAGTGTATACAGCAGGGTTTTCCCTTCAAAAGGTGAGCATAGGCCAAGGACAAACGGAAATACTGGGCCAAGGACAAAAGCACAGAGGACAGCTGGCTTTGCTACTCTTCCTTGTTTTTCAGAAGGCCTGAGAGGAGCATTCTTCGCACAGGAAATGAAGAGGTAGTGGTAGGATTGCCTTGCAAAAGTAGACATCCAAAGTGGATATAGCCACATCACCAAGAGACTGGATGGGTGAAAAAAGTTCAGATTAGTTGGTAAATTTAACATTTAGTCTATTCATACCCTCTCTGAGTCTCAGGGAGTGTGACTCCCAGCATGTGTCCCTGTTTAGGAAGAATTGCCGTGGACTGATGAGTTACAAGGGAGACTGAATAAGTGATGCCAGGCACTTTGAGCACAAAGATCTCTCCAAATCTGACTTCATATTTATGAACTGTCCCAAATTCATAGGACAGCAGAGAACACCTTTCCCTGCTGTGAAAAGGAAACTTTCCCACTTGTATCCCTCACCCAACTATCAAACAATGACAAAATTTACATGGGAGTAGGATGAAATCTTAGCTTACATGTGTGAGATTCCTTCCTTTCCTGGCAGTAGCTGATTAGAGCTGGCAGTAGCCTATGGAACAAGAATGCAAATTTGGATTCTCTTAGACACATAGAGGAATAAGAAAATAAGCATTAAGCTTGCTACACAAGTCAACACGGGAGCTAGAATTTGGTGTTCAGTTCCTCAAGCAAAAACCATGTGTCACTTCTGAAGATATAAGCCAAATACTGTTTCAGTTCAAAATGGTCACTTGCCTTTAAGAAAGATTGCTGTTATGACTTGACCACCAGCTCGGTGATGATCAGAGGATTAAATGAGAATGGTCAGGACAAGGTAAATGACATTGCAAAAAACAAATTAGAACTGAGAGGTCATACCACAGTCAGGTGCAGTTGAAATTTTGATACTGCTCATGTCTTAAATTAGAAACACTCCCAGCTCCATCTTTTAAAGCCGAGTAACTTCATGCGTTTCAGACAACTATCCATTTATCAAGGGCACTGTGTCTGCACTGTTTCATTCTCCCCCCCCCTAGTATTTTTTGAAGAGTAAATCTTATATTTTTGCAACAACACATAACATAGTGTACCCCTGGCAATAGAACAACACTGCTATTTTTATATAAAACATTGTGGTCCTCTTAGGATTGCTTACTGAAATTCTCTATATGCATTCTAAGATTCTCCTATGTCTTTCTGTTTTCATATGGCTGTGGCAACATTCTGTAAAAAATTTTTATATGGCCCTGACTATCCTATCCATTGTAGCACTGCTATGACCTAGTGACTGCACATTACAGCCAGAAGATCCAAGATGGAAGGAAAGATTTAAAACAGATACACTTGGGAGAAGTTGAGAATTCTTTAGTGATTCCTCTAGCATGTGCAGAAATTCCTTAATTAACGCAGTAAGGCTGATGGCAGTTTGCAGCAGTTTTAGAACTGCATTTTGTCCTTGAATCAATATCTTAGTCATAGATAAGAAGGTGTAAAAGCCATAGCATTCTACTCTTCAGGAACTTTTGTTGCTATATTTTTGTTACAATAGTGAATTAGATATCAGAACCCTGAGAGAATTGTGTACAATTGATGTACAGCGCCATACTTCCGTTATTTCTCTTCAGAAATGTGATTTCCTCCTAAAACTAATCGAGAAAGCTGTGAATGGCTGGCAGTTGGGTGCACACAGAAGGCCCTTGAGCCAGACTCTCCTCTCTGGCACTGAGTCACACTTAAGGAGAAGAGCCTGCCACCAGTGCTAGGAGCTGGCTAAGTGGCATCGATCCTTGTACAGAGAAAACTCACGTCTTATTCATCAAGTGTAGCAGTGTTGGCAAAGGGAGGTAATCAGCCCAGCCTTTTGCTAATTATCCTTAATGATCAATTTGTCATGCAGATGAAGTGAGATGGTGGAAGAAACAGATCCTGTCAGCTTCCACTGATCTTCAGAAACTTTGAGAACAGCTGAGAAGTACTGCAGGAGATGAACTTGATGATAATACTGAAATTTGTAAAGCAGCAAAAAAAAAAAAAAAGGCTGAGGTGTCTAGGTATGATTGTTGCTGCTGAACAGAGTCAATCACAGCACCAAATTGTAGATGTAGTCTCTTATAATGTATTCAAAAAGAACATCTGGAAGCATAAATCCTTGTGCTCAGTTGGGACACCTCTGTAGGAAGGTATGACAAACTCTCAGGATGTAGGTGTTATCCCCTAGGGAATCAGAAAGATGATAATCACTGGAAGTCAGAAGAGCCCTGTGATTGTTTCCAGTCCTTAATGCAATCCTTTTCACCCCCAGATCTCACAGGACCACAGAACTAATGAAGCACAGAGAACAACTCTAGAATTACAGTGTTACACCTCGTGCCAAAGCCATTTGGACACGTGGATTTGTACAGGCGTCCAAAGTGAACACTGGTACAAACCACACAACAGCACAGTGCAATATCATCTTGTACAGAGAGCATTTGACTTTTAATCATGTTGGGCACTGATTTGCTTGTTTCCATTGAAAATATTTATCCCAACTGTACACATCTCAGAGGGAGGAAAAAATCTATAACTCATGGATCACGTAGTTTTAGTTTTTGACTAGGGTTAGTACCTGTAGTACAGAGCAAGTGTTCTACCCCAGACAGTAGATCTCACAAGTGTTGGTAATTTTTCTGTGATGATAGCAACTGCAGTCACTTGGCTATCCACTCCATGCTGTATAAAAATGTAGTTCTATAACAGATTTTATTATGAGGTTCCCCAAATGTTGATAGCAGCATAAAATTTCTATTTTATGTGGGAAATGTAGGTCATTCCAACAGGCAGGAACAAAATAGGAGGAGAAGCTAATGGGGTGGTAACGTGTCAACATCTTTGAAGGTTTTATTGATGCACTGTAAGTGGTTCCCTCTCCTGCACTCCATTAAATAAAATGAAAAGATTAATATTAATGAGTACTTGATTTTTTTTACCTGATTTTATAGCTTGCCCCTTAGGAACTGCTGTCAGCTCTTAAGTCTGTGTTAATTGGGCAGCTTCAGCAAAAGACAAAGAAGCTTTCTAATATCCAGATGCAGAGTAATTTCACATCACAGAGGTTTCAGTCTAGTCTAGTAGCTTGATATTGCTATAAACTAGAACAACTGGTTTCTTTATCTTTCACATTATATTAACTGCTGTGATTTGGGGTATTTCTGCAACCTCTGGACAGGTTCAATACCTCTGTCTCCTACTTAGCTCTTGGCCTCAGCAACACTCAAAGACAACAGAGTCTGCAATCTAGTTACACAGGTGATGTTTCCTTACAACTAGTTTGAAATTGCTACATTGCAATGTAACTAGTTGGTGGCACTTTCCACTGCTCCATCAGGAGAGGAAGAGAGTAGGAATTCCCTATTTTCGGAATAAATGCATCAGACATAGTGAATGTGAGGATTTGTTACAAAGTCCACAGTACTTACCTGAAGCAGAGACACATAATTACACTGCACCACAGCACTTTCACTGGCACACTAGTGCAGGTTTGAAAGGGTTTGAAAGACCTCAGCTGGATTTTTATTCTCAAAAACCTGTGGGTATTTCAAATTTCAGGGACCATTTGGGAGTGGTGGTCAGGGCTGGTTTGTGACTGTGGATTTGTCTGAATGGTTTACCCTGACTCCAGTACCTGCAGAGTTTTTTTGATTAGCTACTTGGTTTCCTTTACCTGAAGTGTTATGCATTATTTGTGTTCCCAAAGACCCGAGTAACTGGTTTTGAAAACTAAAAGGGAAGTACAGAAATAATTGAGAATCTTATTACATTTACTAGGAAACAATAAGAAAGCTGTAGATCAACCTGGAAGCAGTGAAAAGAGGTTGACTGTTGGCAGTTGAGCAAAGGCACTCCTGTATTTAATGGGAGTGGAGTTGTCATTAGCAGCAGAAGAGAGGACAAAGAAAGAAAACCTGAGGACTGGTTTGTGTTCAGAATGTTCCAAAACAACCTTTCTAAGCAGCAAAGCAAAGAAAGACAAGTGTTTATTGCAAAAAGTTTAGAAAATCAATTTCCTGGATTTGCATGAAACTTCAACGGCATCAGTAGCATCGAAACATACATTTCAGTGATTTTTCAAGACTTCATTATAACTTCTCCAGCACTTTCAAAATTATAGCTTTCTCTGTTCTCCTGTGACACCAAAATGGAAAAAAAAATCACTCTTGTCAGAGAGAAAATAGACAGGTAAATATTGGTCTTACATGAAGTTGCAACCTTATCTAATACTAAAGTGTCATTTTTTAAGTCTATGAGAAACTGAAGGAATGATTCATGCTTTCATCAATGGCTACTGGTAAAAATTTCTGGAACACCATGTTTTATATTTAGGATCAGTTTCGTTTAAATCAGACTATTCCCTTCAGTAAAGTACCTTTATACAGTGGCATTTCAGTGAAGCGGCTCTAAATATGTACAACAAAACAAGATTATGAAGGAAATTTCAGAGGGACTTGAAAAGTTGCAGATGACTGATGGTGCTATCATCCAGTCTTGACAGGATTTGGTTTGATGCACTTAACCAGGTAGACACAGGTTCTAAAGTAAGAGTCTGAGAAGCTATGTGTCTTTCTCTAACTTTGGCAACACAATGTATTCCACATGCAAAAATCCTGTTGAACATAACACAGGATTAAACTGCTCAGTTGTAATAATTACATTTTTCTACTTCTGATTTTTTGCAAGTTTCACAATATTGTCCTCCTTTCTGGTTATTTTTTAAAGAGGAAGGTCCTGGGAATCCTCTAGTAATAGAGCAAAAATAACAGCTATAAAAATAAAAGAAAATTCAATTGGTAGGCTTCCTGGCAAAACCAACCAAAAGATTCAAGTGAAAAAAGACCATATACAGAATTTTAAAAAGTTATTGCAATGTGAGGAGCAGCTGGATTAGCATGTTCCTTCTTTCCCCAGCATTTAAAATGGGATGTCTACATATCTTCTATGTGCCTCTTCTGATCTGTTGAGGGTCCTGTACCATCCTCACCCCTATTGTGCTTTGATGCCTTCTAATACTCTGTCAAACAAAATTATTTACATCAGTCTTATTATTTATCCTTCCATCCTTTCCTCAAAAAAACGTGCAGGTACAGTACAGCATTTCATTTTGGTAGGGTTTTGATGTCCTGGGACAAGAAAGAAAAGATGTGAAAGACTTGATTTCACTGATTGTTTCCTTTTTTACTCTTTTACAAGTGTATGTCTTACAAATTAGAGAAAATTGGGCAAGAAGAGAAAAACAGTACAAAGAGCTTTGAGACTGTAACATGGAAAACATGAAAGGTGAACTGCAGAAGACTAGGCAATTGATTCCCAAATTTGGCTTCAGATATTAAAACCTTAACTCTGTTCTGCTAAAATAATATGGGCAGAGAGATAGATAGGTTAAACAGATCTTAACACCAGTTGGTGTCTTTTGCGATCATCTCCCTTAAGGCTTGTTTATCACAGCCACAGAATTGCATTCCATGCCTCAGTGGCTGTAGCTGAATTAGAACATCTCTTGTAGGAAAATTTAAGGAACTAAGCTGAAATACTGCAGTTTTGAAATGCCCAGGAATGGAGGAGAATCCATCATGCCTGTTTAAATTCTGTACAGTAGACTACATTTACAGTTTATCTGCTCAACCTGTTTGAACAATTTAAAACTTAGGGATAGGCTGAGGGAGGAAAAGAGCAAATGAAATAGCTATAGAAGTTTAGTGGTAATCCACAGTAGATACCCAAGTTTAATTACATTGGTTTTGTGATCCTATCTTTATTTACAACACTGCAGGCTTCCCATTTTGAGTAGCATGTGTGCCATCTTAGTTTGAGAAATAAGTTTTCTTATGAACTGAAATCAATGTTAGTTGTATGCTTTGTTTAATACATCTTCCGTTAACTCTTTCAGTTATGCCCAAAGAAATTACAAAGCCGTGATGTTACTTCAAAGGAAATTTAATTTTCAGTTGGCTTGAGAAGGCGGCCAGTAGCTATCAATTATAATATATTATCAATTGCTCATTAATGACAGTAGAATATATCTGGAGGGAAATCTATTTTTATGTATTGTGTTTTCGTTTGTGTAACAAGCTAACATGGAAAAAAACCAGCTTAGCAGCATAAAGCACCCAGTGCAAACCTGTGTCTGTGGCACTTGTAGTGAATGCTACTTCATTCTCTAAATGGAAGCATAATCCTGAATGCAGTTTTGTTTCAGAATACTGAACTGTTTCAGCAGTTTTTAAAAAAAAACCACCACACCTGTCATCCTCAGAGCATACTCATTCAGCCATGTCTGCCTGACCGATTTGCGTGCTTTTATAGCCACTAGCAAAGCAGTACCGACACGACAGTGGAAGCACAAGCTGAATTCTAGGACAGCTCACTCACTAACGGGATCATTAGACAGTTTAAAAATGCAGGGGCAAAGTTTGCCCTTAATTATACCTGTGTAACTCCAGTGAGCATAACAGTTTGCAAAGGGATTTCATTTGGAGCCAGCAGAATGGCTGTCACAGGAACTTCGTGTCATACGAATTGTAGAATCTTTATAACTGCATACTCCAGGGAAATAACCTTGCATGATTATTTGGTTCTTGACTGATTCAGCAAGACTGTCAGGCAAAAAAATCTTAAGGCAAACTTTGTGAAGCACTCCATCCCACGAAAAGATTATTATCTTCCCTCCACTGTCTATCTAACCGCTATTGACAGTCGATACAACAAGTTTTAGAATAAAATTCCATGATTTCTAATTTTTATGAACTTTTCATTAAAAGATATGGAAGTTTGGCAATACCAGTTTGTGCTCTTTTGAGAACATGATGTAAAGTCTTCTAAGTTAATATGTCAGGTACAAAAGTTTCAACATTGACAGCTTTTGAAACCAGCTCTTCTGTTGTCCACAGAACCCGTTATTTATTAGTATGCATTCTCAAAAGTTCATACTGCAATAATTTCCATAGCCCACCGCAATGCAAAAGTCCTCCTTACTACCTCTTTTTTCCCAGTTCCCAAGCTGAGAAATAAAAACAATGACCGAGATTCTGCGTCCATTCTGTTGTTTGTGCCTCAAACAATATCCTCAGTGCTTACAGCCTCCTGTAATAGCTGTGGCATTGCTTTTTTCCTGTGCACTGCTCTGTATTCCCTTGCCATATGAATAGTTCTCTTATTATCCTTATTTGTTGTACAAGTGAGACGATAGTCTTTACATCATGATTTCTGCAGGTATATGTAGTTCTTCTGTAGTCAGTCTGATGATGTGCCATCCTGTGGAAGACCCCAAAATAATCAAATAGATGATGAAATAAAATAACCTTCATGCTCCCCTCCCAGTACTGTTTGCATTTTGAATAACAATTAACAGAACAAGTAAGGCATTATATGAATGCACTAGGCACAAGTTGTTACCTCTGTTAATATGCCTTCTGAAGCAGACATCAACACATGGTTAAAGTATGCTTGCTAAGATCCCTTATGAGCTCAAAGATCAATAAGTTACATTTGTGTCAGAAGGATCTTTTGATTTTTCTTCCTTAGGTTTTGAAACTTGTTTTTTTTTCTGCAAAATCGTGCTTCTCTGAGGTTAAATATCTTCGTGGTATTTTTGCTTTCCTATAGAAGGGAATCTGGCCAGTCTTTGATAATCTGACTCAATAAACATAAAAATATAGATGGATCACAAATGTACAATAAAGAGATAGCAGTGAATTATTAACTAGTGTGGTTATAAACAGTCAAGTTTTACAGTCACAGTGCTCATTTTACCCTGGTTACTGATTTGTATGTGTACAGCTATAACTGTAAATCTTTTAAACAATTAAAAAATACTTCATGAACTGTTTGATGTAATATTGTTGCCAGAAGTTAAGTTGACCTCAGTATAACACCTGCCTCAGCACTTTCCCCACGTCCATTAAAAAACTGCCCTCAATTTCTGGCAATGACAGGTACAGTCAGAGGAGTGGGAACAGCCCAGATTTCAGAAAAGGTTTAGTTAAAAAAACAAAGTAAACCTGTTAATAAAGGCAAGCCCACTAGGAATGAGCTTTACTTGTCTGTATGTGCCTTAGAGCAATCTGGAGTAACAGCCCCGAGCAGCTCCCTTCCCATGGTGTTTAGTTTTAAAGCCAACATGTTGCAGATCTGGAGAAGTGAAGCTATTATTTAAGTGAATATGGAAAGAAATTGTAACATAGTTTCATAAACTAAAGAAATCTAATTCCCCACCAGCATCAGGGAATCAGAAAAGCTCAATTATCTTTTTCTTAGAAAAATCCAGGGAAACCAGATTTTTGCAAAAACCAGAAGCAAATATGTTGGTCTGCTATAGACATTTTTCAGAAGCTGGCAATTAGGTATGTAGAAATATCTTGAATAAGGAAAAATTTCCTGCATAGAGATAAGAGACATTAAATAATTGTCTCTACAAAAATAACAAGTTTCTTTTAAGACTATTTTTCAGTGTTTTGTTTTTGTGGTTCTTTTTGCAGGTGTTGCTGCTTTGGATTCCAGCGTTTCTGGGAGGATTGGTTTGCGAGCAGTCATATATTATTTCTGCACGACAGTCATTGCTGTAATACTAGGTACTCTGTGATAGTGTAACTTTTAAAATCCTCAGCATCATCTAATTATGAGTATACAGCACTGTGATATTACTAATTTCCCAAGGCAAGATGGGGAGAAGAGACAGGAATCATGCCAAACATCTTGACATACTTCTAGCCAGATAGAGGCAGAAGTTGGTCCCGCTGTTCACAGTTGGGCTGTATTCATATCCAGTATGAAGCTGCAGGCAATTTCGCCATACATTTCAGCTCAGGGAAGATTAGGGACTGTCTGCTTAGGTAAACGGTGACCAGCAGTGGGAAAGCTGAATGAACATCAAAGGCCAGCCTTAACTGAACATGAAAGGCCAGCCTTAACTGCAAAGTGAATTTCCTTAATAGCAAAATGATAGATTGTCGCTGATTCTCAGATGCGAGAATGTATGACATGTCTCACCTGAAAGAACGACAGAAGTTATCGCTTTCCTTGTCACCTCATTTTCTTCCTAAAAGGTTTCTGTCCCCTGTCAATACCAGGGTCCATTCCTACCTCTCTGAAGTCCACATCTCCTCTGGCAGGAAATTCATTCCCTACAAGCAGCTGTGAAATCTTCCATATTTGCTTAAACTTCAGCCTGCCTTCTTAAATAAGAAATAAAATTAAACTCTACTCTGTCAGCTGTCAGGTAGTTTGTGGCTTATCTTTGTATTTTGTTGCACCTGAGTGAATGCTGTGCCTAGGTATCACCCGCGAAAAAGGACAAAATGTACATCATATGTGGCCTACCTGTAAAGCAAAGTAGTATTTAACAATAGAAAAAGAATCACATACAGACATATAAGGCCAGATAAATTTCTAGAGGTTGCATCATTGAGAATAATATATCACTGCACTTACACTGTTTAGGCTGTCTCATTTGTTTGGGAATTTTCTGTGAATACATAGTGATGAAAATCAATAAAAACTAACATTAATATGTATCTAACTTTGAAATTGTCCCTACCTTGATAGAGGGGTTAAATCAAACAACCTCCAGAGGTCCCTGCTATTCTATGATACTATGATATTACTCATTTCATTGTGCAGAGTTACACAAATTCAGTTCTGCTTTTATTCACAGCTGTCATTAGAAAGCCTTATTCCTGGCTGGTTGAAGGGTCATCCAAATGCCTCTTTCTCCCTACACTGAGATTTAGTAGTTTTATTTGCTTTAGGTTTGTTTGGATTTGGGGGAGGAAAATAGAAAAGAAAAAATAATGTACATTTGGAAAGGCCTAGTATTTCATATAATAGAAAAAATGCCTAAAATGAAGCCACTGAAGTAAATGGGAAATTTTTCATTGATTTCAGTATTCACAAGGTCAGAGCTAGTATTTCTTGCCCATAATTTTTTATTTCAGTCTTTTTCTGAAGCCCTTCTCTTATGTAACTTTATTGCTAACTAACTTTACCAAAACATCCTGTTGTACTTTGGGGTCACAGGACAACGCACTTGTATTCATATCTGAAAACTAGTAACAAGTAGAGTTGCGTAAGCGAAAAGGTAAATAGCAATTCAAAATACCACCATGCAAAAGTTGCAGAACATTTCAGCTGAAGCCCAGCTGAAGTAAATTACCCTCTTGGTGAGCAGTAGTGATTTAGTACCATACAATGAAAAACAAAGCTAGAGTACCCAAGTCCAGTGGCAAAGCCGCAAGTAGCTCCTGTGTTGGGGGAACCCACACGTTTAAGGACACCACCTGTAGACTTCTCTTTTCTGAACAGTACTGCATAAGCACGCGGGGAAAGCATTTGGTGAGTTTAGCTCACAAAGAATTTAGCTAACAGGATACACTGAGGCAGGATGCACCAATCCTCCTGCTTGCACTGTGAGCCCTTCTTCTGATTCTTCTTCTGCAGGGATTGTCTTAGTTGTGACCATTAAACCCGGAGTGCCTCAAACAGCAAATGAGATCGACAGAGTGGGCAGTACCCCAGAAGTCAGTACTGTTGATGCCATGCTGGATCTGATCAGGTGAGGTTTCTTTTTTAGTTTCCATACCTCTTGTTACAGAAGTCCAAACATATACAAATAAAGGTGTGATATGTAACAAAATAAAAATGCTTTCTAATGTTGTTTGGGTGAATAAGGAGAGAATAACTTGTATTCCAACAGGTCAGACATTTTAGAGTATATTCAAAGCAGTTTGTTAAAAAAATTTTTCTTTCAACCATAGACTTTTGTTAATAAACCAACGACAAAAATTCCCGCCTTCACAGAAATTGGTATGCATGATTTACCTAGCATAAGGAAAATATCCAGAAAGGATTGAATGTNATATCTATATCTATATCTATATCGATATCTATATCTATATCTATATCTATATCCAAATCTATATCTATATCATCTATATCTATATCTATATCTATATATCTATATCTGTATCTCTATATATATATCTGCCTTGAAAAAGTCACTGTCCTGTTTAATAGCAAATGTCTGCTGTCATCTGGGGCATCTGTGCCCCAGCACAGATCAAGGTAGATCTCTTTGAGAATAACTCAATTTCTCTGAGTCTACATGTTAACCCCACAGCCCCATGTTCAACAATCCAGAGCTCTTCCCAGCCTCTGTCCCCTCCTGCCTGTGCATGACCAGAATGGCAGCTCCTTGGATGACTCATCTCATTCCTCATGGTCACTTGCCCCGGAATCAATGAGGGGAACTGTGCAATCAGCTGAATTGTGAAACCTAATGCAGTCTGTTACCAATAACTTCCACATGAACGTTTCCACACCTATTCACAGGGCTGATGTAGCTCCATGCACAAAAAAGTCTTCCTATAGTAAGAAGCGGTGTGAATTCTAATTCAGAGTAGTTTGGGGTTTTGCTGCAGTTCATAGCTCAACTTCTTGTAAATAAATGTAGGACTGTAAATTACAAGTTTGAGATCTGAAATTCTCTTTTAAATGAATTATAGTTACTTCTCCTACATATTNAAAGGTAAATAGCAATTCAAAATACCACCATGCAAAAGTTGCAGAACATTTCAGCTGAAGCCCAGCTGAAGTAAATTACCCTCTTGGTGAGCAGTAGTGATTTAGTACCATACAATGAAAAACAAAGCTAGAGTACCCAAGTCCAGTGGCAAAGCCGCAAGTAGCTCCTGTGTTGGGGGAACCCACACGTTTAAGGACACCACCTGTAGACTTCTCTTTTCTGAACAGTACTGCATAAGCACGCGGGGAAAGCATTTGGTGAGTTTAGCTCACAAAGAATTTAGCTAACAGGATACACTGAGGCAGGATGCACCAATCCTCCTGCTTGCACTGTGAGCCCTTCTTCTGATTCTTCTTCTGCAGGGATTGTCTTAGTTGTGACCATTAAACCCGGAGTGCCTCAAACAGCAAATGAGATCGACAGAGTGGGCAGTACCCCAGAAGTCAGTACTGTTGATGCCATGCTGGATCTGATCAGGTGAGGTTTCTTTTTTAGTTTCCATACCTCTTGTTACAGAAGTCCAAACATATACAAATAAAGGTGTGATATGTAACAAAATAAAAATGCTTTCTAATGTTGTTTGGGTGAATAAGGAGAGAATAACTTGTATTCCAACAGGTCAGACATTTTAGAGTATATTCAAAGCAGTTTGTTAAAAAAATTTTTCTTTCAACCATAGACTTTTGTTAATAAACCAACGACAAAAATTCCCGCCTTCACAGAAATTGGTATGCATGATTTACCTAGCATAAGGAAAATATCCAGAAAGGATTGAATGTTTGGCGGTTTACTGACTGGCAGCTTGTGTGTCATCCAGCATATACAACCACCTGAAACTGTAGTGGTTTGTTTCCCCTCCTCAAAGCAGGAGGCAGAGTAACAGGTGCAGTATGCAAAAGTTTCTTAGGGTTGCACAGTCAACAATTTGCTGCATCACCGGTATCTAAGGCAACCTTATAATGAGTCTTTCCCCATCAGCATCCTGGAAAATGATAGATACTTAAAATGAAGAAGGAAACCCTTAGAAAAGTCTGCAGAAGACTTGAGCAGGTTTTCAGAGCTAACTTGTTTAAGGAATTAGAAAAGCATTACAAAAAAGTGCTGCATTTCCAATAGTGGCTAAGTAGTTCCCTCAGAAATGTTTCTATGGATTCTTTTTTTTCTCCAGCTGCAATTAGTCTGTGTTCTGTATCACTATTCCTGCCCACTATTTTCTTTTTGTAGAATTTTTACTTTATCTATCATGTAATAATCAACTGCCATATATCTAAAATTGGCTTTCTCAGCATTTTTTATTTCAGGAAATGTGAGTGGCATTTGCAGATACCANGGCTGATGTAGCTCCATGCACAAAAAAGTCTTCCTATAGTAAGAAGCGGTGTGAATTCTAATTCAGAGTAGTTTGGGGTTTTGCTGCAGTTCATAGCTCAACTTCTTGTAAATAAATGTAGGACTGTAAATTACAAGTTTGAGATCTGAAATTCTCTTTTAAATGAATTATAGTTACTTCTCCTACATATTTATATCCATGAGATTTAAGATTCAAATCCAGACAGTCTTGTAAAGATTAAGGAAATCCCAGGCTTGTACAAACTACTCTTGCCTTTGAAGAAATTTTGCTTTAAAAACTTGAAAAATAAAGGCAGGAGTTTGTGAAAGATCTGTAAGGGAGATAAATATGCTTCTGCTTCAATATATGAACTACTTTTTTCTGCACTGGACTGGGTACTCAGTAAATACCTAATTAATGCTTTTTTCTGCAATCATTTGAATCTGAAATTGGAAAGGAGGCACAACTGGATTGCACTGTTTCTGATCTAGTTTCCTAATTTTTCAGTGTGTGAAAATGGTTTTTGACCCTGGAATAACATATGGGATTCTTCCATCAGCCAAGATTGATTTCTGAATTCAAAACTACAATAGAGCATACCAAATATCTGATTTTTCCAGCACAGTGTTTATAGAAGTTACTATTTTTTTTCTGCCTATATTTGACAAATCCTATAAAAATGGTGTCTCCTGTATTCCTCATGCAAATAATGGAGATGATGCAGCAAGGAAAAAAACTTCTGGGTTTAGTAGCTTACCAACAGAAATGTCAAATACTGAAAAATAAGCCTGAAAATTCAACAGTAGGAAAACAGTCAACTGGTTGTTGGGGGTCCTGTATCCTTATTTTCTTATGTCTTTATATCTGACAGTGGTAAATACACTGCTTTCTGGATAAAGGAACACCACCTGATCTGTTTTTCGAGCAGCAGATTTTATTATTTTGTTTATATAAAGCACGTGTTCTTAGTATGCCGTAATGTTGAAGTGCGTCTACTTTTTTAACAGGAATATGTTCCCAGAAAACCTTGTCCAGGCCTGTTTTCAACAGGTAAGTTTGAACATTCCTCTTCATTACTGCAGTTTTCATTGCTAACTACAAATTACTCTTCTTTTATGTCCCCAAAAACTATGTCAGGTAAGAATTATTTCTGAGAAGTCCAAGAGTATCTTAATTTCCCATAAAAAGACTTTTTTTAAAGCATATTTGTTTCATTTCCATTATCATAAACACTCTGTTATCAGCTATTAAGTCCTTGATCATCCCTTGCAAAAAGACACTGTTTAGGAGCTGGGTGCAGAAACCAAGCAGTGTATAACAAGATTTTTCCTTTTGGGACAGGCAGAGTTAGAAGAACCGCGTCATGAAGATGTATTTCCTTGTTCTTAAAAAGCCTCAGTGTCTGATGAAATGTGCATAAATTAGCCCTCACCCTGATGTGTCCCACATCTAATGTGTGTCCCATGGCATTCTCCTACAGAAGCTGGCAGCTCACGGCCTAGACAGGTGCACTCTTCACTGGGTGAAAAACTGGCTGNTACCTGAAAGGAGGTCGTAGCGAGGTGGGGGTTGGTCTCTTCTCCCAAGTAACCAGCCATAGGACGAGAGGAAACGGCCTCAAATTGCTCCAAGACAGGTTTAAATTGGACATCAGGAGAAATTTCTTTACTGAAAAGACTGGTCAGATGTTGGAACAGGCTGCCCAGGGATGTGGTGGAGTCACCATCCCTGGAAGTATTTAAAAGACGTGTAGATGAGGTGCTTAGGGACATGGTTTAGTGGGCATGGGGGTGTGAGTTGACGGTTGGACTTGATGATCTTTGAGGTCTTTTCCAACCTTAGTGATTCTATGATTCTAATGTCCATTGCCAGACCTGATGATCCATCTTAAGGAAAAAGCAGCCAGATTACTTCAGATTCAGTCATCTTTATGTGTAAATAGATCAACTGTTTTTTGTGATGCTCTCTGCTTCCCTTTCTTGTCTTCCTCAGCAGCTGCCTACCAGTTTATATGAAGTTTGTATGTGAGGTAGTTAACCTCTTCCAGGAAATTACGTTAACTGTCCTGCTGTGCACAGCTCTGAATGTATTTCCAGTTTATAAAACTTCTTCATGTATTTTTTCTCATATGTTAACTACTGTCACCGGACACTAAGGGGACAGACAGGTTCTTTTAGGGATCCTTGGCAGAATGATGACAGCACTAAATCATAGTTACAATTAAAGTTTTATTTTCTTAACAGAATATTATGATCAGTGTAGCACAGAATTTATAATCAGAATAGCACAGGATTTCTATAAGCAGAACCAGTGTAGTACGATTTTATAACAGCACCACTTAGCTTACAGTTTCTAATCACCTGGACCCTCTGCAGATTGTGTCATATCTTAATACTTACTTTGTTGTATCAACATAACATCATAGTCTAGACTCGAAAATCATATAAAAGAATATGAGTCACTTCCTCAGTCCTCGGAGGAAGCAGACGATGTTGGAGGTGTCCCAGGCCACTAGGAGTCACAGCCTCACTGTCCAGCAGCAGTTCTGGTCCAAGTTCCCCCTTAGGACTTGTAACTGCTTGGTTTTATGGACAGTGATCTGGGTGCTGTTATGCTTCCCTGTTCTGTGGTGGGGTCATCACTACCACCTGGCTGGCCAGGTGCCTGGGACCTTCAAGGTCCCTGCCGGTAAAGGAGGGAAGTAGTCAGCCTGGCACCCAGGAATCTTGAGGCCAGTAGGGAGAGAAGAAATCTGTTTGGTTCATCTACTTGATGCACAAGACCTTCAGGGCCTGATAATGCGGGGAAAGGGGACTAATAAGGGACCAGCTTGGTCACAGAGAATGGCTGTTTGCCTTACTTAATGGCGTTAGTTACGGTAAGCACATTGCCCAGGGTCTGGTTGTATCAGGTGCAACTGCTCTACAGACCTCTCCTGGGGTGACTGTCAGCAATTCTCTCCAGGCTGTTTGTCCCAGCAAAAAGTCCCCTTGCCATTGTCAGGAGCTGTATCTCCTCCCCCACAACACTGCACCAGGTCCACACGGCACCGAAGAGCCTGGCGAGCAGAATTTATAGCACATTATCTGTGAATTACTTGTTTGATCTACAGATCTGAATTACAGAACGGTCATGGCTCACATGAATTGGGAAATAACATCTTTGTCTATGTTTGCTACCTTCAAGTCAGATTGGTTCATTTTTCCCTTATTTATATTGTTTCTTCAGTTCTTCTGAACTAACTTCAGTTTCTTCATGTTTCTAACTTCAGTTAGAAACAGTTCTTCAGTTTCTTCATGTTTCTAACTAAGCTTTTCTATTTTTTTCAAAATTTTTCCAGTATAAAACCAAACGTGAAAAAGTTGAAGCTACAACTGGCATGGATAAAAATAGCTCCACATTTACAGAAGAACCTGTTACAACTGCTACAACAGCAGAGGCTTCAGAGGTGTGACCTTTATTGTTGTATTCCTTCATAATCTATGAAGTGGGGAGAAAGAACATAGATTAAATTTGATTTAGTTGATGTGGTTAGTGATTGAGAAAAGGAAGGAAATGGTACATAGATAGATTTTAGCAAGGGCACAAAACTTAATAAGTAAATGCTAGAGGTGATTATAAGGATCTTCAAGTAGGTTTAAGAACACCAGAGGACTCCACTGGTAATTAAGCAGTCCAAAGATAATAGATATGTGAGAAAATAATCCATTCATATACTCCATTAAATGTGTATGCTAATGAATTGTCCATTTGCTGAGAAATTAAAGAAAACAGTCACTGTGGAAAGGCTAGATGCATATCAGCACAAGATGTTTGAGCAGCAATGAAATAACTGTAAGCACTGCAGAAAGAAAGGAATGGAAAATCGCACTAAACATTTTTTTAATGGGAAAAAAAAAACAATTCAGTTAGTTGTTAATTAATAGTTTGTAACTCTGCAAAAAAAATGTAAGGAGACAAAAGTGAAGAAGAGGTTTAACAAGCCTCTGATTAGAGGTGTGGAAAGCTTATGGGTGTTGATGGCTTATAAAGCCTAGATTTACACTGGAGGAGAGGGGGAAAGGAATTCAATAGAATATGAACACAGAACTATGAACAGTACCAAATCAATATGCATTTTTTTATACTTCTTCTAAATTTCATCTCATAGTAGTGGGAGCATGGGAACATGAGCTATATGAAAAGATATTAATTAAATCCTGAAACAGCATGTAGTGAAGAATTGCACCCTTTCCTCCCCATGTTCATACTGCACAAATACAGAGGAATGTGTGAATACCTACCCATTTAGGAGGATTTTTATGTTATGTGTATCCAATTCTGCTACAAATTATGCAATTTAACTGATTTCAGCTGAACGATATATTTTAAACTTGGGGCAAAATTGGACACCATTGTCCCAGTTCTTATGCAATGGACTATTTATCTTAAATCTAGACACAAACCCTTGAGTTGCTCAGAAATAACCACAAGGATTCTACATCAGCTCTGTTTTGTTCTCCACAGTAGGGAGTAAGCTTTGAGTATATTGAAGGCATGACTGTAGATACCAAGACCTTGCCATACTTTGTGTCGGAAGTCTATAGAAAGGGCAACATAAATGAAGGGGTGTTTTAACCCCTACTAGGGTTTGGTCAGATCCTTGCATAGCTTTAAAATACAAAGCTTTCAAAGAGAATTTAGTTCTACCTTCACTCCTGAACTTGCCCACTTGGCACTGCCAGAAAGGGAATAGAGTGACTGGAGAAGAGCTCTGTGTCTTTTCAAAGAAAGGTCTAAATGTGTTTTCATTTTAGAACTCTTTAAAGTAAATTCAGTGTTTTCAGATAATAACTTTTTTCTCTTGAATCTAATTTATAGAATAAAACCCAAGAATACAAAATTGTGGGCATGTATTCTGACGGCATCAATGTGCTGGGGTTGATCGTCTTTTGTCTTGTTTTTGGAATGGTTATTGGGAAAATGGGAGAGAAAGGACAAGTGCTGGTGGATTTTTTCAATGCACTGAACGAAGCTACAATGAGAATAGTTCAGATAATTATGTGGTAAGTCCAAGGACATACTGGCACTTTCTAACAACTTCTTTAAGTGGGTTTTGTCATTGAAGAGGTAGGAACAGACTCATACTTCACATTCACTTTTGTATAGTGCTTTACAGCAAACAACTTTAAAAGAAAGGCTGGTAAAACATTTCCTTTCTACAGAATTTGATCCTTTTGAGGAAACTGGAGACAGGGCTTCCACTTACTATATACTAAAGAAACACTCCTATTGGTACAAAAGAAACCTGAGTTTTTCAGACATTCTTGCAAGAGGTTTATATCAAACCAGTACAACTGCAGTAGTGATTTGAGGACTGTAAAGCATTACTACCTGCATGCCCTTCTCAGTCTTGAACACCATTCCCTGATAGCCATTATGTTCATGGGATAGCTGTCCTTGGAGCTAAGTTCCTTTAGAAATATAAATTAATATACAAGCCACCACACAGAGCAAAATCCAAAATGGTATGCAAAATACAACTGAGCATCATTTACCTTCTGCTAATAGGTTTTGTGAGACAACATTCTCACAATATTATCATATTATCATATTATCATAATATTCTCAGACAGGAAAAGCAATTTTAAAATTTAGCAACTCATCTGATAGTGTTTGGTTGGACTTCACCACTATTCACAGAGCTTTTTTCTGTACAGATCACAGTTTCAGGATCAGGACTGTAAGCACACACAATCCTTTCCAGAGTTTGATCCTACACATGGAGTGCCTTGTGCCATTTACTACAATATTCTGCTCATATCCACATGTTTCACACAAACAGTAGCTTATCAAACCTGGCCCTTCCATGGATTTTTCTTCCATCCCAGCATGCTAAGGTGCCTGTAAAACAGTAAACCTGTCCAGAGTTTAGTTGCTGACTTCTTGCTGCCTTTAAAGAAAGGTAAATTAGTTTCTGCAGCTTGTCCTGTGCTAGGCAGCTGGTTCAGTCCCCAGCTGAGTTACAGCCCCATGAAATAGGCTGCCTCTGCAGCAAATTACTACTAACAAGACCCGAGAGTTAGCACATGCCACAGATACAGGATCCTATCCATTGTCTTGCATGTGCTTGAAGCTGTGGCTACAGGCTCCCTGTGTTTCTACAGATGTGGGAGCTGTTGCCTTGAATAAGGAAAAGTTTGGTGCTGGCAGTGTCATGAGTTAGTTCAGCTTTCACCAAGTTCAGGGCTCAGAAGGAACTATAGGAGCCCCTGCTTTGCATAGAGACAGGGCACTATTTTATTTGTGAAATAGCACACGCACATTTTATAAATTAATAATTTATATTTTTAAGTGGATACATTTTATACATTAAAAAAAATTATAAATTAATTTATACTAGTCAAAGCTCCGAAGTAGCAACTTGTCTCTGTGACAGCCTGCTCTCTGGTACCAAAAGGAATGCAGTGGAGCTGGTGCTAGCATAAGTCCTGATTTTTGCCTTGAATTTTCTGTAGGCAGTAGCCCATGCAGCTATTGACGTCTGATAGCCTTGTGTAAGTGTACTGGGAATGGGGACTCCTCCATCAAGCAACACACTAAAATCACTCTTATTCTGTGCTGGCGACCCACACATAGCCCCCAGTGCTGCAGGGCAGCTGCTGTAAGCACAGGAGACCTTTCCCATCTGTGTGTGATTGCAGAACGCACAGATAGTGGTCTCAGCCCTGCAAACTTCCACCTCCAAGTAAGCTTATGGCTATGTATAAACATTTGCTGTAGTAGGGCAAAGCCCACACCCCTTCCCAACTTCTGTGTATTCTCTGACACCAGGTCATACAGTACTTGTTAGACTAAGCATAGGGTTTCATTTACTCCGATTTTCTAATCTTTTTTCATCACCTCTATTGTAGTCTTGCTGCAAGTGAATAAAATCAGTTGTATAATAGAATATAAAAAAAGAATCTTCGGTTATGTAATAGCATATAAAAAAATTCTTCCATCTGTTGTAAAAAGTTATACTGTGCGAGGAATTTTTCTGTGGTGAGCATGCAATATTTCTGAGAATGCATTTTTAATTGCTTTGCTTTTGCTTTCTAGGTATATGCCAGTTGGTATTGTGTTTTTAATTGCTGGGAAGATAATAGAAGTTGAGGACTGGGAAATCTTTCGTAAACTAGGTCTTTATATGGCTACAGTACTAAGTGGGTATGTCATTTCTTAAAGATGAAATTAAATGTGTGCAGTTTTTAGAACTCAGTTGATTACAACTCCATTATCCACAACACCCAGCCTCTTCTAGGTCAGAGACAAAAATTCTTGTCAGTGAAAATTATGTGAGGATGTTTTGAATGCACATTTTGCTGAATGCATGTTTTGTTTTAAAAAGTTACTGCCTTGCATTCTTAAAAAAAAAAACCAAAGGCTGTTTTTGTATTCATTGTTTCGTCTTCTCAGTTTGGTGCTGAAACAGATAATATCATTGTATTTTTGAGAGTAGTAATGCTTCTGTTAGATACTAGAAGAAGCTGAAAAGGGTGAGCTTGTGAATTATGGCTTATTGGGGGTTGCCAACCTATTGAAAATACACGAATATCTGGATTAAGCTGGGAATCTCCATGGGACCTGTGGGCCCAAGGTGTACGTATCAGCATAGGCCCAGCTCCACTGCCCAATACAAATGTACAGTAAGTGCAGTGCACAATAAATTACGCCAAAGAGGAAATTGATCCCTTCCCACCTCAGTGCAGGGCAGGCAGCTGACATCAAGAGAAGCCCTGGGTAGCTGGTGAAGCTGCAGAAGCAGCAGTTGCTATCTGAATAACTTAGCCAAGCATCAAAACATTTTTTCTATTCTTTTTCTAGACCCTTGGCTGTGTAGAACAGTCTGGGGTGGGGGAGGTTACACCTGCACAATGTGGAGCCTTGCAGATGTGGAGCCTTAGAAGGGGCAACTTAACTGCTCCAAGTGATATAGGTTATAACACTAGATCGTTATGTATCTCTCAAGACTATCCTACAAAGAACCTTTTTGATATATAAATGGATATTACAGTCCCAATAAGTTAAATGCATTTAAATTTCTATTTCCAATTCAGTGAAGCATAAATTCTAGGCTGTCATGCTTCATTGCCTTAGCATTCACTCCTATAATTCCTTCAGTATACTAAGGATTTATTCATGCTTTGTGTAGAGGCTAGATCTAAAGTTGTTCAAGATCTTCTTTCCCCCCACTTTATGCATTTGCATGCTATTGTTCAAATGTCATTCACATGCTTTCTGACAACCAAGCAGAGGGAAGGGTAATATATTAGTCTTAAATGCAAACTTGTCTATAAATAGTCAGGAAGGATCTCTTTTTTTTGCATTAATCTTTGCTAGATAATCATATTTATTTCAAAGTTGTGTTGTTTTATGCATAAGCCAGTATGTTTGGACTAGCTGTTCAAAAATAATTTGAGATATAATGACTTTCTAAGTAAAAATTACAGCTCCAGAAATAGCATAGAATCATGACTTTTCAAAATGTTAGAGATGAGTGCAATTTATGTTTGTCTAATGCATAATGCAGTTTTTTCTGAGTTTCCATTGAGACTTGAAAAAGAAATCTAATTTTTAAAAGGTGCAACTGTTGATGTTTACCAAGAGACTGTAAATCAAGAGACTAATATTGTCTATTATAAATTATAAATGAGACCATGACTGCAAGTTTGTTAGAAGTCATTTATAGAATGACACTGTATTGCTTCTGCAGGTTTTCTACGTTATTAACTCCAATTAACTCAGAGGAAGAATACGTTGGATGGATTATAACTGACCTTTGACTTCAGTTTTAGGTCAGATAGCAAGTCTTACAGTTTTAGATCTGATAGCAAATTTTATTTGTGCCATCAAAATGATTGTATATAGTAAGGGTGCCCTTTACATCCTTGGAGAGAAGTCGTCTCTGTTCGACCGAACTCCCTTCCACATGCCACGATTTTCCCTGATGGGTGCTAGGGTAGATCTCTGCCGCGGGTCTTTACCTCTCATTCAGGTCACCATGAGGGAACAGACTTCCCGCAGTGCCTCTACTCCGGTTGGCCACTAAGTATCTTCAGCCTCTCACTTGTAATGGTGGCAGTGTCAGGACGAGGACATGTTAGCAGTCACAGAGGAGGAAAATCAAGTAGGAGGCATAATACAAGTGCCAGAGAACTCACAACCTGAGGTGGAAAAAAAAAAAGGAAGAGTAGCCTGTGCCTTTGTCTCTTCTGAAAGCAGCAAGGCAGCTGCATCTCTGGACGCTATAAGGAATGCCAGTTTGGGATTCTGAGGGACAAGATTCTTCCTATCTTAAAATTGAACACTATTACAATTTCTCTTTTCAGTTGCTGATACGATTTTTGGTATAAAAATTTCTGCTGCTTGCTGTGAGTTGCATTTCATGCATGAAAAGAAATACTAGTTCGAATTTGTTTAACAAAAATCAGTAGTGGGAAAGCAGATATGCACAAATACTTTATATTGATAATGCCATGTTCATGCTGCTAATAAAAAGTGCAGATCTAAATTTTTAAAAATAACTATTTGGAAGTCAGTATGCTTCTAGGTGTAGACATACTTGAAATGTTTACTCTCATCAACATTTTGTTAAGACACCCAATGACACCCATACCACTTTATTTTTTTTCTGTATGTTTTGCAGAATTCACTTTGTTCTCAGGCACCATTGTATAAATTGTTAGGCTTCTTTCTAGAGTTCTTTACAAAATTTTATCAATATGTGTTGCGTGCTGTTATTTGCATTCCACTAAATAAATAATTTGTTCACATACAGAATGAAAACTTCAATGCTTGTAAAAATATAATTTTTCCAAGGAAACAAATAGTTAGGTTTTATGGGTGATTTTTGCTGCTATTGTGGATTTCTGTACTGTGGCTACTGCTCTCTTAATTGTCTATTTTTAGCAGAACAAATGGTACCATGATTTATTGCTATCATTATCAGCTGCTCTGAAATCATAAAGCTCTATTACAACACAGTAACATTCACAACATCTTGTGAGGACAGAATAAAAATCCCAAGGTCATACATGACAACAGTTCTAGGCTTTATGTTTCCAGGCTACGGTAATTTCTTTTCACAAGAAGCTGATGCTGCTATAATTGCTTGCAACCTTGGAACATAGGAAATCTTTCACAGACCCCTCACATATATTTCATTTCAAATATACTCACAAGAGGCTGTTTACCTGTAATCTTAATGCCCACAAAGCTCTGCATTCATATGCATTCAGGATTAATGCACAATGTTCAAAATTAGTGCACAAGTTGAAGGATGAATTTGTCCCTGAGACCCACCCAAATATCCAGGCAAATACAACTGAGCCGCTAAAGTCAAAAGGACAAATTGATCTTTCGCATGTCAACACATTTAATTTTAAAAATTAATAGTTTCAAAAGTCAGTATTTCAGCATCTTACAACATTAAAGATAGTGAGACTACATATGTCTCATTTGTACAGTCTGAAATACCTCACTACATTTTAGTTGTAGACCTAAGCTTACACAGTTTTCCACAAGGTAAGTGTGGATTTTTTTATAGGATTATGTTTGAATTTTCTGCAGAAAGGTGTGGACTTTTTCTGTCCCTGACTGAGAACCATATTTACCTTTAATTTCAAAACATTTTCTATAAAAAAGGCATAAAAACTTCAAAAAATCATTTGGTTTGTTTTTCTGATTTGTCTCTAGTCTGCATTGTAAGGATTTGGCAGAAGAGTGGAGTGTTTTACCATATTTCAAATCACCCTCTGCATGTCAGTTTAAAATATTTTTTATCACTTTAAGTTTTCTCATCTTCATCAGTTTAAAATTGTTTCCAATATATTAGTTAATTTTTGTTCTACTTTGGAAAGAGAGACAATTAATAATCTCCCCCTTCTAAAAGAAAGTGTAGAACAGCATTAGTCTGCATTTTTTTTAAGATGGTATACTCTCTAAATTTCGAATGTAGGTGTCACTACCGTCACCTTTAGTGTTTCATAAGTGTACTGGAGGACAGAACTAGACACCTATTATCACCATCTTATTAAAGCAAGGCAGTGAGAGGAATCCAGTTGTTTAACTAGTCCATTTTATTTTGCAGACTTGCAATCCATTCCACTATAATTCTGCCACTCATCTACTTAATAATAGTAAGGAAAAATCCTTTTCGGTTTGCCATGGGAATGGCTCAGGCACTTCTGACGGCCCTCATGATTTCTTCCAGGTAAACAAAAGAAATATTTATTTTCTGTAATGTTCTTAGTAGTAATTGTTTGTGCTACTTTGTTACATACCATGATTTCACCTGGACAATTCTAAATCCCATGGAGGTTGAAATACTACTTTCGTCATTATTTGTGTAGTACCCAAAGGGGCGCTATAGGTTGCGCTGACCTTACACCAAACAAGAATCTGCCCCTGCCGGGAGCAGACAGTTCTTTGCCATTCAGTTCATTAGTCACAGACTTGCTAGAGTTTAAGCTGGTGCACTGTTTCTGTGACTACATGCATCATGATAATTCTACCATGTAATTTTGAGGATAACTAAGACTTTGTTATTTCTTTCCATAATTAGAAGAGATAGCAAAAGTTACTTTGCTTTAAAATCCAACTCTCACTTTCATGGTGCAGCCTTTCTTAGATCTCCGTTAGTCTTAGAGCAGATCAGGCTCTGAGGAAAAGCAAAGATAAGGGAAATGGTATGCTGTTGCCTGCACTTACTTTGTGTATTTATTTATGTGCCAGTTCAGCAACTTTGCCTGTCACCTTCCGCTGCGCAGAAGAAAAAAACTTCATCGACAAAAGAATTACCAGGTTCGTTCTTCCAGTTGGAGCTACCATCAACATGGACGGCACAGCTCTTTACGAAGCAGTAGCAGCTGTATTTATTGCACAACTGAATGACTTAGAACTGGATATAGGCCAAATAGTTACCATTAGGTAAGACTAAAGCCATCACACGCATTTTGTTGGAGGTGTTTTTTTAATGAATGGTACATTAACTTTGCATACCCCATGGGAAAGTTGAAACTATCATTCACAGCACAGGAAGTAACAGAAACATTCTTGCTTCTTGGTCTTGGGCTTTGCCTGTGCAACCTGATGAGGAGGTGGGATGGGCCAGGACATGGTATACAGCATCGTTCTGGAAATTGCCATTATTCTTCCACTGCAAACACTTGCAAACCCAACTTGGCCTCGACCTCTGATCTGTCCAATTTGCTTGTTAGTCATGTGTTGCCTGTTTTTCAGCAGTGTAACCATAACAGTATCTATACATGACTTGTCCCATAAACTTGTCACCAGACTTTGAATAGATACTATTCAAGAGGAAAACTCGAACATTTGGGCTTCTTTCTTGCTGTGAAATAAGCCTATTTGTGCCAGAAAATAGAGTTTCTGTGAGCAACAGGTATTCTGAATGCCTTTTCTGGGCTTTATTTGGGATTTAGTGTCACAGCTACAGCAGCCAGCATTGGGGCTGCAGGCGTCCCCCAAGCCGGACTTGTCACCATGGTGATTGTACTGAGCGCCGTCGGCCTGCCTGCCAAAGATGTTACTCTGATCATTGCAGTTGACTGGCTTCTGTAAGTTTAAGGCACTTCAATTTAATTATTTTTCCTTTTTTTTAACATTTATGTAAGTTGTGTGGGAACATGTGGGTCTGAGAAAGAAAGCAACAAAATCATTTAGGACTGTTACAGGAATTGGACAAAGATTGGCCAGTTGGCCAGGCTTGTTCAATATAGAGTTGAATGCAGCAGTGGCTTTAATTCTGAGAGAGTCCTACTGCATGGGATGGCAGTGAATAACCTCACATCCAGAGGTGTTATCAATCTTAAAAGAGTGGCCACAGCATTAATAAATCATGAGCATAATACTCGGGAAAGACAAATTTGACAGTATCGAGGAGTGTCAGCTGCCACCATGTTATGCTAAATTCATACACCATTTGTAAAAATCAAATGCAGCCACAAGCAGAACATCTCAGCTGATGTCCACAAAGCACATAAAATCCATATACTAGTGAAGAGGTAGTTTAGCACAACATGAACTAAGCAAAGCTGGTCCTGGACTCCACATGTACACACATGGGGAGCTGTACGTGGGTCTGTGCTGCCACCATGGCTTTGCTAGGGCTTTTCTTCAGTGAGAGTTTTTTAAAGACCCAAACCCTTGATCAACAAGCACACACATGCAAACTCAGAAAGCATTCCTTATGCCTGATCCCAGCCATCTCATCTCAGAGCACATCAAAACCCCCAAGTCCTATTAGGCAGCTCTTTCTGGAGAGAAGCATTTTCACCACAAATCTTTTCTGTCCAACTTATACTGAGTTGTTTCTTTGCTACTTTTGCAAAAGCCCAAAGAATCACAGAGTCTATTCTGGAGTTCAGAAGGACATCAGCATTCAGTTTTGTCCTATGATTCACTGGGAAAGAGTAACAGGATTCACAAGTTAAGGAGTATAACTTTAGTTTGTAATACAGCTTTCTTGCCTCCTAAACTGTGTGAGCTTTAATGCTCAGACCAAAGTCTTTTTCACCTGCAGTAACTCAGCAAGGAAGATATTTCATTGGTAGTAATGCAGAGATCTTAATTGTTTCATAGTCTCTGCATGTCTTCTTAGGCTTATATTTACACTCAAGGTAAATGCATTCCTGTTCCTCCCCCACCCTTTCCAATCATTTTCCTGAAGGATTTCTGGCAGCAATCTGTGTATTTCACAGATATATATAATCTGTTTGATTATATAACACAATTTTGCAAGCTGTAGAGAGAATTGCCAGTCTCCAGAAAACCAGGGCTGTTGAATGGATCCAAGAATCGATTCAGTTTCTGTATAAGCATAATTGCTCCAAGCAAAACAGCTCCAACTACAAGTACATTCTCTCCATCAATTTTCTGCAACAGTAGTAGGCTCGTTTGCTGTGCTCTACAATCATTTTATTTGCCTGTTGTAATCTACGTCCTAATCATTTTATTCAATGCCCTCTAATTCTTTTATGGGAGTGAGAGAGGGAGAAAGAGAACAGTAATTCCTTATTTCTCATAGTAATCGTAATTTTACAGATCTGATCTCTTCTCCATTTTGAAAATCCACAATTTATGTGATTCTTAGGCACAATATGAATACATGGAAGCTACCTGTTCCACCATGAAACAAAGAATTCAAGCTGTTTCTGATTCTAATTGAGATATTTTTCAGATTAAGGTGTCTTGCTGTGTAAAGCAAATTAAAGATTAATTTCATGTACCAGGGATCATTGGCAGTGCATTTTGCACCTCAGCAGATGGAATGCACATCATGACGCCACGTAGATTATTAACACTTTCGCCTTTTGTACTTATTGCCTAAAATGTATTATTTTGCAACCTGCTGGTGGTGGCTCATTAACAATCCTCTAGTTAATTCTGAACTTACCAAGGTTTTATTACATAGGCTTGAGGAGTACTGCCATGTTTTTAATGAAGAATAGAAACATTTTGAGAATAGGAGTATTATGAAAGATGAGTTTCCAGTGCTGTTGATTTCCTCACTTGTCCTACCAGAATTTTACTTTATCCCTCTCTCTTCCTTTCCCTCCATTCCCCTCTCCATTCCTTTCCACATGGAGAACACATGGGCATTGTTTAGCACTGGAGTTCAGCAGTTCGCTGATTCACCTCACTATTGTTTTTGCAGTCCCTTCTATTTGTGAACGTATCCACCTCAACATCTCTGCACAGACATGGCAACTTGTTCTGCCACAAAGCCCTTGCAGTGCTGTGTAGCGGAAAGGAAAAACAGGGAAGCATGACCTTCCACTGTCCCTACCTTACTTCCACACCAGTTTTCAAACTTCGCTACATTGCATGGTTTTGTTGCTCCTCTGCCAAGTAGTGACAGATTTTTAAGACCTGCAACTCACATTTCTGTTGGGAGAAAAATCAACAGTACAGAAGAATCATATTCCTTTAAGTGACTTGTTTAATACAACTTTGTACTTCGGCCCTTTAACAATGAGAAGCTAACAGAAGATAGCCTTTCCCATTTCCAGGGTTTGGGCCAGATACTGAAGAATCAGCTCCTGTGGCTGAGGAAATGACTGTTAGAAAGACAGAAAGCACAATGCAGACTCTTTTGCTGCACCCCAGTCTCTCCTCCCAACAAAGGCAGTCTCATCACAAAAAGAACCAGCTGTGTGGCATACTTCAGGACCTGAGAAGTCATCCCTACAACATTTTGTAAGGCTGTGCAGAGCAGAGTGATTACTGCTCTAACAGACTAGTGATGTGACTTGCGGTTTTGCACACCCTATAAAAAGTTATTTGTCATGAAAGTGACTCCAGGTCTCTTTGAATACATGTTGGGAAAATTCTGTTTCTGGTTCTACAAGATTTTCTTCTTTTAATTGCAGAATTACCCTGAATCTGCACTGGGAAAAAAAGAGCTCTGCTTTTGCTAAAAGTAGCTTACTTTTACTCAAAAAATTTTCTAAGTAACATACGGAATGGTTTGTCTGACAACTTTTTATTCCATAGGGATCGATTCAGAACAATGGTGAATGTCCTGGGAGATGCCTTTGGTACAGGGATAGTGGAGAAGCTCTCTAAAAAGGAGCTGGAGCAGATGGATGTCACCTCTGAAGTAAACATAGTCAATCCTTTCGCCTTGGAAACAACAATACTTGATAATGATGAAACAGAGACCAAGAAATCATATGTCAATGGAGGCTTTGCTGTAGATAAGTCTGACACCATATCCTTCACACAGACATCTCAGTTCTAAAGCCAGTAGCTTTCAGGTAAAACAGGAGCACTGAAGGACATGGCCATATGCAATATCCCAAAAGCTTAAAGGATAATTGAGAACTAATTACATCTCACATGCATTTGATTTACTTCACAGACTCTGATTCTCCTTACCAGGTCTGCCCCCTTCTCATCACCTCTCCCAACAGTTTGAACTCACCACTTTTAGTCCTTGCTGATAAGTTGAAAAAAAAAAAGACAGTTGTAAAATACTTTTTTTTTCTTTTTTTAAGAATATACACTATTGCTGAGGCTATGAAATGCCTCTTTTGAATCAGCATGCTCATAAATGGGTATCTTAGCTGGGACAGCCAAACATGTTTTACTCAGGAGTAGCATAGCATTTCACATCTTACCCACATTACAAAGCACCTGTATGAAATCCCTTTTAACATCCTTGCCTTCTAAACAGATTGCACTGTACTTGACACCTACTGTAACTTGATCACCTGCCAAAATACTAATTTCTGCAGCTGAGAGGATACCACTTCAGTGATTCAGGAAGGAACAGACCAGAAAGGCCTTGTAATAAGTATTTTACTGTGAACAGGGTTTCATTTTTCTTTAACTGTGAAATAATTGGGCATGGAAGAATTTCCAGTGTTTATGTAGCTAGGTTTCCCCATGCCTTTCATGTGAATGCCAGCTGCTGGGATTGACCTTCAGATGTGAAATAAATTGCTGTGGGTTTGCCCTTCTGGCATTTGAAGAGTTTTTGTAAAGTGATACTTCACCAATTTAGGTCCACTTTGATGGCCTCCTAGTACATTTCCATCAGAAGCAGAAATAAGTCCATTTACTGTTGTTCACCTTTGACTAACCAAATACTAATCAGCCCAAAAGTAGGCAGAGGTCATGAAGATGAAAACAGACTATATAGCAACGCATAGTGCAAATTCTAAACCTTTCCTCCTTGGAATAAAAACAGATGTAATATCAAGAATATAGGCGGCATACCTTTTTCTAGAAAGAAGCCACTGTCACAGCTTTTTTCACGGACTGCTTGGTATTTTGCTCCTTGGTTTAGTTTGCCAGTTGAACATGCAAGTTTGTAGCTGCAACACTACTACAGTGCCAACATGTCAGCTAAACTGTACCTTATGAAGCATTTCTGGACCCAGGAAGTCATGTGTTCAGGTGGCTTGCTATAGGATAAGAAGCACCAAGAACTTCCTCATAAGAAATCTCCATTTTCTAAAACATTTTATACAAGATTTCCATGGTGCAAAAATCACTCTCTCAAGGGAGGAGTTGCTGTAACAAATTTTTTTGCCTTGCACATTGAAGTCGTTAGCCATTTTGTATGTAAAGTAAACTGAAATTCATATACAGTTCTTTGTTTGTAAATAAGCTTGTGGTAAACCTAAAATTGCACTCATATGCTAACAAAAAAACTTTCAAGTTCCTGCAGTGTTATATACTCAATTCAATCCTACACTTTTGTATTTAAATAAACCAGAAGTGTGCCAAAGAGAACTGATTAAGAAAAGATGAAAATATTTACTGTAGGTTTTGATAAATTGCACCTTAAGTCAACAAGTCAATGAGACATAATACTATATTTAAATTAAACATTGTAAACTATATGGAAGTGTTAATCTAAGTATTAGTATGTTTATACAGATTGAGTAAATCAAACTTTTACCTGTACAGAAATAGTACGAGACAGGCTTTATTTGTACAGCTTTGCTTATGGGAGGGAAAAACCCACCAATTTCCACAGCTAGCCTATAATCTACACTTTGTCTTTTCTTTGCTTTTTTAAGTAACCCTTTTATGATCACCCCATTACGTAGTCACTCTGTTATGATGTACTGTGAAGTGTTCCTAACGTGTGCTAAATAAATAATTTCTCTCTTTAGTCTTGTTTTAGCCTACCATCCTCTCCTCACTGTAGAATATTGAGTTCTTTTAGCTATAGCAAGAAAACCAAAACCAGTTGAATTTAGGATTTATGTTATCTTCACTAGTGAGGCAGCTGTAGCTTTGGCAAGAATTACTCTCTTCCAATAAAATAAATACTTAAGAGCACAGTGCTGAGATTGCAAGAAAGCCCTCTAAGTACAGATGATCTGGGTTGGGAGTATACTATTAAACACACGCTAAGCAGGAGATTATTTATTTATTATTTATTTATATGGATCAGATTCAACTAAACAGGGGTTGATGGTGCTGTCTTGCCATCTATTCACCACCAAGAGACCAAACAATATACTGAAGATACTGTTAAGTCCAAGGATGCTTTTCCTGACACAATATTCTGAGTATATATCTTCTATATATGTGGAAACATCCTGCATGGGCAATGCGTCCTCTTCTCCGTAGCCTCCTGATCTGGAAGCTTTGGAGAGTGGTGGAGAGTCTCCCATCAGAAAAGCACCTGCAGGTTTTGGCCCTTTTACACCATATTATTATTTTCCTGTAGGGTTTTTGGGGCTGCAGAAGCTATCACAGGATTGGACCCTGCATTTTGAATAGCACATGGCTTTAAGTCATGGAAGACAAGGTTACCCACTCATGCATTCCTGCTGAAATACTCAGGGACTTGTAGTCGACACTTAACACTGAGAAAAGAAAGCACCTGGACATAAACATACACAGGTCTGTCAACATGCACAGGTCAGATATATCAGCTCCACAAGGGTTTAAACTCTATAAAACCAGTTATGACACATGCAGTTCACTTGTTCTTTAATCTTCCATGATAAGAACAGAAACTGCCCTGTTTGAGATCTTCGAAGACACAACCAGCCACTCCCTCAAACTCATGGTTAGGTCCCTCCCCTAAGTTAACAGTTTCAGGCCTCTTTTAACTCTGTACAATGTACCTTGGAGCATCTCCTGTCACCCAGCAAGTGAGATGCCAAACAATGGAGCATGCACAGCTACGCAGAGCTACAGGCAGGCAGAGTTTTCCCAGTTTTCCTTTTTCCATGTTTTTTGCCTGCAGCTTTCCCTTGCCCAACACCTGGCAGCACTTGGTGGACTGCACAGCACAAGGAAGGCAGGATCGCCAGGGCACAGGAGGCAGACCAGGCAAGAAACAGCCACCAAGTCACAGCACCTTCACCACCAGACCAGTATTGCATGCTGAAAGTGTGGAAGGTGTAATGAGGAAAGGCTGTGACCTGTTTATAAATACTCTTTCTGGAAGCCAGTATCTGTTGGCAAAGTCAAAATCTTGAGTAGATGAGATAATACCTTTTTTCTGACCTACTACTACTCATAGGATTTATCAAATGTTGCACAGTTCTTGACAGTCTCAATTGGCCCCAGAAAACCTACATCATTACCACGATCCAGAAAAATGCGTGAGGAGGAGGGAGCAGCAGAGAGGAGCTGTTACGGGCTGACTCCAATCCCCATTCCCCACCCTGCTGCACTGCTCAGGGTGGGATGGAGGTAGAGGAGTCAGCAATGAAGGAGTGAAGTTGAACCTGGGAAGAAGGGGGGTTGGGTTGGAAGGTGGTTTAGATTTTGCTTCTCACCATTCCATTCTATTTTTAGTTTGCAGTAAATTAATTTTTGCCAGGTCAAGTCTGTTTTGCCTGTAACAGTAATTGGTCAGTGATTTCCCTGTCCTTACCTCAACCCATGAGCTTTCCCACCTTATTTTTCCCCCCTGTCCTGTTGAGGAGGCATGAGAGAGTGGCTGGGTGGCAGCTGGTGGCTGGCTAAGGCGAACCCACCACAATGATATATATAATATATACATATATAGAATTATAAATAGAAAGGAGTGTGTAAATGTTTATATATTTTATTTATTTATACATAAATACACTATACATTGTACTACATGATATAGATTCTACTCCTATCCTACACTATGTAATAGGTAATATATACACATTTATCAAAATACATATATATATAAAAATATATACAGCCCTTATAAAAGGTATAAAATGGGTAACACATTCCTTAATAAGAGCTAATGGAATGAATAGGCCAGGTTGGGGCCATGCACTTTAACAGGCTGCAGAACAAGCACTACATGTCCGGGCTGGGGGGACTTGAAAAGGGCAGAGGGAGGCCAAAAGGTTGGTGGGGCACAGACATGGGGGAATGTGCCTGAGGGTTCCAGACCCGTCCCAGGAGGCCACCAAGGGACCCCCAGTGCAAATCCTGTCACATGCAGAGACCAATCCTGTGAGCTGGACTGAGAATCATAGAATCATAGAATCACTAAGGTTGGAAAAGACCTCTAAGGTCATCGAGTCCAACCGTCAACCCAACACCACCATGCCTACTAAACCATGTCCCTAAGCACCTCATCTACACGTCTTTTAAATATCTCCAGGGATGGTGACTCAAGCACTTCCCTGGGCAGCCTGTTCCAACGCCTGACCACTCTTTCAGTAAAGAAATTTCTCCTAATGTCCAATCTAAATCTCCCTTGGTGCAACTTGAGGCCATTTCCTCTCGTCCTATCACTTGTTACTTGGGAGAAGAGACCAACCCCCACCTCGCTACGACCTCCTTTCAGGTAGTTGTAGAGCGTGATGAGGTCTCCCCTCAGCCTCCTCTTCTCCAGACTAAACAGTCCCAGTTCCCTCAGCCGCTCCTCAT
>VZTQ01006477.1:49836-75222 GCA_013400755.1 Pelecanoides urinatrix
CTGGTCATAGAAGGAGATCAGGTTGGTCAAGCAGGACCTGCCTTCCATGAACTCGTGCTGGCTGGGCTTGATCCCCTGGTTGTCCCAGATGTGGCTTGTGAGCGCCCTCAAGATGAACCTTTCCATAATCTTCCCCAGCACCGAGGTCAGGCTGACTGGCCTGTAGTTCCCCGGATCCTCCTTCTGGCCCTTCTTGTAGATGGACGTCACATTGGCAAGCCTCCAGTCATCCAGGACCTCCCCCGTTAACCAGGACTGGTGGTAAATGATGGAATATCTGCACAATATTTAGCTACAGAACCAGACTCTTAATCTTGCTGACCTGAGTTTTGTCTTCATATGCTTTGCCAGCTTGCTTTCAAACATGTTAAAGAAGTGGGCAGCCCACTTCTCCAGTCCATATCTGGCATTGGGGAACACTAACAGTCCTTTGAGGGGATTTATATTTTAGCATGGAAAGCAGAGAAAGTGTAGTGACCTGATACAGGGACTATTGGTCTAGCACTAAGGGCCTGTCTATTGATGTACTCAGTGCTTGGAAGAGGGAAAAAGGATTCTTTCCTACTTTGGAGTAGGGAACAAGTCAGCGGGAATTGAAAGCCAAGGACACGTTTCTCCAAGGAAGAAAGAACCTCCCCCTCACAGTAACAACTCTGATTGCTTCTTTCATAGCAGCATTTCTTAGTTTTCAAAAGGAGACATCTTGCTTTAGAATGATTTTCACTGCAGAGAGTTGAGGGCCAGTGTAGAAAACCGAGAGTAGAAAAGTTGTTCTCGCTTCCAGAAATCATATGTCACTTTAAATTCCTAAAATTTGTATAAGTTTCTTGCTGTACATTGTGTCCTGAAACTTTATGTTGTGTGGGAAGTCTCTAGTTATGAAATTAAATCTAAAAAGCAAAGCAAACTGTGTTTTCAGAGGAGGTGATTTTACAAAAAATGTTTGCATTTTGCACTTTGGAGGAGGGAAAAAAAAAGAATAAGAAAGGGAGGATGAATGAGTTTATTATTGTCCGGGAAGGCTGGAGATGCTTTACATTAGACTGAGTTTTTGTATGTTAAGAACTGCAGTATCCTATTATTTCTTCATTTTTACGTGGACAGTTCTAAATAATTCAATGAAATAACCTCATTTTTACCTTACCAACAGGTGAAGCAAAGTGTGAGATCCGCAAGATATTCTCTTAAATTCCATGTGAAACAAGGTACTTACATTTTGCTGCCAGTATTCATAGAACAGGGCTAATACCGCCTATCACTTATCTCAAACAAATCTTTTTAAAACTATATAAAGGCTTGTGCTATTCTTCAGTTCAGATGAACTGTTCACAAAAGAAGACACTGTTTGGGATGGAGAGGTAGCAATACCTGGCTAGAAGGGGCAGAACATGAACATGTAAGTGGGAGTTCCAGCAAGTGATTTCCCCCTTCTTAAGCAGCATACACCTCTGAAGAAAAGCAATCTTGAAGTCATTTCAGAAAAAGGGGATCCCAGTATCTTTCTTCTTCACTAAGGTTGTATGGCTTACTCTAGTTGTTTGTTGCTTCAGTGAGGACCTCTAAAGATCCTCATCCAAGGTCCATTCACATGAAAGAAACATTACGGGGGGATAGCCGAATCCCTGCATCAGTATGATGTTGTACCAGTTTTCACGTGTCATCTGTTCTGCCCCTTGTCATATGCAAACTATTCATAATCCAACCAGCATACTGGGAAATGACAAAGAAATCATACAGTCTAGGAAGATCTGTGCACTTCTGTTCTGAGAAATAACTTGGTACAAATCAGTCCTTCTTATTCATGCATATTTCTTTAGAGTACCCAGAAATTTAAGAGGCATTATCTAATGGAGGCAATTTCACAGTAGTAGTTTCTTCAGATGGAAAGACTGTAACACAAGTACATCATGTAATTGAGATTACAAAGAGCATTTCCTGTAAGAAAAATCCTGTGTGATATCTTTTACTTTAGTGCTAATGTATTGAAAGTACCAATGTAAGATTAATTGCCAATAACAGTTGCTGAAATACTTTATACTTCTTTTTTTTTTTAAGCTAGCTTCATCTTTTGATAACTGGGAGGCGTCAAATACCTCAGTTAAGGTAATTAAAAAATAACAAGTGGAAAATTGTGTCTCTTCTGTTACTACGTATTCTAATGGAACAGTTCCACAAGAAGGGTTCATGGTTCTGAGGACAGTAATGGGTAATTCTAGTTATCTGTCATGGAGAAAATGTGAGGGACACGATACTTTGGCATAGGGAAGATGAAAGCCCCACAGAAGTAAGCAAAGGTATTAAAAAATAAAAGAATTCACCCCAAATCCTTAATTTTACAAAAAAAAAAGGTTTCCCTGCCCACCTTTACTGTTTACAACTGTTTACAACTTTACAAACCATATTTTAATACAAACTGTAGAGAAGTCTAGCTTCTAAGTGGCCTACAACTAGGCCAAAACAGAGAAGACCAAACAGCTCTTTGCCAATGCCTGCATTTCACTTGGAGGGGTAGTAAGTGAAAACATACTCCTGTCAGCACTACTCTAACTTGCTTGACTATTAGCAGCAGCAAAACCAATGTAATATGATATGAATGGGAGTTTCTTGTGCAAATACAACCTTTGGTCTAGGATTCCTTGTACAGTTGCTAAAGAAAGTCACTGCTAGCACACTAAAAGACCTGCCCTGACTTGAGACAGGGTCAGCATTTTGTCATATGCTGCATTGCTACATCGGACTACTCGGCGGTTGTACCCAAGAAGTTGTAGCTGTGTCAAATATGTGAAAGACTTTCACACAAGAGTTGTAGCTGGGACATGTCATTATAGCAATGTGATACAGGGTTGCTTCACTCTCAGTCATGAATTCAAACCTACCTTAGATTAGCAGTAGCAGAAAGTAATTAGTATTGATAAGAAAAGACTCTAGAGCCATTGCTCTGCAACTGCAGGTACAGCGTGCTGTACGTTCATGCCCTGACCATCTCTGTCGTGTAATGCTCAACCAAAATACCAAACTTGGAGCGGAAAAGAACGTTTGCTCTTCAGGTGTATTATCATTGCTCATTCTCTGCCTGTCATTCATTGACTATCCTCTAGGTTCAGTCAGACTCCAGCCTTCGTAGCAAGGGACTGGTAGAGCCAAATACAATGGTATTTCATCTGTTTTTTGCCTGTTCATTAGTAATTGAACTGGCATCTGCAGTAACATCAGAAAGAACATTGAACAGACAACAGTGAAGTAGCAATCATCTAAGGTAATTATAGCCAGAAAAAGGTTTGACATCTAGTCTGAGATAAACATCTCGGCTCTCTCCATAGATGATGGAAAGATGGTGATTTGTTCTTTCATAAAATTACCATCTAAGGTAACTGGGGTGTATCATATGCTAGGAGTTCTTACCTCTCTTCATTCATTATCTAAAATGGACGACTAGTCAAAACTGGATGCCAAGCTTTCATGTGGCCAATGTTAAGTGAGATGAACAGCGCACATACTAACCTGCAGTTAGTATATCAGAGCAGCCAGATTAATTTTGAAGTGAACCACACCACACCACTTCTCATCACCTGTTCTAGACACTAGAATTTGCCTTTAGCCATTTTCTTTATCCTCTGAGTAAAGGATCCTTGAAAACGCATAAGGTATGTATCTGATGAACAGCAGGTTTGCAAAACTAGTTATGGAGACACAGTTTTAGGCCCTATCAATTAATGCCGTTGTTTTTCTCTCAAATATCAGGCATGCTACTAATTGTGTGTGATATCAAAGATGATAACCACTGGTATCAATACAGGCTGGGGGATGAAGGGATTGAGAGCAGCCCTGCTGAGAAAGACTTGGGGGTACTGGTGGATGAAAAGCTGGACATGAGCTGGCAATGTGCACTCGCAGCCCAGAAGGCCAGCCGTATCCTGCATCAAAAGCAGCGTGGCCAGCAGGTCGAGGGAGGTGATTCTGCCCCTCTACTCTGCTCTGGTGAGACCCCACCTGCAGTACTGCCTCCAGCTCTGGAGTCCTCAGCACAGGAAAGACATGGACCTGTTGGAGCGGGTCCAGAAGAGGGCCACAAAAATGACCAGGGGGATGGAACGCCTCTCTATGAAGAAAGGCTGAGAGATTTAGGGTTATTCAGCCTGGAGAAGAGAAGGCTTCGGGGAGGCCTTATTGCAGCCTTTCAGTACTTAGAGGGGGCTTATAAGAAAGATGGGGACAGACTTTTTAGCCGGGCCTATTGCGACAGGACAAGGTTTTAAACTAAAAGAGGGCAGATTCAGACTAGATATAAGGAAGAAATGTTTTACAATGAGGGTGGTGAAGCACTGGAATGGATTGCCCAGAGAGGTGGTAGATGCCCCATCCCTGGAAACATTCCAGGTCGGGTTGGACTGGTCTCTGAGCAACCTGATCTAGTTGAAGATGTCCCTGCTTACTGCAGAGGGGTTGGACTAAATGACATTTAAAGGTGCCTTCCAACGCAAACTGTTCTATGATTCTATGAGTTCAAATGTTATTTCGATATTTCCCCGCTCTTCACTGAACCAAACCGCTTTCATCACAGAGTGGGCTGCTATTCTGCTTCTTTTTCATTGTTTAGTCACAATCCACTTGAACTCCCACTTTGCAAATGAAGATAAAAAGGCAGGTTTTGTAAAAACCTCTTTCAGGGCGTTTCTGTGTGGCACATTTTTCTTGATTCCCTCATGTGTCAAGGGCCAGCACAACTAGTTGGGAGGGGTGCTCATTAGCCTACTGCAGCAAAGTAAGCTTTTGTACATAAAGACAGGAGCAGCTTGCTTGTGTTTCCTCTGGTGTTCTACCCTTTTACAAATTAGATAGTATCTGGTTAAAATAATGAGTTTGATTAGCTTTTGCCAGCCACTCATCAGCATGAGGAATTTTGCATATTTTTGTTAATTATGCGCCATAGTTTTAAGGGCTTCCATTTCATCTGCTTCACAGTGGGTCTGCATACCTGGTTTACATTTGGCATTATGAATTTTCAGCTTACCTCTAATATCCCCCTTATTCTTCCTTTCCATAAAGTGGATGACAACTTCTCCCTTCTTTTCTTTCCCCAGTCGCTTTCTTTTTCTATGTCATGTATCAATTCTAGTTATGGAAATTTGCTTCCTTATTTCCCAGATGATCAAGGAACCATCTGAACAGGCTACTTCTGAACATGATTCATCATCTCTTGGAACAGATGGACTTGTGAGCTACTTGCATTATCCTCCCAGTGAGAGGGATTCAGGTTTTCACCGTGAAGCTTCATCTACTACCTCCCAACACCTCAAGTCACCAAGTCCTGTCCAGGGGTCCCTCTGCTTTTCAAAACAGGTTACTAATTCTTAGTCAAATCAGTTACTTGAGTGAGTGACTTTTGTGCTGTGAGAACACAAGCTGAATGACCAGAAAGATTCATTTTCTGACTTCTTGGGCGAATGGAACTACGATTCTCAGATAAACTTCAGTAGAAAAATTGTAACAACTCTTCAGGAAATGCCTTCTTCGTATGGATATATAGAAAAGCCATGGTTCACTTAGCAAATCTCCTTCAGTGGCTAGGACTAGACTTCAGAAGAGGGTGTGAAAACCCACAGAGAATACAACTGCATGCAGAAATACCCTGAAGAAAGCTTTTGTCACCCCTGTTGATTGATAGTTGGCTTTATGCCCTGAAATGTGAGATTTACATTCCATGCAAATTCTTTATTTCTTTTTATAATATACTTTCATTATCATGAAATAATTTTCTGTGGTTCCCTGCAAAGTTCCACTGTTCAGTAATGCCTCAGGTAGACAAACACAATGGATGTATTCCCTTCCATTGATTTCACATTTATTGTTTCTGAATTTCACAGTGTGTGCTCATGATCCTTATCTGGAGAGGAACTGAGATTCAGTTGCCCTCCTCTCTAGCATACAGCCACCAGTGTCCTTCTGTTTGAACTGGATAACCTTCCCCTTCAATTTGTGTAGGAAGAAGCCCAAGCACTCTGTTCATGAGTGCTCATTTAGGTCAGGAATTTTTTGTGGGATGAGCATAGGGGATTGAGATTAGTTTCTGAGGAGCATGACCAACCATTCTCCATGTGTGGAGGGACCTTCCCTAGCTTTGGGTTGGAGAACATGCAGCATCTATCCTGTGCCCTCCTTCAGGTCCAGCTCTCAAGCCAGATGGAGTCACTCTGAGCAGTGAAATACCATACAAAAATTGGCCGTCAACTCTGGGGAGGAAAAGTAGGTAGACTCCCACTTCTACACAGAGTTGCTTCCTTCTCTTGTATGTAGGGCAACAGTGTTTCGCTGTTTCCTTGCAGGACCTTTGGAGATCAATGTGCAGTGGTATGCTGTGGAAGGCAAGTTTACAGCAATTTCTCTGAGCAAAGGTTCAGGTTAGGTATCCATCCTCTACCAATGTTACTGAGTGAGAGAGAGCTTTTCACTGTGGCAGGTCTTGCTTAATAGACAGACAGATATAATAATGTTGCTGACTTTCTGCAGCCGTATTCTGCCCCTTCCAGTTCTACCCTTGCGACCTACCCTCATCATGATTCAGGTGAAGTAGGTCTAATCTAAAATTACTCAATCGCCAAGAGAAGAAAAAAGCAACTGCACAGACATTTCAACTTCTGGGCAGGCCACATAAACAAGCTTCAAATATAGTCTGAGCCTGGAGGATACAGTCTGAAAAAGTGCTGTGGGAGCTGCACCCATATAAATCCCTTGCCTTGCTGCTGCTTCGCACACTGGAGAATTTTACTGTGCCTTCATTTTTCTGAAGCAGGACTTGATTGTGCTAGGCTCTGAGTAACAAAGTTTTGCCCCACATACGTACAGTCTTTAAGGGACCATTTTGTTTCCTTTTATGTACTAAGCATACTGGGGATGCATATTTCCTTCCACACCCATCATGCATCTGTGTACACTCACATAGGCATACCAAGATGCAGTATTTTTTCTATCAAGCAAACCTATTTTTTCATCACTACTTCTTGAAACCTCAGTCCAGCACTGAAACTCAGGTAATCTCAATTTCACTACGGTGAAATAACAAGATGACTCATGGGACTAATCACAAGAAGTGCTTCACTGGATGAGTCCCATGATCAGGAATGATTTCTTGCTGACCATTCTGTACCGGGCTGGTACCTGATTTCCACATCCTGTATAGAGTCTGTTGGACATGAGGGCTGATCGGGAATTTGGGAAAATGTTGGCTAGACTAGATGGGGCTGGGCTGCCTTTGGCAACTTATGGAAATTTCTCTCTCACATGGAGAAGCCCCAAGAGTACAATGTTACTGTTAAGCCTTATGAATGGCCTTTTCATGCCAATTTTACAGATTGAGAACAGATTTCCATTAATCCATAACTCGCAAGAGCAAATGCAGAGGAGTAATAAGAATTGTGGTGTTTTGTTTTGTTTTGTTTTGTTTTGTTTTGTTTTGTTGTTTTGTTTTGTTTTGTTTTGTTTTGTTTTGTTTTGTTTTGTTTTGTTTTGTTTTGTTTAAGTGAAGGGGCCTTCTTTTGTAGATGTGATGCCTTTTATTCAAAAATACAAGCACTCCCGCCATGTGTCAGTATTTTACTTGGGTGGGTTTTATCTCGGAACCTGCTTTCTCCTATCTTTGAGCAAATGAATTACTTAGCCTTTTCACAACGGGATTTTGAATCACAGAATCACAGAATGGTTGAGGTTGGAAGAGGCCTCTGGAGGTCGCCTGCTCTAACCCCCCTGTTTTTTCCTTAGGTCTTGATGTTTACTTTTTGCTTGGGCTTTCAGACACTTTGATTTAACCACACAGCATTTCTGTGATGTAGTTAAGAGAGGCATTATGTCCACCTTAAAAATAAATTGCTGAAATGCATTATCTTCACCCCAGCTGGATATTAAGGCAATAGCAGAACAGGCAGGAAACCTGTCGAGGCAATCAGGTGCTAAGCATGGGAGCTTGATAGCGTTTGGGATGCCCTGGGTTATCCTGTGGGGGCTGCTGCCACCGCCTCAGAACATAAGCCTGCTGACGGTCTTCCCTCATATCCCCCTGCTTTACATGGGAGTTGGGTGCTCTTTCATGTCTAAAATGCCAGAAAAGCTGCCTGTATTTAGGCCCCAGAATCTTAACCTCCCAGCAGGAAGGTACTGCAATTCAGTCTTACCCTGTGTCTTCATTTCTTTCCTGTTTTTACATTGGTACTGGTTCACTGGTAAGTGAAAGTCTTACATGGCATGTATGGCCAGACTGCATGGAGATTATGGCAATAACATTAGCTTTGCTTTGAGATGTCTGGCAGACTTCTCTGTCTCGTGTCCTTTCAAAGGTGTAGACCCTGCAGTTTGCGCAGGAGGGTAGGGGTGATGGGGTGGTAGCACTGCATTGGTACATGTCCTGCATGAAAGATAACCCCTTAGAAGTTACTATGGAATGGTGGAGAAAGAATAGAAACAAGCCAGGTGGTTTGCTTTATGATAAGCAAAATTATGTGTTTTAAATGAGGTGCCTATGATCTGAACAGCTCAGTAGTGAAAAATCATAGCAGACAAAAGGTTTTTCTTCTACAGATGAAGAAGCCTGGCTTTGCATTATTTCAGCCTGGTCTACTGGGCCATAGGTAAATAACAGTGAACTCCTCACTTCCTCCTTCTATCAGCTTGTCAAATAGTTTTATCTTTCCTTTTATGTTTTTTTGGAGAGAGAGACAGTGAGAAAATTAGGACCATGAATATTCACTTTCAAAGTGCAAAAATGACATCTGAAAAGTAAGCTGTTCAACCTTCTCATGCATTTGAATACTTCAGCACTAGGTAGATACTTTCTGGTGGATATGTTAAGTTCCCTGGATTAATTCTGCTATGGAGCAAGTGGGAGATCACAAGGAACTAGTTCTTTTTTCCAAGAAGTGATTGTGCATCATGCAGGTGCTATTCTGAGTTAACTCCCTAGCAGTTCCTGTCTTCTTGGGGCTTTATTTTCTTCATGTGTAGCTTGGCCATAATGTTTACTTCTGTAGTACTACAAACATGAAGAGTGTTCAGGCATGTCTACTTCAGTTCTCTAAAAAAAGTATGCCACAGATACTAAGAATTTAGGCCGCATCTTATTCCAACTGTTTCTAAAAAGCTCCATTCATGATCTAGCTTTGAAACTGGTAGCTTATAAAAGTACATAGGAAAACCTTTGTGCCAACATATACTTGAGATCAATTTAAAATGCTACGCTACAGGCTAGTGAGTGGTGGTACTGTGTTTTTCATCTATTTGTGCACTGCAGTGATAGCTGGATATAATTATATAATTAATAATAATAATTAATTCCTAGTGTAGGACTTCATACAGGGAGGGGGCAGAACTAATTTAAATGGCAGAACCAGATTAACCCTGGCTCTGGCCTTTTAGAATTTTTGCAATCACCTTGCAATACCCTAATATTTTCTTTCATAAAAGTTACATCTAAGCAGCTGGAAGATTATCAAAGTAATTGTCTTTAAAAATTGCTATTTTAAATGACTGTCCATGCTCAACACCTTGGACAAAGTGATTTATAGAAATGAAAAATAATGGCAGAGCTCTTTATTTCCACTTCAGTACTCCACAGTGTTCAACTGCTGTACTGTAGTCTTCAGTTTATTTCCATCAACAGTGTTGCTTAACCTTGGAAGGAGTAAAATGCTGTATGTCCACAGAGAAATGAACCAGCACTCAGCTGGAATAAAGGCATCAGGTTCAGCATGTTCTTCAGGTCAGAATCCAACAGTCACTGAGCTGTTTCAGCAGCAGAAACAAGAATAACTTTACTTCCCAAGAACCAGAGTATCTGCAAGAGCGCTTTATCCAAAACACTTCTAAACAATGATCTCTGAAAAAACTGGGCTTAAGAATAAGCTTTGAGAAACAGACTTTTCATAAAAGGTTTCAGACTCAAGCACAGACCATTCTGGCGTGCTTTTTTAGAGTTGCTAGAGTCAACGTCACACAGATAAAGGAACTGATCCTGTGTCCCTAGTAAAACGAAAATCCCACTGAATTTGATGTAAGGCTTGCATAAGTGAAGACTCCACTGGTTCTTCATACTCCATATGACTCTGTGTCAGCCATCTCAACCTGGCCGTGCAGAAAGGGTCCTGAGGCTGAGGGGACAGTCCAAACTCTTTGTTTCCAAGAGAAGCCATAGGAGGAGTTGGCCACATGAAAGGCATGCTACACATATAGTCACAATATTCAGGATGCTCTCTAAGTGATTGTATAAGGACTTGCTCAAGACTGCTTGAGGCAAATCACCTAAAGGTAAGACCACTGCCCAGGGGCAGAATTTGGTCATTTTTTACTCACAAAAGTTGAATACCAACAAGAAGATTAAAATCAAGCATGGTTAAGAAAAAATTGATGCAAAACCCTTAGTATGAATCTGCTGGCATTTGGGAAAGATGTTTAGTCACTGTGTTTGGTCTTTAAAATCTTAATGAAGTGTGCTAATGCAAAATTAGAATATGCACATGGATTCTGCAATTGTTAACTGCACTTAATTTACATACACTGCCTCATGAAACTTTCACCGTGTTGAAGGATGAGAGCATCTGCCATTTGATTTGATGGCTGCGTGCAACTATAATGCCTCAGAACTGGGATTCAAGCAAAGAAAAAATGTGCGGAAATGTGACCCTGGAGAGAAAGTGGACACTGCAAATACGGCATCTTACGCTTCAGCAAGTCTTAATCATAGGTTTTTCAGTTGTATTGCCACCAAAATGGACAGCTGTGGTTTTTACTGTATTTTGCCGGTTTTACTCACTCCATTGGTATGACAGACGGAAAAAAGAACTGAATTTCTCAGAAAGTCCAAGAAAGCTAGATGCTCCAATTCCATTATGATGCACTGAAGTTTAATAGCTTAACACCTACCCTCTTTGAAAATCTAATCAGAAAATGCTGCACAAAATTCCCAATGCAGGAATCTATCTTTCACGCGATCTATCTTTCATGCAATTTCTATCTTCCATTAATGACCTAGTATGCCACCTGGACCCTCACAAGTCTATGGGGACGGATGGGATCCACCCAAGGGTACTGAGGGAGCTGGCAGAGGAGCTTGCCAAGCCACTCTCCATCATTTACCAGCAGTCCTGGTTAACGGGGGAGGTCCCGGACGACTGGAGGCTTGCCAGTGTGACGCCCATCTACAGGAAGGAACGGAAGGAGGATACAGGGAACTACAGGCCGGTCAGCCTGACCTCGGTGCTGGGGAAGATTATGGAGCAGCTCGTTTTGAGGGTGCTCATGAGTCATATGCGGGACAACCAGGGGATCNCAGCAGGAGTAGGGAGGTGATCGTGCCCCTGTACTCGGCGCTGGTGAGGCCGCACCTCGAGTACTGTGTTCAGTTTTGGGCCCCTCACTACAAGAAGGACATGGAGGTGCTAGAGCGTGTCCAGAGAAGGGCAACGAAGTTGGTGAAGGGCCTGGAGCACAAGTCTGATGAGGAGCGGCTGAGGGAACTGGGATTGTTTAGTCTGGAGAAGAGGAGGCTGAGGGGAGACCTCATCGCGCTCTACAACTACCTGAAAGGAGGTCGTAGCAAGGTGGGGGTTGGTTTCTTCTCCCAAGTAACAGGTGATAGGACGAGAGGAAATGGCCTCAAGTTGCACCAAGGGAGGTTAAGACTGGACATTAGGAAAAAATTCTTCTTCATAAAAGAGATGGCAGTCACAATCACCTACAGTTCCAGAATGATGAAATAGGATTGCTTAGACTATTTTCACTACAGTTTCTCTTGCTGATACTGTAGCTCACTTACAATCTTTCTGGATCTGGAATAAATTCAGGCTATCAAAAAGGCCAAGGCTTAGGATGCTTACCTCCCTGAAAACAAGTACTTTACTCCTTTGAGTCGTCACACAGGGAACGCCTCAGAGAGATAGACCTTCTTTCAAAGATGTCATCAGTTTCATTCTTAGAGACTCCCTAGCAAAAACACCTCAAGTTAATTTATTGCTTCTCTTCAAGGGAACTGATCATAGAATCATAGAATCATAGAATCACTAAGGTTGGAAAAGAACTCTAAGGTCATCGAGTCCGACCATCAACCCAACACCCCCATGCCCACTAAACCATGTCCCTAAGCACCTCATCTACACNTCCTACCCTCCAGCAGAACAACACTCCCGCCCAACTTGGTGTCATCTGCAAACTTACTGAGGGAACACTAGATCCCCTCATCCAGATCATTGATAAAGATATTGAACAACACTGGCCCCAAAAGTATATAGTCCAAAGTAAACCTTTCACTTGTTTCCAAAAGCGTTTAACCAGTTCAGGGCAAAAGACACTGTCCTCTGTCCTTTGTAGCCTTCTCAAGAGTTGGATGCTTCATTATTAAACCTTATTTTAGCAAGACAGGGCCGAAAGAAATGCCAAAAGAAATTCACTGGACCTCTGTCGCCATCTAACGGTTGCGACAAAAAGTCTCTGACTGATAGAACAGCCACACTGAATATGAAGGGATTCTTTGGGATTACAAACTTTTTATCATCAGAAAAGTGTTTTATGTACTTACGTAAGGAGCAATCAATATTCCAAAAGGCTCCTGAGAGTCAGAGGGCAGAGGAAAACTAGGAACCCATTCCTGTATGTTTCTCATATGCTGCAGGGTCAATTCTCAATCTCAAATTCATTCCTGCGTGAACTCCACTGAAGTAGACATAACCTCACACAGTATAAGTCTATTTTGGACAACTGCAGAAAATGGACTTCCCATTAGAAAACGTCAGTGCTGGCAAGAAAAAAAAAATTGTTTGATTTCACCAAGAATTTTGTTCTTCAGTGTTAAAGATCAGATACAGTAGGAAGACAGGACAACAGTAGCTGCTATCACGCTCATGAATAGATAAACCATTGCTTCTGCTGGCTGTCTTTTATGTGTAGCATTTTCTAATAGTAGGTTCATAGGTTTTATTTCTCTCCCTCCTCTGTTTCATAGTTGAGAGTGAAAATAAACTCTTACATTCTTAAGGAGATTGGCATACAACTTGCTCGGGTTAAAACCAGAACTTCCAGTTGAGAGTGGAAGCTAAGTATCTATGACAGTAAGCACCGTGTATTACAGAAAATGCTTTCATGATGCTGTGCCTGAAGTATTGGTTGTGCAGTTTTTCACCTCCTCTCATCCTTAAGTTCTTGCTAAACAGGTTTATGATTGGATATTGAATTTTCCCACTGCTGTATTTTAAGTATAAACAGATTAGCAAACACCATTTCAGATGATGAAAGAAACAGTGGGAAATCATGTTACAGGCAAATTTAGTGGAAATACCAGATAAATACAGATAAATTTAGTGGGAAATATTACCTGAGGGCTTGGGGTTTGGTGATGTAAATTTCCCCACATGAAGTATCTGACCCTATCCCTGTAAACACTTCTAACCTGTAACCAATTAGGGAGCTGTGAACCACATGCCTCTTTACAGCAACTGGTACATGTGTTAAATAACACATGTAGTCTGTAGAACTAGAAAGCAAAAGGAAATGTTAATTTGATTTCTGCATCTTGCACTGGGCTAGCAACACTGATTCATTCATCCTCGTTTATATGTTCCCCTTCTTTCCTCTGGGGTGGTTCCCTCAGGCTAGTGCAAGGCTAACCGAGACTTGCGATGTTCATGTAACTCCAAACCATAAACAGATGCTACCAGTTAGCTAAACAATGGGAAATGATCTCAGTGAAATGAAGGGCCTTATCCTGAAAGCCTGACTCATACAAGATCTCTTACCACCTAACTCCTACAAGGTTATTAATCATTACAGTCTTCTTGTTCAGGCTGTTTTACAACCCAAAAAGTTAGAGAGTAAGAGCGTGAATTCTCTCACTTCTGCCATCTGAGGTGGACAATTCCCACCCTAGCCTATATAGAAGAGGGATTTTAATGATCTTGTATGCCTTCTATAGCTTTTATCCCTTTTCACTGATGTTTTGCATTGTGTTAGTGATCGGTTCCTTTGTTTTGGTGATGCAGATGCAGATGCAGATCATTGATGCCTTGTTCTGTTTTGGCCCTGGCAGAGAAATTCACTGTTGTACAATTACCTAAGTAAAAACAGGTAATTTGCAACTCCCTACAAAGACTAAGTTCTAAGCAGAAATGAGTCCAGTCAGACCTGACCATATGATAGCAGAATTTGGATCTTTGTATATACAAAATGGAAGAATCTGTGATTCTCTGTTGGAGTGTGGCAAAATCAAAAACAGGAAGAAGTCAGCATGGGCTCATATATCCTATCTCCTTTCATATTATCTCAGTTGTATAACCTCTCATGTAGGGATCAATCTTGAAAGATTGTTCCCTGGTTGTCATATAGCTCAGAGAAAGATGAAGTACTTCAGAAAAGCACTTGTAAGCCTAGAAAATTCAGAACTTTGGTTAAAATCTTGAAATCCTGACTTCTATGGGAGCTTGTTCAAGTAAACCTTGTAAGTATCTCAGGTCAAGAGACAATTTATGGGGGCCAAATTCAGCAGCTGTTACTCAAACAATAGTACTTTATCTGCTGTGAGTGTTTTGTTCCAGCAGGGAGGGCAGAATTTTGTCCCCATAGGATGTTATTTAATAGATAACCTATTAGATATTTATCCACTAAACAAAGCACAGAAAGCACTAGTAGCACTTTCTCAGACGAGGACTAACTGGTGGCAATTCAGTCTGGATCAGAGGATGCAGTGATAAATATGGGAAGCATGAATTCACTAAGCAAAAGCAGGCAAAGAGGAACATTTGTAAAAGCTAGATATAAACCACTGTCCACTGTCAACAAAAGACAAGAGGCAGTGAAATGCCATCAAATCAAGAGACCATTATCTGCTCAAATTTTCCTTCAATAGAAAGCAATGCAAGGATTACTTGTTTTTACGGGCTTTCCCTGGAACAAATTGCTTAATAATTAGGAAATGAGAGCATCTGGGATAGCAGATAACAAGCTGAGAAATGGATGGCTTTGGTTCAGTCAGTCAGATTTACTGTTGTTACAACAAAATCCAGGACTCCGTAGCATGGCCTTAAATCTTACCTACCGTTGCTGCCTAAGGTATCTAGATACAAAGGCAACAGTAAAGCTAGACTCAAATAGACTCAGTCAAAGATTATAAAATTGTAAATAGATCTGCGTCCTTACCATAAATACTTACACAATTCTTTCTTCTGTACTGCAGTGGAAGCTCTGTAATGGTTGCTTTTGTAGAGAACCCTATTTTTGTGCTATTCCCTTAAAAATAACAGTTAAGGGGTAAAGATTAAAAACATAATAACTCCATACACATCCCCCTTATAACCAGAACTCTTCAAGTCCTTCATTGCAACTGCAGAATCAAAAGTGACTAAAAGAGGCACTTCAGCTAAAAAAGTCTCGTGACAAAAAAAAATAAAATCTGTTCACTTGCCTTCAACTTTGAATTGTGCATTTCTAGCAGTTCCTCTTTCTTCTACAAGAGTGACAGAGAAATCACAGTACAGTACCTTCAAACTATATTTGCCCCTACCCTTATGCAAAGAGGAGAAGAACAGAAGCAGTAGTGATGAAGAAGCAAAGAAATGAGCTCTCCATCTATAGGGAAAGAAGGTGAAGACATATTGGCAAAGGAATAGGTGATTTGAGGGCAGCATCTGACTGACCCAGATCCAGCCAGAGAAATGAGATGATGCTGCCACTTCTCTGGCTGGATCTGAGCTAGTCTGAGGGTACCCCAAAATCACCTATTCCTTTACTAATACGTCATCACCTTCTTTGCATTCACCTGGTTCTTAAGAACCAAATTAAAGAATCAGACAATGTAACGTTTGGTTAACCTGCACACATATTTCAAAATTTCTGTTCTAAATGTATAGAAAGTATTGTTGTATTAGGCAGAACTTTCTAACAGTTAGTTTTTCTTAAGGCTAGTGTTTTCTATATCTGTGATTTATACACAATGTCCCAGCTTTTCATGTGAAATAATGGCATTCCTAGTTTATAGAGTAATTACAAGAACTTTCTGAATGAATCAATGCAAAATTGAGTCTGCAGGAAGCATGCTCCTCTTTGTTCAAAGCTATTCTAAGCTGCAATGGACTCAGATTAATAAAATTCAAGTCAGTTTTATTGCTTCTTTTGCATAATCCAATCCATAATGCAGCAAGAGGGATGAAAATGTAATCATTTTAGGCTGCTATTGTGGTTTCAGGAAACAATGAACCCTAGCAAGAACAGACACTGGAAAGATTTACAAAGATATGAAAATGAAAGACCCCGAAGAGACTGAGAACAGGCAGAGTGAAAAGGCCTGTACATGAGAGAAATAAAATGGACAGAAAGCCGGCATCCTCAAGGGCAATTGGTACAAAGAAACATGAAAATCTTTTAAGCGCCTGGCTCTTTCACATAATCTGTGGATGGAGGTACATAACTGAACATAAAATTTTGCTATTAGGTCTTCTAACCTGTCTGTGCAGAGAGATTATTCTTACTGTCTGTGACTAACAGATTTAATTGCTAGGATAGCACATACCCAGTATATTCTCTGAGGCACTTCCATATTCAAAAGAGCACATGAGCATCCCCCCCCTGCTCAAGAAGATGAAAGGATAGTCAAACTCCAGTCCTCACAAAGTTGCTACTAAGTAGCTGAATTGCTTCCTTCTTCAGACACGTATGATAAGTACCAGTTTCAGGCAACTTACTGGGAAACAAGGAGAAGTTTTCATCGGTAATTAATTCTCCGTCTACACCAGGATATGCAGAAATCAGCTTGTGCTCTGGGAACAGAAAGTCTCACGTATTCTCTTCACAAAATGCAAGGTCATCCCCTACTGAAAGACAAAAAAACACCCACAGAAAAATAGCTGTGAAGGTTATTAGATTGAATTTTCATTAATAGCTGTGCAATGAAAACTCAGTAAGTTATGAATGTCCTTGACAGAATGCTGCCCCTCTCATGCATAAAGATACTGTCAGTAATAGGTGGTGGTTGGGAAACTAGTGGGCCTAGGAAGAGTGATACAGGAATGGCACACACTCAGCATGATTTAGAATTATTTGACGTTGGAAATGTTTAAGACAGCAGTGCCTTTTTAGTAACTGTCCTCCTCTGTGTCAGGGAACATTTCAGTTCGCATTCTTGAGGGCCACAGCAAACAAAACCACAAAAAAACAGCAAACCCAAACCATTTGGTTCTGTATTTGTATACAAGAAGGAACACAGCAACATCAGATTATTTTTGCCTGTTTGACTGAGAGAATAACTGCTTCTCCAGCAAATGGCTTATTCACTTTATTTCCAGTGCTCTGACTATGCTGCACCTGATTACTTTGTCTTCTGAACATGAAATGAAGAGGGCAAAAAGGAGGGAAACCATTTACATTTTTATTACTTTTGAAAGATTTTGCTTAGTAGAGCAGCACTGGAGTTTGATGCTGTCATTAACTTTCCAACTGTCACAAGTGCCCCGAAATATTTTGGGGATGAACATGACTGCAAGGTTTGAAGGCAGACTACCTAGTTACAGCATAGAGAATGTCCAAAGCTGTGACAGAATGTATACAGATGATGTATAATGCATGTTTTACAAAGTATGTATAATGCATATTTTTATTATACACAGCATGCTAAATCTTGGTCCAGCTGATTTCTCAGTGTTTTCAGTATGACCAGGAGTCATCTCACTGGGCAAACAACTAAGTATTCTAATCAGCTGTCTGCAGGAATAAAATAAAAAAGGTTGATACAAGATTACAACATTACAATATTTGTTCAGCAAATGTGTTATAAAATGGTGTTGAAAGACAGTCACCATTACTTTTGAAATTTATCCCCTCCAGAAAGCCAGCATGTAGTAAGGGAACATCATGTAATCTGGCCATCCAACAATACAGCATGAGACCAGTGTCTTACCAACTGAGGGCATAAGTATCCACCTACTACAAGCGAAAAGCAGATCCCTCAGGGACAACGTACAACACTCAGCAAGTGAAAGCTTTGGCTTTAATGAAAGCATGGCATTACCACGGTGGGAGGCCCAGTACACCAACACTAATCAAATGGGGACCTGATGCAGTGGAACCCTGCTTGGGAGTGAAGCTCAAAGGAAAGCACTGCAGGGTTGGATAATAAAACTTGCACTGATTAACATATCATACATATGCAATGTCCTGGTTTGCTCACTAGCAAACTTGCTGATGTAACGCAGGTACTATTGTCCGAATTCCAACATCTGCAGCTGGCCATCACATTGGCGCCTGTGCAAAGGTTGGTGCAGATGAGGCGGGAAACGAACTATCCTGGGTTACTGTCACAATGAGATAAAACATGCTTGGGGGTCTGCATATTCGGATGGGAAAAAGTGAACTACCCCAGGTTACTGCAGCAAGATAAGACATGCTTGGAACTCTGCAGACTCAGATGGGAAGAAGCAAACTATCCCAGGTTACCATGACAATGAGATAAGATGTACTTGGGACTCTACATACTTGGGTGGGCGAGACAAACTATTCTGGGTTACTGTAACAAAGTCTTCTCACGCCCTACACCACACTTGTCTCTAGCTCTTCTCTCCCTTCAGAACCCCATTAACTGTGTTCTCAGTGAACGGAGAAGGTCAGCACTGCTCTGTATGGGTAGCACAGCCAGAGACAGAATATACGTTCATAAGCTTCCACCACAGGAGGCAAGCTATAAGGTACCTTGTCAAGTACCTGGCTTAGAAACTACAGCAAGGGTTTTGACTTCCTGAAATGGGACACTAAGCTACCCACAATGAATATTATGCTATAAAAGCTGCTACTGCCTTCACTTGGATGGGTTCTGTGTCTTTACAGGGGCAAGAACACATGCGCACTTCTAATCAGACTCAAAACAAACCCTGCAATTTGGTGATTTCTAGAAAAAACAATGGCACAAGGAAGAAAATTTTCAGGAAAAATTAACAATGATCCTATTCAGCTTTGATCCTATTCAAAGTTTCATCTTTTCTTGTCACATTGGTTGTAAGGACTGTCTTTCTAATGGATCCCAGCTTTACAATCAGCAGAAAAAACTCTTTTGTGAGCTTTTGACACTAGAGAAAGTAAGCAAATAGTCAGTTTTGCCAGATGAAGTCTGGCTTCTGATGTAGTAAGGACATAGGCAGGCACTGGTTCCTCTCATGAGGAATACACTTAGTTTTTCTGAATAATTTTTTAATTTAGAAAGCTGAAAGAGGACAACATATCCCACTGTACAAAAAGTCAGCAAAATCTCTAAGCTGCATATTTTTGCAGAATCAAAAAAAAAAAAAAGGGAAAACACCTGAAGTTTAAGTCACAAAAAACATGTAGGTACTACACAGAATAAAGAACAGGTGTTCTACAGGGCCAGAATATGCTGAGGATACTATTAAATCCCTTAGCACTTTTTAAAACAATCTCACCCCTTTTATAGTTATCACTGAACAGTCTTTTCAGTCCTAACATGCACAGAGAAAATCTGCTATGCCCAGGGAACAAACAAGCATTATATACTACACCCAGCTACATGACAGCATGATACCCACAAAGCTTGCGTGAAAGTAATCATATAAGAAGATGAGCACTGTCTGGATTAAAACAGATCACACCTTTTTTTAACCTTGTTTAGGCTTTTATGTAGACATAATAACAGATTCTCTCATCTGAGTCTTTGCATCTCCTTTCTCCAGTATCACTGCGTATTTTTGAACCTGGAATGACATCACAAATAACCCTTTACTATATGAGCAACCCTTAAAAGTAAAAGGTAAAGAAAAAAGGGAAAGATTAATATCTGAAGCAAAGCATTTGGAAAAATAAATACAAAATGTACAAGCAATATTTATTACACAGGGAACATAAAGTACATTTTGAATTTGCCATAATAGAACAACAACCAATTTTAACAAATTGCCTGCAGTTTTAGAATATATACGAATGCTCCATAATCAGTGACCTTAACAACAGCACTTATCTGCCACCCAGTGTCCATTTGCCTTTTTTCCTGTCTTATAAAACACACAATATGAAGTCTGTAGAAGACGAACAGTACTATCTGCCAAGATGAACTCTACATTATTAATGAAGTTCTATTTGAATGTTACTAGCAAACAAGACTGCTGTTAGAAATCAGAAAATCAGGGTAAAGAAACTAAAGCAACATGACTGTTGCTAACAAATTATTCAACGAGTCTAGTCAGAAGAGGGATTTTTTTCTCCTCAAGCTTGTGCCCAGGAATATATGGGAAGTGATGGAGTAGAAGAAAATGGCGTTGGAGGAGGTCCTGAAATTTATGAGGGAGAGAAAGCTGGGGGGCATGGCATAAAACCAACACCCACTAATTGCCAGTCTCAAATTAAGTAGCATGTGGAAAAATATTTCCTTGCCTATTACGCAAAGACACAAGCTGAGTTAATTCAAACTTTGTTACATTACCTGGAAGATGAAAAATAAATTATAGCAGTGTGGCTGAATAATTGGAATAGATTTACTGTTTACTCCTGGGACACTAATCAAAAACTAACCTTACAGGAAGGGATGGAGGAAGGACACCAAAGGAAACCAAAGAGCAGACAAAAGATAGAGGAGAAAGAAGATAGATGTAGAGCTAGTCCATTATAATTGACAATATTCTGCTTTGGTTCCTGGAATATTTATCCTAATATTAATATTAGAATAGAAACACACAGGAAAGAAATATCAGCACAAGGTAACTCTCTGTGGTTTACATCTGATGGATTTATAGGACAATGGGACAGTCAGTGACTTCTGGCTTGATCTTCTGTTGACTTTACAAGAGTGGCTTGCTCCAGAAGGACAAAAACCTGAGACCCAGCAAGGACAAAGGAATGCTAATTGAATTAAAGCTAAGGGATGAAAACTTTTTAAATTAATACAACACCTGCTTTTGTAGGTATGACTGAAAAAGTCTGGCCAAAGGTTATTTGCAATGATGAAACAGAATGTAGACAGACCATTTTTATAAATAATATTTTTCTCTACCCCCACCCCTCTACAAACAATAAATAAGATTTTGGCTTTTAAAAGACTGCCTAGTCATTAAATTCATGACTTGTCACAGACTTCAGAATAAAGAATTGCTGATGGAAAAAAAAAAGCAGATCTATCAGGTTAGCCTAGTGTTACACTAGGTGTCAGAACACAGCCTGGCCTAAGAACGGAAAAATCACGTAATTGCCTCGAGGGGAGGTATTAGAGGCTGACAGTCAAATGGCTTAATTCAGAGCAATGTATAAGGGGAACAGTGTGTACCAGATGACGTACTTTATAGAGACAGTCAGACAAGCAGACAGACAGACTATGTGAATACATGGACTTGCTTTGTCATCTTTAGTTATTCAACTATTCAAGCATTTTAAAAATCATACTTACTTTCAAGCATTTCAGTAACTGCAGTAGGGTCTATGGCACTTCCAAACACCTTCAGGAAGACAGTAAGAAGTAAACAAATTCATTATAACACCAACTAATTTAACAGTCTAGCATTCATAGGAACAACTTAATACCTATTCAAAATAATTCCATATTTCTAATATCTATTCTTTGTCAAGCGGCTATTAAGCAAAATCAAACTTAACTAATACTATATATATCTCTATGTTTGGGCACTTTAAGATGTCATTTACATTTTTAAAGTTACGTGATATTTTGGAAAAAAAGCTTTAAATCTGAAATTGCATATTCATCTATGTCTGCATCAAGTAGAGAACAGTCTGTACTCTGTAGGAACAATGATCATATTTACAGTACCATAAGTGCAATTCTATGAATTGTAAAACAGCAGAATTAGAAATACAATTAGGAAATTTATGTTTGGAAAACACTTGTATTCTTGGCCAATCCTGCAGGATACATCCCAAAAGAAAAAATTAAAAGCCCTAACTGCAAGCACCTTAAAGCACAAGTAATCTTCCACAGGGATTATAGACAAATGAGAAGGTGTGACGAAGCTTTCCTATATGCTTCTATGTATTATATAAAGATTGCCCAAATATTGTATAAAAATAAAATTAATTAAGATATCATCTATGAAATGTCTTTTAAGAAACAAATGTAAATGCATTTGCCTGTATTTAGCTCTTGTCTATTTTACTACAATGAATTATGTCTTATTCAAAGATACTCTTCTCATGCCTTGGAGTGAAATTCTGACCCTTTTGAAGTAATGGGAACTTTACCACTGATTTTATTTGGGCATTCATGCTGGATGTTCTACCTATCTAAAGAAGCTGCCCTCAGCTGCATCCCACTTATTTTATCAATATTCACTGCTTTTTTGTTTCTTTCAAATGTGCCAACATCCTTCCTCAAATGGTATCAGTGTTTTCAGACAATATTTTAGTAATAGTTTCTTTTTGAGAGGGCCGTGCAAAGTCATGTTTTGCCTAAGAAAATGTGTTGCTTCGTGCTAGTTAACACCTACTACTGAAGGTCACAGGCTCAAAAACACATTACTGTGAGGTAAGATGAACGATGAACTTATCTAACAAGATCTACTTCATGGCAATTTCTTATGACTAGGTAAATGTACGAGAAACTCCTCTTCTGTAGAAGTGGGCTATATTACCCACTTCTGCTCAGAACGTGGCTATGGGCTTTTATTGCAGAGACCAAAGCATCATGTGTCTAAAGCTGTGCTGGCCTTGAGACAGGGTGAAGGCCTTAATGAAACTTATACTTTGTAGCTTTCAGATGTATCAACTATGGAGCTTTTCACCTGTGTCAATAACCACAGCGGAAAGAGAAAGTAATCATGTCCCTCAAGGAAAGGCGTCTTGTGAGCCACATGCAAAGAATTTTAGAGAAACAGACAGGTAGAGAGAGGGGTTTGAAAAAGAATAGAGAAGAATCTGAAAGACATAGATAAGAAAAATACTGTTCCTCTAAACTACAACTATTCCTGTTTTGCAGTGGCTTCAGTGTGGTTTTGCTTGTCAATAGACGTAGCCATTGTGTCTTACACCATTTTTTTAAAAACAATTTTCAAACACAAAATACTATTCACCAGAACCATAACCAATGAGCATCCAGTAGAGTACAGGAAAAACACACTGAAGACTCCTCTTCCCACTAGTTCCAGGTGTTAGTGTGGCATGTAAAATGGCAATAAAAACATTTGTCTCTCATTTATTTGGATCTTCATTTACATCACGTCTGCTGTAATGACAAAAATCTTGAATAGATTATAGCCATATTAGAATTGAGGTATCATATCATATTGCTTCCAGAACAATCATATCTGAAATAGAATAAATTCAATTACCCTCATATACACTGTTGCCATTACAGTGCCAACAGAGATTAGGTAAAAACTGTCCTTGTAAGACATGACCTTTCGTAACCACTGCTGTCAAAGTTCCAGACCATAAAATCTCAAAGAAATGTTAAAATCTATCCCATTCCAGGAATGGGCCTAATACCTCATCTTATTATGTTGAAATATGTGTGAAACAAGAATAACCTATCAGTTATAAAGAAAAATAAGACTATGCATGAAATACAGCTTGTACAAGGCTTGAGACATTAGACCTTCTAGCCCAAGGCATCTAACAAGTGAAAGCCACCTTTTCAAAGCACATCTTTTCATGAAACAAGAGAGGGAAAACAGGAGGAAGGCATTCTGTCTCTTTGTGTTGACCCAAGATGCACAAACTGAGGAAAATGTCATGTTTCTCAGGCAGAAACACACCAGGACATGTAACCTTGGGAAAGTATCAGAAATAGTGTGGCCAGCAGGAGCAGGGAGNATACATCCACGTGCGAGTCCTTAGTCCAGTCTTACACACGCGCATCAGTCCAGGCCCGCAGGACTCCATCTCAGAAGGGACTCAGTAGTCTGTATTTCTTTTGGCTTTATTACTGATCACCTCAAAAGGGTGCAGATTAAGATCTATCATTGGGAGTTCTCTCATTTTGTATTTTTGGCTTTTCTTTTTTATCATCTCATGTAACAGGGACTGATTTCATAGACCTCAGCGTTACACACAACAGAAACATTTGAAACATGGAAATGAATGAGTGAAAACCACCATATTTTTCTTACATCAGATGAGAAGACTTGTTACGAGCAACTTATTAGTATTACCCATTTGCACAACATCGTAATCCCCTTCATTAAATAAACATCACACAGCAAGAAACACTCCACATTTAATCTAACCTTTCCCTCGCACACTCTTTCTAGCAGACTTTATGCCTGTAACCTTGTCCTGGTTTCGACTGAGATACAATTAATCTTCCTAGTAGCTGGTATACTGCTGTGTTCTGGATTTAGTATGAGAATAATGTTGATAACACACTGATGTTCTAGTTGTCGCTAAGTAGTACTTACACTAGTCAAGGACTTCTCAGCTTCCCATGCTCTGCCAGGTGCACAAGAAGCTGGGAGGGGACACAGCCAGGAGAGCTAACCTAACTGAGTATTCCATCTGACACCATGCTCAGTATATAAGCTGGGGGGAGTTGTCCAGTGGGCAGCGATTGCTGCTTGGCGAGCAGTTGCATCACTTGTTTTTTCCTGGATTTTTCCTCTCTCTCTCTTGTTTGCCTCTTCATTACAGTTTATTAATACCATTGTTGTTATTGTTATTATTACCATTATTCTATTTCAAGTATTAAACTGTTCTTATTTCAGTCCATGAGTTTTCTTACTTCTGCCCTTCCGATTCTCTCCCCCATCCCACTGGGGGAGCAGCTGTGTCGTGCTTAGTTGCCAACTGAGGTTAGACCACGACAAACCCCAAAGAACCAGTCTGTGCCTCCTGTTTGGAGAAGGAGCTAAATAACCCATGGATGAGAAACTACGGCTACAACAAGGGCACATTTTAACCTTCACAGGGGTATTATCACTGCAAAGGTACGACCTCATTTTATATTAACTTCCATTCCCAGGTGAGAACCAAGCTGTCAAAAAACAAACAGCTCCCCAGGAGCTCTCAGAACTGAAGGTGCATTCGCACATGTATATACACAAATATTCAAACACAGTATGTGTATACTCATATGCACACATACGCACATGTAAGATATATATACGGGTGCACATCTGTTGATATATGTGTAGTTCTGTTGTACGGTGCGGCACCTCAGGGTCCCGGAATAACCACGGTGACGAGTTTCTACCTCCCCACGTCCCCCGCCGCTCCCCCGCACCGGCCGCCTGGGGCGCCCCGCCGCTCCTCCCTGCCTCTCTCCCTGCCGCCCCGGACGTCCCGCTCTGCCCGCAGCCTCACCGCGCGGACCTGCAGTTCGACGACCACCTTCAGCGGCATCCGGGCCGCAAGGCCAGGGCGGGCGGCGGTGGGGCTGGGCGGGACGACGGCCCGGCCCGGCCCGGCCCGGCCCGCGTTGCCACGGCG
>VZTQ01006477.1:75319-110381 GCA_013400755.1 Pelecanoides urinatrix
CCCCACCCCCTGCCGCCCCGGCGCCTCTCCCCGCTTCCCGCCCCCGGTGGCGCAGCTCCCCCGCCCCGGTCGGCGCGGAGCGGGTCGGTGCTGCGGGCCCCTCGGCTGCCCCGCGGCCGCAGCCCGACCCCGCCGCGGGGAGGGGGCCGCGGAGGGACGTGGGTCACCGGGGAGCCCGGTGCGTATCGGGCCGGGGGTGTGCGGAAGCGTCCGCTCCCCTCCGGGGCCGGCCGGCCCGCCGCCCTGGAGCACGCCAGGACGGGCAGATGCGCTGCCGCCACGGGGGGCGACTGGCGTCTGCCGCCACCCGTGAGTAAGTTCCACGTTTGACAAGTGATGTGGAAGGAGCTGGGCTGAAGTTATCCCAGCATCCTTGTGTTTAAAGAGCAGATATATAGGCGGTGTGTTTCTCTGTTGGCCACGGCAAGCCGGCTTTTTATGAATACGTGGTCAGGAATTCTGTGTGTCCTTGCAAGAAGCTGCCATTACATTGGTTTTCCAAACGGTGAAATTTTCATCTTGTTATTAAAAAAAAAAAAAAAAAAAAGCTGCAATTCCCAAAGTTGGCACAAGAGCTTTGATGTACCTGCATTAAAGTTTCCTTCACATAATCTTCACAACTTGTGTTGTCCTTCATGTCCCTCTGCCAGAGCTTATCAGCAGTGCAAATTTATAATATGGCACTGGAAGGCTGAGGAACTAATGCGTATGGTTGTTTTTTCTGCACTCTTGGTGGGAAGGCATGGTATATGCTTTAGAGAATAATTTCTTAAGTTACTGAGTGTGAATTCTCAGTGCACGCCTGGAAGTAATAGAAGCACTGTTGCTTAAGAGGTCACTTTTCTCTCCCAGCTATGAGTGGTGACTTCCTCAATAGATTTAACCAAAAGGAGCATATGCTTGTGCTGGGCCTCAGCCACTTCATAACTTAAATTCCACTTTCACTGTCAGTTCAAGGGAAGATGTTGGCCATCTGTTAGGTACTAATCCATACTGGAATGCAGGCAGCAGCAGTTACTTTACTGTTGTGTTCTGACATCACAAAACTGATCCTTTCTTCTGAGTATTCTCACACTTGGCTGTTGCTAGCATTGCAGCCCAAAGATAGCCAGAGGGGTTTCAGCTGTGTCAAAAGTATTTTTATGGTCTGGAGACTATTAATGATAGCAGTACATGATCTATGATTTTGCAAATGCACTTAGCAAAGTTAAGACAGCTTGAATTAGAAATCTCTTTCTAAAAAACGTGTAGCTGTATAATACCATGCTTCATCACTCCTGCGAATATAATGCTGTGTATCTAAGGTGCGTTCCAGGTGCGTTATCTTTGGGATTTAAGCCTGTCTGCTCCTATACAAACTGTAAACTGTCAATTTTCCCTCCATAAATAGCATGTCTGATTTTCCTCACAGATATACAGCCAAGGGATCGAATTAGCCTGCCAAAAAGAAAGAGAGTTTGTGAAGCACTCTGTGGAATGCACATGGAACCTAGCAGAAGCCCAGCAAAAACTTGGTAGCTTAGCACTGCATAATTCAGAATCCTGCAATCAGGAATCTGCTAAAGCAAAGACTGAAGCTGCAGAGTTGAGATGGAGAGAGGAAGAGTGGAGAAGAAAAGAAGCAGCGCTAATACAGAGGGAAAGACAGAATCTATGGAACACAGATTCTTTTAGTAAGGAGGTATTTAATAAGGTATGACCCATATCAGTGTGCGTGAAAACAACTGTTAGCCTCTTTTTTTTCATTCCACTTGTTACTAGTCTTGAGTGTCTTCGGTGTCCAGTACAGCACAAAACTACAGTATGTGTTAAATGGGTTGGGTTTTTTTTTTCTTACTTTGCTTCATAGAAGGGAGCAAGCTGCACTCATCCTACAAATCTGGATGACATTTCTCTATGAGAAGTGTGGATCAGAACTTGCGTGGGTAATCTAGGTATTAGATATGTGCTGTCAATGTGCTCTCGCAGCCCAGAAGACCAACCATATCCTGGGCTGCATCAAAAGCAACGTGGCCAGCAGGTCACCAGCAGGTGATCCTCCCCCTCTACTCTGCTCTGGTGAGACCCCACCTGGATCACTGCCTCCAGCTCTGGGGTCTCCAGTACAAGAAAGACAAGGGCCTGTTAGAGCAGGTCCGGAAGAGGGCCGTGAAAATGGTCAGAGGGATGGAACACCTCTCCTATAAAGAAAGGCTGAGAGGCTTGAGGTTGTTCAGCCTGGAGCAGACAAGGTGCTGGGGAGCCATTATTGACCATATTGTGGCCTTTCAGTACTTAAAGGGAGCTTATAAGAAAGATGGAGAGATTTTTTTTTATCACGGCCTGTAGTGACAGGGCAAGCAGCAATGGTTTTAAACTGAAAGAGGGTGGGTTTAGATTGGATATAAGGAAGAAGTCTCTTATGATGAAGGTGGTGAAATGCTGGAACAGGTTGCCCAGAGAAGTTGGGGATGGCCATCCCTGGAAGCAATAGAGGTCAGGTTGGACGGGACTTTGAGTAACCTAATGTAGTGGAAGATGTCCCTGCCCACAGCAGGAAGGGGTGGAACTACATGATCTTTAAATGTCCCTTCCAACCCAAACCATTCTGTGATTCTATGTAGTGCAAATGTTGCCAACTGTGCTGAAAAATAGTTTCCTCACATGAAGAGTGTGCTTCTTTACTGTGCCAAATTCTTAAAATGCAGAACTGTTAGTTTGCCTCTAATAATGACTACTGTAATACAGATTATTTAGCACAAACTTTTTTTTATAGTAGGTTCTCACCTTTGATTTCACAATTTAATTTGAATAGCTGGCATGTCTCCTAATTTCACTGATTTAGCTGCATCCAGGCTGCAATGTACATAATTCTCATTGTTGACAGATCAGTAAGTTCCTACCTGAGGACAGAAGTTTCTCAGAGTTCTTTGGTCAGTAGACTATAATGAGACTTTTAAACTCTATTTTTAGATAATGCACTATTTTAAAGAAAACCTTCTCCAGTATGTGATATGCCTCTAAAATTAGAACATAGGTCTTTAAAAAGTAACATATTAAAGTATAATACTCCTATATATCACAAAAAGGTATGTCTGGAGTTTCTGTGATAGTAGAGTTTTTCTTTTCCTCAGAGTTTTATTAATCAAAAAAGAAAAGAAATAGAAGATGAAGATGTGTCCGAACCACTTATGCAAAAACATGAACAAAAGATTAGACACTTTGGTGAGTGTGCTTTTTCCAACATTTTGCAGTTCAGACTTCTATAGAATTTGTGTAGGTTTGTTCCTTATTGTACAGAATGAATGCTAACAAATGAAAGACCTGGTTAATAGACTGTTCAGCTTTATTTTATCAGGACAGATAATAATTTCAAAGCAAAATAATTAATAAATTTCAAAGCAAAGTGTAAACTGTAGAAGCTTGTTAGTTCCTATGACCAATAAGAACTTAAATTAAAAAAAAAAAAAATCAAAAATTAATATTCAGGTGAGCTTAAGCCTAAAGTTCTAGCAACTTTTTCTGCCGTTCAGTGTGAAAAGGCAGGGACATTCATGGAAATATGTTGTGTGTGTAAAAGTGCATGGGATTGTCCATAGCTTTCTCCTTTTCGTAAATGTTTTTCTGGTGGCTATTAAGCTACAAGACTAATGGCTGATTAAAGGGAAATGTCTGCAAATGCCTTCTGAGAGTATGTGTGCATGGAATTGTGTGTTTCTTAAAATTGTATTCAATTATCCACTAGGTGTCACTTTAGCTCTGACATAATTGTTGAACCGAATTAAGCACAAAGCTGATCTTGTAAAGTAATCTGAAATTTTGGTGGTTCTCTGAAGTGCATTCCGTTCTTAGTTACAGGCTGGTTTCAGGCTATGGTATAGTATAGCCATATTTGGAATTCCAGAACAATCAATAACAGGACTGAGTTGGCAAAATTCAATTCTTCAGATGAACTTGTTTTTACTAAGCTATTTGGCTTCTAAGGATCTTGAGCTGTTTTAAAGAAAGAGTTTCTAGCCCTGATAGTCTTAGCAAGCTTGCAAGTACCAAGTTGAGGCACAACACTGTCAGAGTATGCAAACAGCAGTGATAGGCTCAGGTTCCCTCAAATACCTTAACTGCTAAGTGTAATGATAGCGGCATCAGAAGACGTCTCCCCTGCTGTGAATTTCAGCAGAAAAAAGAGGCTTTCTTGCAGACTTCCTAGCTAAGAGTTGGGCAAAATTACTTTGTGTCTAAATTCAGATTAAGCTGTTACAGAAACAACTTTATTACCGGAGGTCATCAATTTTTTTCTTACCTCCTAAGTTCAACACCAATGTTAATTCAAAATACGTAAGTCCATTGTAAAAAGGGACAGTACATTAATGCTGTTTCAAATATCTTGTTCTGTGCTAGCTGCTGCCAAGGGGCAGCGTGGACTGCACTAGCCATATTGCATGAGTCCTGTTTCTGCATCCTGCTCTGGCTTCCAAGGAATAAAGAACTTCTGCACAATAGCTTTCTGCTATTCTTTTGGAAAACAGCCAAAAGAAGTATTAGCCATTGCTTTCTCTTTAGGCATTTGATTGCTAGAATTAAGGTCATTACCACTGAATTATTTTTAGCCCAGTTATAATTATACACTGATAGAGATGGGTAAAGCTGTACATCTGGTACCTGTTGCCAGTAATGAACTGTCAGTCATTGACTGTCAGATACATGAAGGACAATTTTAAGAAGTCGTCCGAGCATTGAGTTCTGATTTTAAACTCAGCTCTTTACATGAAGGTAGCTTCATGCTATCAAATTCAGTCTTCTAGGTAACTTTCCAATACTGATGTGGCTTTGCTTTTTGAGATCAAGCTGTTTCTGTAATTAAATTCAAATTTCCTAAAAAGCTAGCAATTCATGTGTTAGAAGCATTTTAATTTTTGACAGATTACACATTCTTTATTTTGCATTCTTATTTGCAAACATTTAGAGGATTTGTGTTTGTCAGAATCGCTGAATGTAAATCTCTATCCTGAACCTCTTTAAACTGTTTGATGATGTAACTGATACCTACCCCACTTTGTGTGTATGAGAACTGATTAAAAATAACTTATCAACAATGCTAGAGATGCATTAAAATATAGGAAATTGTGACTGTTAAAATCTACTTTTAGTATCTTCAAAGTCCAATTATACCGTCTGGTAATGCTCTTTCAGCATTGGTTAGATGTATAAGTAAAACCCCCAAATTTAGCTGCATGCTGTCATTCTGAAGTTAGTGAATTGCAAAGGTGTTATATATACTGTGGTAGCAATGCAAATAACTTCCTTGCTGCATTAAATCATTTATCCATTTAGAATATCTTAACTATGTTTCTCTTATTAGGTATGCTGAGCAGGTGGGATGATAGTCAGAGATTTTTGTCTGATCACCCATATCTTGTATGTGAAGAAACATCTCGATATCTCATGTTGTGGTGTTTTCATCTAGAAGCTGAACAGGTATGAAGATATTTAAATTGTTTGAAACGATACAGCTTTTCCCACTATAGAGAAGCTGACCAACTTGATTAGCTGTTTAACTGTTCTTCCCACCCTTTCTCTATTGAAGAAAAATTCTATAGGGCATTGTCACATATATGTCTAGTTATAGCTAATTATCAGTCCCCTTGCTTCTGTGAGCATCAGTTCTCAGCTGTTTAGGAACTAGAACAAGAAGAAATTACGCTGAATTTTAGAAACATAATCACAGGAAATAACTTTAAATCATAACTTCAACTCTTTTTCAGAAAAGGGCTCTGATGGAGCAAGTAGCACACCAAGCAGTTGTAATGCAGTTTATTATAGAAATTGCCAGAAGCTGCAATGTGGATCCAAGAGGCTGTTTTCGTCTTTTTTTCCAAAAAGCCAAAGTAAGTCAACTTGGGTAATGATGGGAGAAACTCTTGGTGCTGTACAAGCAACCAGTGTTTTAGAGAAGGTTTCTTCCTATAAGAAGCTAAGTATTTTATTGACTGACTTAGGCTTATGGGAAAGTGTTTTGTTAGCAATTCTTTTCTAGACAGAATATTTTGGTGTACTTCCAATTCTGAAAATGAAAGTTTAATGGATTTTGCTTATCCCAGAGAGAGAAAGCAGGATACAGCAGGGGGACAACAGGGGTGTTATAGACAAGTAAGAACTAAGTAACAACAGCAAACATAGGCCAGTTTAAGGACTGATTTTCGCTAATTACACCTGTGTTTTCACAGTGTACCCAAGCATTGTCATAACTTTCCATTTCATCTGCAGTTCACAGTGGGGCCCAAAATAGTGTTCCTTTCTCATTACTGAACTAGAGCAATCCCGAGCTATGCAGGAGAAATATGGGAAGACTGAAATTGTGATTTGCTGTAGACTGTATTTAATTATTCAGGACTCTGATGGGTCTTGATATTGCCTAAAGGAATTCAGTTGAAGTGCGAGTCAACTTGTGCTTTACTTTTGGCCAGAGTGCCACAACAAGCACCTGTTCTAAGGGTACTGGCTTCTGAGTTAGAGTAAAGGAAAGGCTAAAATTATATTTATTTTTACATGTCCTTAGATAAATCAATTACTTTGCTTCTACAGACAACCTGCTTCTACAGGTTGTCTTAAAAATAAATCTACCTGAAATTTCATTTTAAATTAACTAACATTATTCTTGAGTTGTTCACAGTTGTTATTCCCCAAAGGCTATAACATACATTACCACATGTTTTTTTTCAGCACTGTGTATGCTTACAACTCAAAAGTAAATCTGGCTGAAGTGCAAATATTTCATTTTTCTCATTGCAGACAGGAGAAGGCTATTTTGAGGCTTTTAAAAATGAACTAGACGCATTCAAGACAAGAGTGAGGATCTGGTCACAATCACATGGCTTTCAAACTATGTTACTACATGATCTCAGTGTCAGTCCTGGTCTTGTAGGAGAGCTGGCATCTTTTTCACAGGTAGGTTTATTATTTCTAGAAATTCATTTAACTAAAGGAGGATTAGGTCCTGCCTTGAGAAGCTGTACCTTTCTGAAATATAAACAGGATCATTCCTAGAACTGCTAGTGCTCAGGATATAACATGCAGTATTATCAATATGCAAGGCATATATGGGCTTTCTTTGTATTTGCTGGAATTCAGAAAGCATCAGCATAAGGTCAAAAGGATACATTAGTTCAGTGCCCTTACATTTTCATGCTTCAAATAAACACTGCATCATAAAACTGATCAGATGCTAGAATTGTATTCACAGTCTTTACCACAAGCAGTGAAATGAGCTTTCAGTGTAAAATGAATAATCCTGTTCATGGGACCATTCAGGTAAGTCAAGCCTAAGGAAAGTCTCTTCTTGTGATAAAAGGAAGCTGAGGGTACTTAGGTCTTTTGTTACAGTACTAGTGATAGACACACTGTGGTGAAGCAGCAACTTAAGTTTGTCAAAAATTGGGTATTAGGGAAGGCATCACAATTAAAACTACTTATTTGAAATAATTTGATTAAAGTACCTCTCAAGTAAGATCCAACAGCTGAATTTTAAGTAGATGTGCAGTCAAGTGCTAGAAATATTGAGACCATACAAGCTATGTCAACAAATTCCACGAGTTCTTGACACAGTGAGATAATATTGGTTGATGAATTTTTCAGAGCTTATTTCCTTACTATTGCAAATTTATCTCATCTTAAGATGGACAACATTAAGAGTCCAACTTAAGCTAAAATCTCTCTGTTTCTCTCTTTCTTTCTCTCCCTCNCTTGAAGAGCAGGGTTCTCATATTGCCGAATGTGAAACTGGATGTGTTTTCTGCTACTAACCTTGCCTTTCATGACTTTAGAAATTAAAGTATGAAAAAAAAAATCTGCACAAATACAATGTTTACAAGAAGTGGTAGATTCTTGGTAGAATCTGCTGTTGTCTTACTACAGATGTGGACATGTTTTACTCTATGAATATTGGAGATCACAACTGTATTCATGCTACCTTGCTGACATTATAAGCTCTCAAATTTGGTTATCACTAATAGCAATAAATCAGTATCTGGTATCAGTATTTCAGATCTGAATGGATTAGATTAAAACACTGGCTTTCTACCTCTACTAAGGGGATTTAAATGTTACATTGTGCTTTCATTAAACATAACTTGGTTTTGTCCTAAAACATAAGCAACGCTTGTCTACGTATGAGTGCTGGGTTGTATGATTTCTGAGAGTCTTACTCTCTCCTTGTTCATAAGGTTAACTTCAGATTTTTTTTAAACCAAGTCTTATTATGGGGAGAAGTATTGGATGGAGGGGATGGAGGGAACTTGATGTACAAGGCTAAGACTTCAGTTTTAACAAAAAGCTTTGTGGCAGTTCATAGAGGGTAAGGTGTCATGCCAGGTTTGAAAGGTATTTCATATGCTACTAAACATATGGGATTATAAAAAGTGGGTTTCTAACATTGCCAGCTCAAACAATTGAAGTGGAAAATCATTAAAAACTTCCTGTTTGAGGAGCTGGAAATCCAAATACCGTTCCTAGACAAGGCCTTCCACAGAACCTCTGCAATCCAAAATTCTACTGTGCTTTTCTAACTTGCTACTATTACAGCAGTTCTACCTATAAAAATGTATACTACAGTTGGAAGACTCCACTGAAGACAGCTCATATCTCAAATAATGGTATCGGTACACACTCTCCGTCCTTTACTGTATTGTTCTGATTGTACGTAAGGTCTGGAAGGTATCTAGATTTCAATAGTTTGATGAACACAGTCTACCTGCAGTTGCTAATTTCGGCAACAGCTGTGCTGAGATGCAGTAATTTTCAGCTTTGGCTATAGCAGAGATAGGGAAAAGTCTAAGTCTGCAGTATATACCAGAGTAAGTATTAGTACAAATGCAGTAGCAAAAGTAGGAACTCCAGATCCGCTGACAGAAGTAGTTTTTTGTGTGCCTTGTGTTCTCTAGCAGTTCTTTTGCAGACAGACTGAGGATAAAGGAGCAAGCAGCAGCTCTGTCCCAGATGCAAATTAGAGATAACCAGCTTCAGTAGTAATTTTTTTTTTCTAAGTTTGTCAGATACTCCAGAGAGAATAAGTAAACACTACCTCCTCCTTAATAATTAATTAATTATTAAGGGAAACTAATAATTTCAGGTTGTTCTTTAACTGAATGTTATGTACAAGGCTAGTAAGGCCAGTGTAGCACAGTGACTTGCAATTGCTACCATTAGCATTAAAGCCACGTTGATCTAGGAACCTGTGATATACTGAAAGTTATTTTTAAGTTTCTAAGGGGCTAAAATTGGATTGTGTGAGAGTAAGTGTCAAATTGTAACAGGGATTCTCTCCCTGTTCTCCTTCTGGCTAACTGAAACGTATATAGGCTGGCAAAAATCAAGCATAGCTGCTTTTTACTGAAATGAAAATGCATAAATAGAAGTAAGCAGCACATCAGGGTTTCTCGCTGTAATGTGGTAGCTACTGTTTTCTAACCATGACTTTTTAAGGAATTGCATCTCTAAACTCATTCAGTCTACAGTATCCATGTAGACATTTCTAAAGATGAAAGTACAAGTTGTCAGCCTTTTAGCAAGCTTTCTTTGAAAGGTAAGGAAATCTGCTTGCAGTGATAGCTGCTGCCCATGTTGTTCATTTATTGTAATGGGAAAGCTTTACAAATTCTACAATAACCATCTTTTTTAGACACAAATTGTCTCAATATTGATAATGCTAAAACTATATGTACAAATGTAATCCAAGGTACATCAGCATCACAGCTCTGTAGTTGTTTACAGTCAGTCACTGCAAAAGGAGATTGGGTCCTGCCCTAGTAGGACACAGCTACTTCAGACGTTGTCTAGACACAGTTGTTTGTTCCTCAGGTTTTGCTGACTCTTCTTGAAACTCTCAATCTGGTGAGCATAAAAAAAGGGCTAGGAGAGTTCACTGAAAAATAGCAATGTCTGCATTACCTGGACTGTTAAAAAGTATGGCCTGTGGAGGTTTGTAACTCCAGTTACCTAGTGAATAAATAAACACAAGAGCTGTTCAGAGACATTGATTAGTAATATGAACTCATGAAAACCAGTCCAATTGCTACAATAGAACTTGCTACAGTAATATGACAAAGTTGATAATTTGACTAATGGAAATCCTGGCACTGGCATCAATGAGCAGTTGTTTTTTCAAAGATAGTAGAAAAGACACATTCACTAGTCAAGATCATCTAGCTACAAGTTTACCAGATTACACTTAATCTCTTCAGTATCTGCTGTCTTTTTACTAATAAAGTCTTATACAGCTGTACAAAGACAGAGGCTTTAGCGAATGTATTACACATCATTGAAACTCCATTTCTCATTCCTGCAAGATAGCTGCTCTGAGGGCAGAAATATGAACATAGTAATAAGACCAATCATCCAAGCAAGCATAAGGGTAATTTAAGCCCAGCAAAATCACCTAACATCTGTGCAAGCAAAGCTAAAAGAAGGTGACTGTCTTCCATGAGATCAACCTATATATATGCCAGTTCTGGTCTGAAATGGCTCTTTGCAGAGTGATGGTCATGATTTCCCACAGCTTCTGGCTGGCCCCAACTAATCACACATTCAAGCAATGTGCTTTCATGTCCATATCATTGCTTCGCACTACATTTCATGAGTGAGTAAATCAATCAATGTGCTTTGTAATTAGGCTGTATTCTGAAATGTGTTTCCTTCACCAGTCAATATTTGCAAACCTAAATATTTTCTGAATAAGAGACACAAGAGTGGCTACTTTTGTTAAAGTCAGTTACTGTATTATAAAAACTAGGTATATTTAATATAAAAAATACAGCATTAAAGTGAGAACAAAGTTTATCATAATGTAGGTTAAGGACAACATTAGAGTTTAATTATTGATCAGTCTGGTAGACTACTTAGAGAAATCCTTGATTGCTGAATCTCATGTAATCAAGTGTGAGCTATGACAGATGAGCAGAATTTACACCTTTTTTCACCTGGGAGTGGCAGCATCTTTCTGGCTCATATCTGGCAACTTGGTTTGGAGGAAAGCATAGATATATGGCCAGATCTTATTGGTTTCTGTTCCAGAGAAGGACTTCAATAACCCTTTTTCCCTAAGGAAGAAAAAGAAGAAAGCATTACAGAAGTCAAATTGTTTAATTGTTCCAGGATCTCAACCTCACTTTAAGATTGCCCTGGCAGGAGTATGCAAATACGCATGTGACTTAACATCAAGAACAGCCATAACGTTGGGAATGCAAGCTGGACATGCATTACTCTGTTCCTCAAACAGTGAGCTATTGGCCACATCAGTTCATAAAACTGACAGCTGTCCACAGAGTACTTAGTAACAAACTGTGAAGGGTAAAAAGAAGAAGCAGCAATGCAGTCATATAGCACATGCTATACAGCAGTCATCCAAACAACTGTGACTAACCTAGGTATTGTAAAGTTACACCTCAAGGATCAAAGAAGGTGCATCAGAACAAGTAAGTGAACCAGGCACAAGCAAGTTATTCTGAATTAGTTCTAGTAGCTAGTTTTATCTGTAAAGTATGTTATTATCATATTGAGGTGCTGGAGCGTGTCNGTAATAATAATAGTTTAGGCCTATGCCTTACTGTGGTGCTTTGAGGCATTTTCATTTCAAAAAGCTACCAAAGTCAGGAAAATCATTGTCAATCCAGAAAAAACTCCTTCTTTAAAACTTAACTACCCCAAAGATGGAGCTTCTAGTCTTCTGCTCAACAGTTTTGGTAGAGCATAATGAAGGGTGGTGGATATGGAGATAGAGGAAGGACAGTCACTTCAGCACATTGTCAAAGAGAGTCTGATTTCTTTGTCGAGGCAAGATAATACTACAAAGCTCCACATCGTGACCTATTATTACCTATATATTAGCAGTGTGATATCTGCAGTTTTACATTAAGAGAAACTTTGTGTATAATTTCGGCTTGTAAAAGAACTAGTAATTTGTCACCATTCCACAGTGCAAATGGCAGTATTCTCGAATAGCTGCTTATTCCCAAAGAGTCTTGCTAGCTGAGCCCATCACAGTCCTATTCTTAGAACAGCCACTTTTAAATCCTCATTAACAGTTTTTCTATTTGTCACTTCTTGACCCCTTGCCCTGGTTAGGAGGGCTTCTACTTACACATCCTAAATCTTCCAAAAAAAGAAACTGTCTCTGTTACCTTGCTAACCAGAGTGATGTTGCTCAGAACAGTACTATAATGTATTGAATAATGCATAGTGCTCTATGTAAAGCTAAATATGGCTACAGTGAAAGGCTCTTTTGCTAAGCAGGCTCCTGAAGAGGTTCCTTGCAACAATGGGAAACACAGTCTTTTTACAGGGTTGATTTCTTATTGAGTTGATGAAAGACACGCTGCTACTCATACAGTGTTCACTGTTGCAATATCTCTGTAACTGAAGAGATCTGGTTTTTGCTATGCTAATGTGGAAGAAGCTTTTAGAATGTGGAAGAACAGATTTTACTACTTACCGATAATATTCTAGAACAGGTTTTGTCTGTGCATCATAAGCCTGCAGCCTCTTGGTAACTGTCTCTGGCTTATCATCATCACGCTGAACAAGTGGGTCTCCAGTAATATCATCAATGCCCTAATCATAGTTAAAAGTAAACACTGGTATATATTTCTTATTTCTGTTTAAGTATGTTTTGTGTCATTTTCTATTTAAATTATGATCAGTTTCCAGTTAGTCAAGGTGTGGATTTCTGCGTATAAAGGCTACTGCCGTTATCTTATCTGGAATGTAAGATGTTGACTTTCCAGTAAAACAGTCCATCAGTTAAAAATATTTTCTCAGTAGTGGCAATGAACATCAGGTCATAGTAACTTGACTAATTTGTCCTCTGGAACATTTTCCTCTGGGAAATACATAGACAAAACCTTCATATATGAGGGAGAACAATATTGTTGGTAATACGTTCCTGCATAACAGGAAACATGCAAGAGACCAGCTGGACCTTTGTTTGACAATACTGAAATGGGGAAAGGAGTTAATGGCCCTTTGATTTTAAGTTGCAAAATGGAAGAATTATCATTTAGCAACAGCTGTACAAAAAATGGCATAAAAGCCAGCTGAAGTTTTTCTAGGATTCAGTAAATAAAGGTAGGGACCTAATGTGTGAACTGACAGCTCCTACTTTACTGCACATTTCACCTCCAATATACTGAAATGCTTTAAGTGATTATGGAGCTTTTAAGCCTTGAAACCAGCAATGACTGAAGAAATTGTTGACCACTGGCATATCTTATGAAGGACTAGCTAGTGGCATAAAAGTTGGCTCCTTCTTAGGTGCATTGAATCATTGTGCATCTCAGGACAGAATATGATCCACCACAGATACAAAGGACTTTTTGCTCCTTCATACATATTAATTAAATCCTCAAGAATTTTGATTTTCCCTAAAGACAAGTTTAATTGAACATTTGGAGTGGAAACATGCGTGATCTTGCAAGCACAAAGCCAATGAGACCACAAAAATATTGCAGTAAGTTTCAGCAAATCAGTAACTCTCAATGTTCAGTAAGCTTCTCTGTTCATGAAGGTGTGAAGAAAATCTGTTCCAGAACATCTGTATCTTATTAGAGATGGATTTATATGGTCAAACTTACCTTGTTTACACAATACAATCATTTAAAACACTAAAGTGTTTCTAGCATTTGTGCAAGCAGCCATACTAGTGCCTTCACTGTACCTATCAAATATTGAGCCTTCAGCCTTGCATTAACTCTAAAGCCATAATCTTTTGGTTCTGTTGAGTAAGTAAACATTTTGCAGACCTATTAGATAACAGAGAAAACTATATTTCAGCTGTTCAGCTCCATTCCATGGTTGCACTTAACTATGCAATCTACTTTACTATGTTGTGATATGCCTGCCAATTAGTGGAAGGTAGAGTGGAGTGTTCCTAATAGCAAAGCTGTTGCAGCTGAAGCCTACTCTTTGGTAGGTCTGATAATTCTCTGTTGCAGTTTGCCTATGCTCTTCTGCAATTAAAAATAGCCATCACTTAAAACACCAGGTTTTAAACGATACAAAGGCAGTGTTTCCAGTTGCTCATTTCCAGTGCTTACCTGCTATTTTAAGCTGGCCTCTTTTCCTGCAACACTGAAATCCAAAAACTACAAGGCCTGCTATGCTTCTGGTGTAACTTAATAGAGCTTCCTGGTGAAATGTGAGGTAAGCTATTTAGAGTTAAGAATGCAATACAGCTTAAGCTGACTTGAACTAAGGCTAATCCAAGTTCCTCAAAAATCTCAAGGTAACAATGTACAATCGTTATCTTCAAGTTTACTATTCCTCCTGAGGATATCTCAAGCCATAACCTCTTTGATCTCTTGAGAAGCTTCCCTGACCGGCAAGTTTCTACATCTAATTTTGCGATATGACAACTGTTCCCCTGAAAATACCCATCCTGGTTAAATATAAACATAGGGAAAGCATTAAGTGCATTCCTCTGACTGATGATTCGGTGTATCTTCCTAGATAGAAAGAATGAGTCCTCTGAAGGAAAGAAAAGGAAACTACATTTTGGACTGTACAGGCTGCAGACTTGCAGAACAGGCTAAGAACATGCCCAACTCCTATGCCAGTGTGCAAGACCGAGAGTATTCCAGATCAGTGAACAGCTTTAACAAGAACTTACAAAACACCATGATGTTTCATTCTGCCGGGGACAAACATATTGTCCATCAGCTTGAGCTTCTACCAGGTCACTAACATACCTTCAGAAGCAGGGTGTTACCAGAAACGTTCTGTGCTCATAAGAAATGAAATGAACCTTTTTCTTCTAAGCTACTGTGTTTTGCAACAACACACGCAAACACCATTTTACTGCAACTACGAAATGCAATGCAACATTTATTAGCGCCAACACCAACGTGTATTGCTTACCTGCACTTTGGGAGGACTGAATTCAAGATTGTAGACTCTGCCACTAGCAGGGTGGATCCAACGTGCTGTGAGCCGACATTTTATGGTCTCAAATGGCACATCTAGGTCAATCACAGTGTCTATCTGCCATTCTTTATCCAGGGCTTCTGCCTGAGCAACTGTTCTGGGGAAACCTTTTTAAAGCAAACAACTCCATAAAAATCCAAAGGCAGAATTATAGCGAGAATTACCTGGATTCAGTCATTAGTGAAAATAATTGTCAGACAGAAAAAAAAAAAAGCATCATCATACTGTAAAAGTTGAAGAGACATCAGATTTTCCAAGTATTTTTCAGTGTGTTACAGCACTTTAACTTGTTAAATGCCTTCCTGTTTCCATTTCCTCACTTCAGTTAATCACCTTCCCAAAAGTCTAACAAATAAATGCAAAAAGACGCCATACTGATATGTACTACATACCACTATACTGAATAAAAGCATTGTATACACACTTTGAAGAATAAAAGCTACAGGCAGTTCACTCAGAGGTCTGGAACAACCTAGAAACATTTGTGACGACTCTTATTTCCACAGTTGTAAGCAAGTCTGGCTTAAGGAGGTGACCATTACAAACATACTTTATTCAGTTGCAGTAAGCCAAATGTATCTACCAGAGGCAGTCCAGGATTAATTTTACATAAAAGAGTAGCTTTAGAAAGAGTTCTGGGAAGTCTAGTGTATCACACTATCCTCAGGGATGGTGACTGTGAGAACACTCAGGCTGAACAGGAATTTTTGCCCCATGAACTCCATGGCTTCGGTAGCATGCTTTCAAAGGCACATGTTACTACTAGAAAATCTAGTGGACCATAAGAAGGAGGGAGCAAAACAGAGAACGAGAACCAAGGTCTCCACAAAGAATTTAAAATGAAAGATTGACCACAAGAACTTCAGCAGTCAAAGCTACTGCAGAACATGCTATTGTGCCACAGATTCACTGGAATAATACCTCCACCCACAAAGCTCTTGCACAGCACCATGTTATTCAGTAGCTTGTAATTTTCATCATGCTACATAAGTAAACTTCTCCATAAAGGCAAGTACTGATAGGTACAAACTTAAGAAACTCTTCTTGGCATAACATTGGTTGATGAGTCCATTGCCTGAGTAAAGAACCAGCCAAGAACTAGCCTTACAACAGAAAAAGAAAAAAAAATTATGGTCTTAAGGCTACTGTGTCTTGTCTCACACATCACAAAAAGAAAGAGTTGATTAACTCAGATCAAGCTCTTGCTTGTGCATTAAGCCTGATGCAGCTGGTTTGCATCACAGCCATCAGCTGCCCTCATCCTATTTATTTCACATTCACATTATCTCATGGAAGTGTTTGTAAATGTTAAGAGCAGAGGTAAAGCCAGGGCTCCCAGCACTGCTGTTTTTTCTTACTATTGACAAGCTAGTCAGCCACCACACGTCTTAGTTATGGAGCTGGAAAATGAGTCTGCTTTGGGACTTAGTAATGAGAAACTTCCTCAACAAATTAAAGTGCCTTTACAAAGGCATTTCCTTGAAAATGAACCAGCGTTTGCTGCATACAGTCTTTTCTCGATACAGAAAAAACTATCTACAAGATGTGATGAATTATGAAGAATCCAGGAACACAGAGAAAGGTACCCTAACTATACAGCCCTAAATCTAGGCAGATCACACACACGAGACAGACTGCTACATCTGCTATGACTCTAGAAGCCACCAACCTATCGTAAGGCAGTGGAAATGGCATTTAGCTAAGTGAGCATATGAGCAGCTCAGCAACTCTATTTAGTTTGACCTAGCTGACCTCAGCTGTTTGTTCTTAGTTGCAGTTATCAAACTAAAGATTTTCTGGTTAACATATTTCAACAGAACAGTATTGTTCCTACAGAACCGATTATGCCAGAGCTAAGCCTAGCATAATTCACTGAGTCTCATTACAGATGCTGATGCAGACAACATTTCTGCTCAAAAAGTTTAAAGAAGGCAGGACGTTAACATGCAGCAGAAATTGATTTATTCTCTTACTGTCTCCACACCATCCTGCTGTTAAGAATTGCTGGTGTGCCCAGCTATACTGCTACACATCCAGATCCACAAGGCTGGAACTGTGTGTACATAGGAACTGGAAGTAAAGGAAAAAAAACATCTGCAGCTCTTTCCTTTATTGATTAGGTTTCATTGTGCTGTTCACTGTGGGAATTAAGCCTTTGTCTTCACTAAGGAGGAACATAACTGTGACTAAAGCCACCAGAACAGATCACTGTACCAGAAGCAATTATATTAAAGCACTACGGGACAGAGAGCATGGTGGATTTTTCACTCTCTCTAAATAAAAAGCCACACCAACAACTTTTTAGTTTTATCTACTGAGACAGGTTGTGACTAGAATCCAAAACCACACACATCCAGCCTAGACACTATCTGTGTGCTGCGCAAGTCCCATGGGCTGGGGTAACAAGAGCCGTTCAGTTCATGAAGACAAATGGCAAATGCATTTTCTCTCTACCATGAATACTGAAGCAATGAGCTTATGCTGCAGAATTGCAGAACAATTCACTCTAGAGAACAGAACCAAAGAGCAAATGAGAGAGACCTTTTAGAGCACTTAGGCCATGTTTTTGTTAGTGATTTATTACACACTGCACTGCTGCAGTACTTGCTTTCCATACTTACCTTGTTGCTGCATCACATACCTACCTTTCTATTTAAGAAATTCCTCAACCCCATTCTTCAAAAGTGTTCCATTCCCCAAGGACTTTAACAAGAAAAGGTTTTAAAAAAAGAAGCTTCTGAATGCGTATTTTAAAGGGGAAATAATGCATAAGAAATTATCGGAATTGCCAGTTTTGAAATTTTACTGGTGTGTTGAACTACCCTTTTCAACATGAATTAAACACCCCTGTAACACTCAGAAGGCGGGATGCACCCAAAATATTTTACAACCAAAGAAACTGGGGCAGACTAGCTGCTGCAGGTGTCACAACAGGCTGGCAACAAATAGTCTCTAGTTACTACAACTCGAGGATGGCTACTGGAGTGTAGCTACCCACAAGTAACCAAAGCACTCCAAGCTTTCCACCACAGATTTTCTCTCCACATACAGTGATATCCAGTATGCTAACTTACCATCCAATAGCCAGTTGTATCGATCTAAACCTTTTAGCTCATTCAGCATTAGTCGTGTCATGATGTCATCTGGAATAAGCACCCCTTGATCTATGTAGGACTTGGCAAGGATTCCAACTTCTGCGAAAGTAAGAGAAGTTACATTACACTTATCTCTGACCTCCAGCAAGCCAAAAAAAGGCCACAAGCCTGCAAAAAATTTGTTTTGATCAGGATGGCACAGAACAGGAAAGTTGTAAACAAGACAGACAGTATGCTTGCTGAAATTCAAAACCAGATCATCAGTTAGAATCTGATCATCAAATATGTATCAGATTAATTTGATCGGTCTGTAGTTCCATGGATGGCAACAGGGCATTCAGCACACCTCTATCCCCACACCCTCCGAATAATTCTACCAGTAAGTATTGGAAATACTAGGTTTCAAAAACTAAAATCAGGAGAAGCCATTAGGTAGAAGAGTCTTCAAAGGAAGAAATGTAAACAACACAAATTCATTAAGATACCAGCCCCCAGATTTCCTGTCAAGAAAGTGGCTAGTTATTAACTTATGAACTCACTACGAAAAGAAATGCCTTTGGTATTTAAGAGAGCAGTATGCAGCGGGACACGCTTGCCAGGTATGTATTTTTATGATTACTAGAGTTACAAGAGGATGTTTATAGACATTGTAAACTATTTATGGGAGCGCACAGACACTAGTATTTTCCCATGGAACTGACTAACCTTTAATACCAGTCATTTAGCCCACTGGCTTGCTAAAATGCCATCTACGCATCACAGTTCCAGATATCACACCATGCTCCTACATGACAGGCAGTAGCATGCTGTAATTCACCCAAATCATGGGTATAGCCCGGAAGAAATTCATTTGCCTGGGTTGTGTCCTAGGCACAAAGTCTCTGTTTATAAAACAATTACCCAATTATGTAAGGCACCCAGAATAGCAGCTAGATGGTTTTACTGTGGACCTGCAAAAGCCTTTACTTGCAGCCAATTCAGATCTCGTTACAGTAAACTAAACAGAAGAGAAAATGGGATGGACTGACATACCAACACAAGATATAACCACTTTCAGCAGAAAGCATTGAAGAATGCCAGCCCCATCACTTCATGCAGTATTGGAACATGCAATAGTACAGAGGCCCTTCTTCAGACACAGCAACTGAAAAAGCAATAGATGCCCTCAAGTAATGCAAACAGTAGCTTTGGTGCTGGAAAAAAAGAAGTAATAAAGGGACAATTTCCCCTTATTGGGTGTTTACATCTATACTCAGGCTTTGAAAAAGTTTGAAGACCATTTAGAAATAGGCACTATGCACCTTGGTCAGACTTCAGATAATCCTCACAATGTGGAAAAGAGTCAGACTCCAGTGCTTGAGTCCTCCGGCACATCACAAATTGGAAAGAAGGTGACAGTCTGCCTGGGTACAAAGTGTCTACTCCTTTCCCTACCTCCCTTCTTCAAGGTCAGTAAGCCACATCTCTTCTATTATTCTAGTGCACTTTGAACTATGTACCCTGCAAAAGCAGGCTGGGAGGAGAAATGAATTACATCTAGATAGTTTAATGTATACTTGATGCTTGGATCTGTTACTGATTTACACTGCAGCATTGCTCTAGCCACAATGACCTAAGAATATGCACAAGGCAAGGTTGATAGAGAACGATACTAACATACTTCGCAAAGACAGATGAGGTTTTGGGTCCAGAGAAGTTTAGAGTACGGCAAGCTGTAAGGTCCTATTATTAGACCAACAGAGCTGGAAACATGCTGCCTCTCTCTACAAACCTCAGGTCATTCAGAAAGTCACTATTACAGAATTAAAAAATAGGCACAACTGTTCCCACATAGTTATATGTTAGGACAAAAAGTTTGTATACTAGACCATCAATTCTTTCCCCCTCCCCCCCCGCCCTGTTGTTGGGGGTGGGATTTCGTGAGGTTTTGTTGTTTTAATTTCATTCTGGTTTTTTTCGGCTTGGGTTTGAAATCACTACAGGCATGGCAGTCTTTGGAATTAAAGGCAACACAGTTTTCTTTCCTGTCTAGATGACAGCAGGTATCCATGTTTCATGGTTTTGCAAAAGATTGGCATGTCCTAACCACATTACGGCAAACGAGCTCTAGCCATATTCAGGCAACAGGTTGCTTAGCACTAGAGAGATGGTCACAGACTCTCCACTCTCCAGCAGAACTGCAGTAATAACTGCAAATTGCTAAGGGCACTCACATGTTCAACAGCACTGTTCAACAGACGAAGTCCATTTTCACAAGACAGCAAATGCCAAAAATGGCATCGTGTAACTATTGTTAATACGTAATTGTCCAAGTGTTTTAACTGCCCAACTTAGCGTAACACAGCTCCCAAAGAACTAAGAATTGCAGGACTCTTCTACTATGATCAAAACTCATAAACTCTTTGCGTTGACTGAACTTGTCAAAGCTGAGTTGCCTCGCAGTCCCTTTCCCTCCTTCACTAAGTCTGCTACTTACTCCTGCTACCCCAGTATTCATCTCAATCCTTTGGAGACCATTTCTGCAACGAGTGACTCACTTTTGATAAAATGAAAACAGAGCTTCAGTTGGGTTAATTATCAAATGAAAAACTCTGTAGCAGATTCCTGTAAGTTCTACACTAGTTAATTCAGAGCAAACTTCATCCTCTTACATCCAGTGGCTTCTCTCCTCACATGCAGGGTTTTAATGTGTCTGCTACACTTTCATTTCACATCCTGGTTCTCCTTCATATTCTTTCATCTGTCCAGCCCACCTAGAGCACTTTGCCAAATCACTTTTTTTCCCACTACTTCATGGCTCCCTCCTCAAATCAAGCAATGGGGTATTTCCACTTGCAATTTCCACTTCTCACACACCCTTCAGCTTGATTCTGGTGCTCTTTGATCTTGCTTCCAAGACATATTGAAAGAGCACAAAACGTAAAGTATTTAGTAAATAACATATTTCCTTCATCTTCTGGAACGCCTCCCTTTCTCACTAGGTCTAAATTACACTGGAAGTTCGTAACAGCAACAATTTTGTTTTTGTGATCCTCTGTGAATAAAAACTTACGCTTGTGCAACCAAACAGACAGAAAAAGCATGAATGTGATCAGATATGCCTGCACAGGTGGTGCTCCTGGCAAATGTTTAACTTGTACATATTGACTGTAGTAAAGCCAATCAACTAAGACAAAGTCATTGTTCTTACAGAGCAAACAGAATTAGTGTGAAGAGATGTGGAAATCACATCACATCACAATTGATTTCATATTACAGATAATTTTTCACCCTCAAACATGCTTATAAGCTTCCAAAACCAAGAGTGCCAGTTACCTAGCCATAATATTGCAGTGATAGTTCCAAGTCAATGCAGTTCTTTGCAGCTTCCAAGTGCTAGAAATAACAATACTCTCACTTCATCACATGCAACCTGAAATGGTTCTTACAAGGTTTTCGACCCCACTGTGAAGAAAAGCAGACGTGGAAGTCAGGAGGGGATCTTTCATCATTGCAAAAATCCACCAGAGAGAGGGGTTGTGGCATCTCAACAGAGAACCAGAGGTCAAGCTAGGACTACATAGTAAGTATAATGCATATCCTTACCTAATACAAGCAACTCTGTGGGCAGAGCCATAGTGAAACCTAAGCACAGTATGAACTTGTTGTAAAATAATAATAGTTTAAAAAGCAGAAGGTAAGCAGTTTGAAAACTTTGCCCATTGTTTTTGGAAAGCACTACTACAGTTATGCCTGCCAGTTCGGGACAAGGCCTTCTAATTTTGGAATAGCTGGGAGTTCTAGGTGTCTCTACTTCTAGCCATCTAATGAAGATCTGAAAAAGTCTGATCGCCCAGAGCTCCTCCTCCTGCCCCGTCTGTTAAAAACATGAATGTTTTTCCCTTTCAAGATGTTTCAGCTGGAAGACTATCACAAACGCCTACAAAAAACGCTGGGTGCTTACGAAAAGCACCAAGACGAGGAAACAACTAAGTGTTACAAAACAAGGTAAACGGGATAAGTCCCAGATATGCCCCGTTCACGCTTACGAAGAAGGATGCCAAGTGACAGTTTTTTTAGTGGATCCTCGGCTGAAGCCTTGAGGCCCACTTCGGTGGCCTCTGGCCTCCAGGAACAGCTGCGTGAAGACGCCCGAGCTCCGGGAGCAGGGGGAGCACATGGGGAGTGAGGAGCAGCAAACCCCTTTCAAGAAGTCCCCAAGGGGCTTCGCGGACGGGGAGCGGTGGGTGGGTGGAAGAAGAGGAAGGGCCGTCCCCCGCGGCGGAGCGGGGCTGTGTCACGGAGGAGCTTCCTACCGGGCTGCGTGGGGCCGGTTCCCGCGGTGGGGGGCGGGGGGGACGCGGGGGACGCGGCGGGGACGTCCCCGCCGTCCCCCTGCTCTGGACCATCCCCATTCCCACCTGTCTTCTTCTGCATGTTGTCCCTCAGCAGGTCGCCGCTGGAGAGGTGCTTCATCCCGAAGTGTTTGATAATCCGAGCGGAGATGGTGCCTTTCCCGGAGCCCGGGGGCCCCATGATGACGGCGCGCAGCAGCGGCCGCACCACCATGCTGCTGCGGCGGGCAGGGGACGGGCAGGGGCTGGCGGAGCTGGGGAGGAGCTCCGCCTTCCCGGGGAGCACCGCCTCGGCCGCCCGCCCTAGGACCGCGGGGGGAGGATTGCAGCAGGGGGGTGGGAAGCCGAGGCCGGTCCTCCCAGGGAAAAAGCGTGGCAGCTTTCCTGGCTGTCAGTCAGGGGCAGGAAGAAAGATCCTTTACGTATAAGCACGGGGGGGGAGGGGGGGGGCAGTTTGCAAAAACAAAGCGCATTTTAGAAAGTAAAACATCAGCGAGCATTAAGGCATCACTGCCCTAACTGGCCCTGACCAACCGCCCCGCACCCGTCTGCCCCATTTCGGCTGCCCCCAGAGCCCTCAGTCCCTGTCCCGGCCTGTTCCCACTCTCGGTCCTGAACTATCGTGAGGATTTCCCAGGCTGACCTGGGATATCGCTTGTTACCTGGCTGTCCCCTGATGTTGACTCATCCCGTTGCTGTCACTGCCTTGCTCAGGTGCCCTGAGGCGGTGGCTGTGGGTGAGGGCGCTGACCCTGCAGTGCTCGGCTCCCGGCTCATCCACCCCCCTGCAGCAGTTGCTGGTCTCTGACAAATAAGCTCCAAATGTATGGTAGCAGGCAGCTGCATTTTTAAAAAGCTGTGTCTGGACTTTAAGACACTTGAATGTGAACTGCTGCAGGTTGGCCCTGTTTTGAGCAGTGTTTTTCTGAATGACATCCAGAGGTCCCTTCCCACAGATACGATTCAGTGATTCTCAGCTACAGCAGAACACAGCGTTTTCACCAAAACAGAAGGTTGTACCACTTACTGAGTGTCCACTGTCATGTCCAGAGCAGGAGGAGTGAGCCTTCCTGCTAAAGGTTCTGGAGATGCTGATGGATCTCAACCACTGTGAGCTAGAAGGGCTGCAGTGAAAAAGGGATCTCACAGAAAGCAGAGCTAAAGACAAAACATTAATGAAATTCAGCTTTCCGTTTTAAAACCTTGTTTAGTTTCAATAGTTTTACAAGAGATTTGCAACAGCAACGAGAAAACATTCAAATGGATGCATGGTACTTAACAACAGTAAGAAAATGGGAATACAGCCCAAAAACTGCCCAGTCAACAAAATAAATTGCCTTAACAATTAAGTAGGAAGGCACTGGCTTAGCACAGAAATCTTAGTACGAGCATAAATCTTGTTACACAGAGCAATGTGAACCTCTATAACCAAACCTAGTAATACCTTTATTCTAGAATGTGGTAGGACAGAAAGAATGAAACATTCAGGGCTTTATGAATGTTCCCAGGGCAACATCTCAGTCTGCCAAAGCACCACAGTCTTAAACAAAATTTGGTGACAAAAAAAACATTTAAATGTTAGAAGCCATGCTGTTCCTTTTAAGCTCCACACTTCACAGACTTCTGAAAGGTGGAAGTCCACAAAATGTGTAGACAATACCTTAGTGTTCCTAAAGCAAATCTGTGGAAAATGGAAGGTATTATATGAAATAAATATGTGACAAATAACTAGATTTGTTAGAGAGATTGTTAACACTTACCTCCAAAGTCACCATATATAAAAAGCAGAAATAATTTATCTGCCTGTTAAAGAGGGGACATGAGGTTCATCCTCTCTACAGGCGCTATTGAGCAGCTCAGAAAAACTCCACAGAGGATTGGTAAAATAATGCCACTGTTGAAGACTACTTAGAAACCTGTCTGAACTTCATAAAGGATACACAAAGAAGGGGTAGAAGTAGATAGAAAGGCACTTGTCTCATGCACACACACATGTTCTTACTAACATATGGCCTTTGTGAACAAAAATGGATACTTATATTATAAAAATTATGTAGTAAAATAAATGATTGTTTCCCTCTCCATGTCTGTCTTTGCTGGAGTCCAAACCTTGTCCCAGTGGTTTTGTGCAACTGTTGTGACATATTCAGAAGTGGAAAAGGAAATCATGGGAGGATTTGCAATACTGAAATAGGTCATTGGTTCATTCGTTAGTATACAATGTTTTACACAGTTATTCTGTATTTAAAAACATGCCGGTGATTTTTTCTGCAGCTGTCATTTTGATGTTTGGAACATGACATTTGATTATCTTCATTCAGACTTATTATTCATGTCTTAGCACAGTACCCAATGTTTAATTAAAACAACTTGCATTGTATTCTGAATTAACCTTTTTCTGCTTACAGACCAGATGCCTTATTCACACATGTAGCATATAGTATAAGTTAAAATCCTGACTTTTGCTCAGTGAGCTTACTGCAGTTGCCCTCATGGTGGCTGGACAGTAATCAAAATCTTGTTTCAAACAAGTCCAAATGTTCTTTCCAATAGAGAGTCTTTCAGATTTCTCAGCATTTTTTCAAGCATAAGAAATTCTTTAAAGAGGCTTGTTAAGACTTAAATTGTCGAAAGAGTTCCTGTCATGTCTTCTCCCTGGCCGTCTAAATGCTTTCTTTAGAGTTTGATACAGAATTCCTTCAGTACTGTCAGGTAACTACTTCCCAAGTGTTCTATTTTATACCAAAATGGTTTCTTATACGAGAAAGAAGTTACAGTATTATACTGACTTTGGTAGGGCTTCTGACATGATCTCCCACATAATTTTTGTACCTCATCTGGGTGGATGGACGGACAATTAGATGGGTGAAAAGACAGCTGGAATCAAGGTCAAAGTGTAGTGGTTGAAGTTTTGTACCCTACCGGGAAGCTGTTAACAAGTGTAGTTTGTCAGGGTCTATGCTGGGACCTTGTCCTGTTCAGTATCTGTAAATAACCCCAGGGAGGAGACAGAGTGCACCCTCATCAGCTTTGCAGGTAACACCAAACCCTGAGACCTCGGTGGACAGGCCCAAGGGCAGGGCTGCAGTGCAGCAGGATCGGGTGGGGAAATGGGCCAAGCAGGAACCTGACAAAATTTGACAAAGGCAGGTGCAAAGTCCTGCACCCAGGGCGCACTAACTATTTGCAACAGTACAGGCTGGGGACTGACCAGCCAGGTAGCAGCTCTGCTGAAAAAGTCTGGGAGGCACGGGTGGGCAGCAACCTAAGCACAACCCAGCGCAAGCCCTGGCAGCAAAGGCAGCCAGTAACATGCTAGGCTATACTAAAAGGAGGGTAGCCACTACGTCAGGGGAAACAATTATCCAACAATTATCCAAACAACTCCACTTGCAGTTATCTTTGTATGCTGGCTAACACACTTTTACGTGTTGCTTTTTCTTCACTAGTCAGCAGCTCCACATTGCATCTGAGTTTAATATATACAGTGTCTTCCACATATATTATTAGATAGTTTTTTTGTCTTCTTTGCTACCCCTAAAAAGAATTGTGTCCAGGTCCAGGTCTGCATTTCTCTAACTGACCACTGGTGAATTGTTTGTAGCTGTGAGGTCTCCAGTGCCAACCCTGTGCTCCATCTCTTATCAGCCCATGTACGCTGTATCCCAAGTTCTCACTTCTCAAGGCTCTGGTATTTTACCAGACCTGCATTTCTCTGCATTACCTTATCATATCAGAATCATAAATATCATTCTACACAGCGTAACTGCTTGTTAGTATTACCTATTTAAAACTATCATCGTATCATGCAAAAAAGAAAAATAAATTAGCTATAGAAAACTCATCAACTGGAGAAACTGCTGTCACAGTTAAATGAAGCAAAGCAAAGCTGCAAGCAGACCAAAAAATGTTCAGACAGAGCAAGTCTGACAAGCTCCAGTCCTGAGGCCTCGGAAACTCAATATGAGGCTTATGGCCTGTTACAAGCAATGGCAATACTTTATTATAGGGCTGCACAGTTACAAGTTAATAATGATCAAATACAGTATTTTAGTTGTTTGCAAAACATTTCTGTCTTCCCAGTCTTTTTTTTTTAGATATATTTATAGTCTGTAATGAAGGAGTCCTGCTTTAATCCTATAAAAAGCACTCATGGCAGATTGTTTAGACAAATCTCAAAAAACAGCTAATAGGAAAAGATCGTAAATTAAAGTAAAACAGAGGTTACATAGCGGTGTTTCTGAGCCTGTGTTAAAATACTTGGGAGATATGTGAACCACCAGAAATTTAGAAAACAGCATTATCTTTTTGGACACTTGGAGGCCTCATACATTAGCAGCAAGCAGAGCTCTCTCAGAAACTTCTGTAGTGACCTTTTCTGTATTATTTATCTCAACAAGCGATTAACGTATCAGGAGACTGTCATGTTCTCCAACCATTACTTTCATGAAAATAAACATCTTTCCTAAGTATTAAAGGCAAACCAGTAAAAGCTTTACATTATGAGATTAAATTGTAATGACTATCCAGATCACAACATTTTTACATCTACAACCTGCCATTCAGCCTCTCTGTGGCACCTCTGGGCAGCTAATAAAAATCTTTGTCCTGACTTCAGAAATCCTTGAACTCTCGGGACAACAAGCTGCCAGCATTCCCAGGGGAAGGAAATCCCTCTTCTATGTCATTAGATACTTTTATGACAGATATAGCTCTCATTACAGGTATACTTAAATTATACCAGCTGATTAGTGTTTTTCAGTCTATCTGCCAGTGATTGTTTTCAGAAGTATCTCAGTTACATGAGGACATTCTGGCTGCCGATGGAGTGAGTCAGTTTTGAGGAAGACTGTTTTACCAGTTTTGTTTTCACATGCCTTGACATGAAACAGATACTTGCAAATTGTTAACAGATTATAGCAAGTCATCGGAAGTTACAGAAGAAGGATGTGACCAACATAACTAAAAATACGTGTATGGGAGAGCAGGGGAGTACACAAAGGAAGAGAAATGAACCAGAGCAGAGAGTTCATTTGAACTAGACGTATTGGACTAGACATTTGCTAATGGGTTCACTGATACGGATTTCAGACAATGCAGTGGAAAACTTCCATAGCTCCAGTAGCAGCACCTGGAAGTATTTTACACAGCTGTCTTCACAGAAGAAGACCCTCTTGATTTCAGTGGGAGTGTCCATCCTCTATCACATAGCGCATCCACAACCTCATAGCAAACTGTTATTTAACTAGTATCCTGTAATTATGTCTAAAAGGCCTGAGAATGAAGGAAATTAAAGGAGACAAAATTGTTCCCTGAAAACAGGGAACAGTAAGTGTCAGACTCCTTTTCCATTAAATATTATCATGAATTTGGCACTGTTTGCTTTGGAATTCCAAAATACCCTCCAAATTCTGAAACTCAAAGGAATAGTGCAGAGATTTGGCTGAATTTAATTGTTTGCAAGCAGGGAAACAAACGACCAATTATCAAGAATGTGTTAAGAATTTTTGTGCAAAATTTGGACATAGATTTATTAGGTGGGAGGGGATATGATGAGATGTATGTTCTTTATCTTCCTCCCACTCACAGTTTTCCCTTAGTTCTGCTCAGTGCATCACAGAACAGAATTTCAGCTGTGCAAGACCTAATCTCTTTTCTGTCATATCCTAGATCAGGGCTGCAGTCGGCCACAAATTTCTCACACACAGAAAGCTACATTCCTTTGATTCCTGAAAAACATGACAAAAAATTCTTTTTCTAAAAATACAGATGTGTTCATCTGTACATGAATACCTCTATACTTTTGTGCCCATATCTCAGAAATCTTGGGCATAGTGTACATGCACTAGGGCTGTATTCCAGCTGTCATTTTTTGATTCTCATTTTTCACAAATTTCTTCCTTTAAGAAAATTTCTTATGCTTTGTTTCAGCACAGATGTGTTCTTTTGATTTGGATATATAGTTTTTCTGGTTTTGAATTTTTGCCTTTGCACCTGCGTCAGGGAAACCCCCTGTACAGACTGAGCGGTGAATGGATTGAGCAGAGAAGAACTGGGAGATACTGGTATATAAAAAATTAGACATGAGCCAGCAATTCATGCTTGCAGCCTAGAAAGCCAACCATATCCTGGGCTACAGAAAGAGCGGCATGGCCAGTAGGTCGAGGGATGTGATTGTCCCCCTCCACTCTTGTGAGACCCCACCTCAAGTACTGCATCCAGCTCAGAGGTACCCAGCACAATAAAGACATGAACCTGTTGGAGCTGGTGCAGAGCAGGTCCAGAGCAAAGGGCTGGAACACCTCTCCTGTGAGAGGTGGGGTCACTCAGCCTGGAGAAGAGAAGGCTGCGGGCAGACCTTATTGTGGCCTTTATAAAGGGGGCTTATCAGAAAGACAGAGGGTGGGTTCTTACCAGGGCCTGTAGTGACAGGACGAGGGGCAACAGTTTTAAACTGAAAGAGGTTGGGTTTAGATTGGACATAAGGAAGAACTTTTTTACGATGAAGGTGGTGAGACACGGGAACGGGTTGACCAGAGAAGTTGTTGATGCCCCATCCCTGGAAACATTCAAGGTCAGGTTGGACGGGGCTCTGAGCAGCCTGATCAAGTGGAAGATGTCCCTGCCCATGGCAGGGGGGTTGGAGTAGAGGATCTTTAAAGGTCCCTTCCAACCCAAATGATTCTATGATCCTATGATTCTATGTTGAAATTCAGGAAAATAAGGAGTCGTTATACTTAGATTCAACATGCTTTCCAAAAAACATACTGTGGTCAGGTCTACTAGCAGTAGAGAACTTTCTTGAGTAGTAAGGTACTTAACTTCAGGGTGCATATGAACGGAAAAGTAAGAGTTTGCATGTATATAGAAGTATCCTGTGCATCATTGTAATGACATAACATGTTTCCACAATCCCAATGGACTACCAATAATGGAAAAAAACCACAGAATATTGGTGTTGGAATTCCAAATTTATGCTGTTTCCTCTAGCATGTGTCCAATCTCTGCAAAGTATCCATGTTCATCAAAGTATGTATTATAGAACAGTATAATTCACCTAATATTACATGTAGTATGAAAGGTATTGAAAAGGAATAAAACTACATGAATGGCAAATGCTGCATGCAACCCTAACCTGGAGAAGCAAAAACAATCAGAGCTACAGCTAATCATGGGTCTTTCAACACTTGGACATAGGTTGCATGCATAAAATGAAGATTCACTAAAGCTATCACAGATGAAATGATACTCAAAAAGCAGTGACTCTTAATCCTTAACAGATTCAGCCAAAACCACAGAACATCTCCACAGACTTCACACACTACTTGCTTGACATCTACTTGTAAGAAACACAGCTACCCTTAACGCCGTCAGAATAAAGTGGTAGTTTAAGACCTGCAGAAACACTTTTGGTCACTGTATGTCCCTACACCCATGTCTGAAGGTGCTGTTGCTCTAGACGGACGCTCGGTGCTTTCAGACACTCTCACGCTCCAGTATTTATTTAGTAGAGGTTTGTTTCCTAGGCTGTACTCTTGTATGTGAGCTGCAGTGTGATGCGTGCCGTCCAACCCACTTAAAACATCTAACATTATCCAATATTTGGTAAAATGAGGAAACATCCAACTCCTCAATGACTTATCTTGCAGATTATGTCCTCTGCCTCCAAATGCACTGCATGTGAAAAAGAGGATCAATGCTATCTGGTCATGTTTCAGAAAAGAATGGATCTTATTAGGATTGTTTATTTTAATCCACCCCAATCTAACCACTACTAATATACATTCTCTTTCACTTTTTAATAAACTATTTAGAGCAGATAAGATTGGATCATCCTGGTCTCATGACAGCTATCCCTGACCAAAGCTGGTCTTTGTGAAGCTCTGGGGATGACTGTAGGAGAATTTTTGAGCAAACATGGACATGTGAGCAATCCAGCCTTTGTCAATGCAGTGAAGCTGGTGAACAGCAGGCCTGAAATAGTTAAGCAGTAAGCAAGGTCACTGGAAGATAAGAGTTGCAGTTAGGAATGCGAAGAACGACCCTGAAGCTAGCAGCTCCTGGACGATTCAAGCAAAAAACAAGAGGATGCTTACATGAAGATAGTGGCTGCATGAACACCTGTTTGCCACCAATGAGGGGTAGTGGAGCACATTGTTAGTGTTAGAGCACCAATAAGAAATTTACTATAAAAGTGCGCTGTGTGTTATAATTAGAACGGTATAAAAGCATGCTGTGTGATATTTTTAGTACGGTATAAAGTAAAATTGCAACTGTCTGCTATATTAAGGGCAGTGGTGCACACAATAAACAGCATTCACCTGATCACATTGATCCTGGCGTGGTGTCCATTTTTCGCTCCGCGACAGATGACAAGTGTTAAGATCCTTCTCCTGTCTACATAACAGCAGTTTTGGGAATTGTGTGCCCTCTTAGCACTGGCTCTGCCAAGCATGCTTATTGTGAATTCAACAATTCAATAGATTCATGCAGTAGATTACCAGTCATTAGCATGTAGATCCTTTGGAAAAGAAGGGCCTGACAATAAAATGAAGAGAGATTGCTGAGTTTAGATAAAGAAGAAAAATTCAATTTTTGATGAAGTAATGCAAGTGAAGAATCTACTTCCAGCTGTGTTAAGAAAAGAACCATGATCAAAGCAACTAAGCAGAAAGCTGTTTTTTATGAATTCAAGAAACAAGGCAAAATTTTGCAGAATTTTCAGAAAAGCAGGTGTCCTGGTTCCGGCTGGGACAGGGTTAACTTTCCTCCCCATAGCTTGGGGGTGTGCTGTGCTGGGTTTTGGTCCGGTATGAAAGGAGCGTTAATGTCCCATTGATGCTTTGGCTGTTGCTGGGTGATGCCTGCACCAGGGCGGGGGGAGCACCCAGCTGGCCAATGGGGTGTTCTATACCATGTGACATCATGCTCAGTATAAAAAACAGGTGTGTGCGGGGGCTCGCCCCCCGGTTCAGGACACGCAGTCGGCGGTCGGTGAGCAGTTGCACTGTGCATCGTCTGCTTTGTATATTCTGTTATTGCTGTTGTTCCCATTTGTTATTATTGCTGTTCTACTTCTGTTTTATTTCAATTATTAAACTGTTCTTATCTCAACCCGGGAGCTTTCCTACTTGTACCCTTCCTGATTCTCTCCCTCATCCCACCGGTGGGAGGGCAGGGATGGGGGCGGGGAGGGGTGTGTGTCAGTGAGCGGCTGCGTGGCATTTATTTTCTCCTGGCTGGGGTTAAACCACGACAGCAGGAAAGCAAATTAAAGATTTACGTTGTGACCAAAAGGTAATTTGAAATCAGATTTGAATGTAAATCCAATCCTTCTTCTTCCAAATGCTGAGCATAATCTTTGTTATAGCTCCAAACCTTGGTTGCTGTTTTTCTGTTTTATTTTCAGATCTTGAAATATTTCATAGAATCATAGAATCACAGAATATGTCAAGTTGGAAGGGACGCACAAGGATCATCGAGTCCAACTCCATGCTCCTCGCAGGAGTACCTAAAACTAAACCATATGACTAAGAGCGTCATCCAGACGCCCCTTGAACTCTGATAGGCTTGGTGCCATGACCACTTCCCTGGGGAGCCTGTTCCAGTCACCGACCACCCTCTCAGTGAAGAACTTTTTCCTAATGTCCACTCTGAACATCCCCTGATGCAGCTTCATTCCATTTCTTTGTGTCTTATCACTGGTCACCAGAGAGAGGAGATCAGCACCTCCCCCTCTGCTGCCCCCCTTGATGAAGTTGTAGGCTGTGATGAGATCACCCCTCATTTTGATTTGACATCATAATCTAAACCAGGGAAATACACATTCCATTTATACCTCTCTGAAGAAAGCTCTTCCAAAGACTGCCAATGGGTATGTAAGGAGCACACCTTTCACAGCAATTCTCCAAGCTCTAACCGAGACAGTTTCTTTGACCTGTCCAGACACTATGTAGACAGCCAGTACCCTCATCTAGGCTAAGTTTGAATTTTTCATATAATATGTCATTCTCTCTAAGATTTGGTATTCCTTTGTTTGCTTAATCAGTTTTTTACATGTTTAACAGCAAGACAGGAAGTAAAAATTACAATAAAATATTCTTCATTGTTACTATGCTTGACAGCCTGTAATTTTGAGTAGCCACTATATCACTTAATTTCCACACATGCACAGAACAAGGAAGTCCCTGCCTTCTTCACCTGGTTCCCTAAGGAAGGAGATCAACCATAGATTTCCTTAACCATCCACTCCCTATCCCTTAGGCAAAGTAAAGCAATGATTTCCAACTTGGGAACACTTTGGATTTTAAAATGTCTTCAAAATTAAGAAAATAAGACTTCAAAGTTAAGAAAATACAGAAGAAAAACAAAGGAGCTTGGGATTAATTTTTTTTTAGCATTAACAGCTACGTTTCAGCTGTAGCCAGTGAAAACAGGAAACGAGTGTGCCTAATGAGACCAGCTGCCCTAGTCAAATAGCTCATGAAAGGGGTGGTGCCAGCTGTGATACTCACCCGATCTGCTAAGTTCATCTTATGAAGGCAAAAAAAGCTAACTTGAAAAAAAAATGAAAAGGAAGGGGAAAAATAAGCATCAGAACCAACAGAAGAGAAGGATGGGAGCAGCACATTGCAAGAAGAATAGGATTGCTATCTTGGGCATCAGCATTTGTCTAACTATATGCTTTAGCTATATCCTCAGCAAAGGATAAGTCAAGAGGAAGGGAGAACGCGAAAGCCACACTGGTAGGAGTTACCTTTAGGACACAGCTTCATGGTGTAAAAACGTCAGCATGAATACTAGGTTGACTTGTTCATGCTCCTTCTTCACTTTAGAGCAGATCAGTTCCACAACTGAGTTTGTAACATGGCTGCAGAAATAGCTGTGCTGGCAAGACTGGGAAGGCAAGAGGCCATGGCAGAGGGGCAGGAATATCTTTAACTAGCGTTGCCATCCAATACTTCATATTGTGAAATATAGCCTGAAGCTATGTCTACACAAGACAACCACCAAGCACACTGAACTTCAGGGAAAGTACTTGCAGGCAAGTGTAAAGTAGCCTTTCAATTGCTTTGATCTCAGTTCTTCAGACTCGGGTATTGTTCCACAGTGGTTTATACCACTAAATCACATCCTTCTCCCTAACCCCATCAACACATCTCTAACGCCTGTCTTGCACCAGTAGTTCATGTGAAGCTTGTTCAAGGAGCTGATTTACATGAAAACTAACTCTCCAAAAAAGGAAGAATTCAGCTACAGCAACTCCCTGTGAACCAGTAATCTGTGCTGCTGATAGCACAGACACAAAGAAGGGTCTGTGGCAGCCAGACTCGAATCAGCTGCAAAATGCTGTTCTATGGCAGCCATGAGCCCATGTGAAAAACCTGGTTCAATAAATATCCCAGATGCCAGGATTAACTTGTGTATAGTAACCTCTGCCTAAATATGCTATAGAGCTGCACCTAGTATTATTGCTTAGGCATGGTTTGCACAGGTAGTTTAAAACCTGACATTTTCTACTTTCTACAGTGAGAAGTATATGATGTGCATTTGTATTTGTATTGATATGGAGGGCAGTCCACCCATAGGACAGACATTCTGGTTACACTAAATTGAATTTCTTGTGTATAATTGAGCTTTGCAAGTAGAACGGAGCTGACATGTCCACATGTGCAGATTCACTGCTCTCTTCTAACATTTTCAGACACTCTGGCCTGTCACATATCTGCAATCTTAGTAGACCATCACCCAAAGCATAAGGAGAGTCTGCTGCCAAAGTCAATAGTGTTGACAGGCCTGTGTTCCCCTCTATTAAGCAATCCTGCTCTGGGGCCCAGAATACTGTCTAAATTACTGAAGTGCCTCTTTACAGGCCAGTGCTATTTTCCTAGCTGGTTGTACGTCCACTTCTCACCATCACCAGTACTGGCTCCCTAAACCCAGACTGCAATAAGAACTTTCTTGGCAAAGAACGTCAGAGCCAGTGGTAAGTTACAGCACTTTGTATCTCCTACCATTCTTGAACTTTGTTATAAAAATGATACAGAAGTACAGTGTTAAGACAAGTTCATGTACTTGTAGAAAGAGAAGGGCTTTACCACATTTCAAAGTACGTTATGTCTTTTCAAAGACAGTTTTTTAGAACAACAGTTATGACCCTCTCTCCATTAATGCCTTGGGTGGAATTAGATGGCTCTGATTCAGGGGCTTTAAGAAATAGGAACCAGAACTGCAGGAGGAGTTCTGACTGGTATGACTTACTCTTTTTGCATCATCCCACAAGTATAGCACAGTCTGTAATAAGAGGTCTGAATGAGATCCTGATGAAGGCCTATGTATCTATCTTATAGGACATATATACCCCCAAATCTTTTAAATTACACCCTATTATTTCAATGTATAACAATGCACATAATATCAGGAATAATTTGTGACTGTCAGGTACACGAAGACTGTACCTCTGATCGCTATCCTTTTAATATCTTTTTCATATCCTTAGTAAGAATGCTATTTTTCCAGGAACTTTCAAAGCTATACAGTTAAGTCCCTTTTAGAAGGCGTGTTTCATAAGCTTATTACAGAACTGAGGAAAATCAAGATAATTTAGTACTTCAGACTGGGAATTACACGGATTCTCCAGGAGCATCCACTTACACTTTGGAGAAACTGACTGTCCTGGTTCCGGCT
>VZTQ01006479.1:0-84758 GCA_013400755.1 Pelecanoides urinatrix
TACCTTCCCTATCTGCTCTACAAAGTTAGCTTCTTTATCTATTTTACGCAGAGTACAAAGTTTCAAGGCTCTTTTATCTGCTGAATGTCCAACTTATTTGTAAAGCATTCCTAGCCCAGCTGCATCATTTCAACCAAAAATCATACGTCTCTTCACTGTTCTTTCACGATTGGTATCAATCCCTCTTTCCTGTGGGTAGTACTTCTGTCCTCCAAACTCTGTTGCTAGGCACTGGGGCTTGAGAAGCCTAAGAGCAGACCTTGCAGGTAAATACTGGCAAGGTATTGAGTGTCTTAGCCTCTTTCATGTCCTTTGTCACTAGGTCTTTCCTCTCTTTCAGCAGCGGACCTGTGTTGTCCTTGCTTGTAGAAGGAAATCCAGTATGCTCATAGAATCCCTTCTTCTTGTTCTTTGCATCTCTTGCTAGTTTCGGCTTCAGCTGTGATTTTCCTAATTCTATCCCTGCATGCCTTGAAAGTGCTTCTGTGGTCCTCCTGGGTATCTTGTCTCAGGTTCCACCTTCTGTAAGCTTCCTTTTTGTTTTTGAGCTTTGCTAGAAGTTCCCCATTTAGCCAAATAGCAGATCAAACACACCCTTCTCATCCTCTGTGGAGGTTGTCCTTGAAGATCAACTAGCTCTCTTGGGCACCTTTGTCACTCATGACCATCTCTCATGAGATCCAGCCAAGCACATCCCTGAATAAACTGAAGTCCATTTTCCTATAATCCAGGGGTTTTTCTTTGTTCTGTTGCTTGCCTTCCTCACTTCCCTTAGAATCTTAAGCTCCACTATCTCATGGTTGCTGCAGCCAAGGCAGCTTCTGACTTCCACGTTCCTGATTAGGCTGATTTTTTAAATTTATGAGTAGAAAATTCATAGAGCAACACTCCTAGTCAGTTTGTTCAGCATTTGTGTCAATACTTGTCCTCAATGCATTCGAAATCTGGATTGCTTGTGCTCTACTGTGTTGCTCTTCCAGCAGATGAACTAGTGGTTCTATTCCACCATGAAGACCAAGAGTAAGTGTGTGAAAGCTTCCCTTGTTGCCCTGTCCTGTGTGTGTGCCTCTCACCTCACATCTCTAGCACCTCAGGGACTTGGTTTTGTCAGGTTTAGAAGATACTCTCATGATACCCAAATTTCTTTTGGTATGTAGAAGCAATAATTAAGTACAAGTGTAGTTTATGTGAGACTGAATGTGTTTGCCTTCCAAAGGCAAATGACTTATTTGGCATATATCCGGTAAACACTTATTTTTGTTTCCATATATTTTGGCATACAAACAGATGATTTAAATGTTGTCATTTCTGCCTCAGTCTATAATTTATTTTGACCTAAATAATCAATGTAGATCTACTTATCTGTTTCTTCTTCACCACAGAGAGAGATACTTGTGTTGAGCTGTTTTTATTTCCTATTCTGCATATCCTAGAATCAAGACTAAAAAAATTTCAGTATTACATGGTGATAAAAGTGATCTGTACTGGTGGTAGGTGCAGTGTAGGAAATGAAAGTCTGATCTAATGGAATGTGTTGAAAAGCAATAGCCAATGTTTTGGCTGGTTTGTTAACCAAGTTTTGAAAGGAAAAAAATACACCAAACAAACAGACCCTCCCTCCAACATCCCCAATCCACAAAAAGCCCAGAAGTGGTAATGTGCTGCAGCTTTTCAGATGGTTTTCAGGAATACACCGTTATAATGGTGGTGGTGTATATTAGTTCAATATTATCTAAGTCTTCAGAAGCATTGTATTTCTTCTGGGGATGAAGCTTTATGAGAAAGAACCAAGAATACAAACTTCTTTTTGGAAAGGATTTGTTAACTCTGCACTTAACTACCTGAATATACTTTTAATATTGTGTTCTTTTTGGATGTGGAAAAGAATACCTTGTGTAAGGTAATACTGTCTGCTTTGAATTATAACGAACATGCAAAACGTAAAGAATCTGTTATTTATTTTAATCTTTAGGATTTTAAACTTTTATTTAGCGTGGATTAGGTGTTTCTTTTGATTTCATCTGTATCATCTGTTTTAAAATATATCTTCAAACCTGACACAGCCTTCAAGCCGTCAAGAAGATGAACAAGTGGTCCTTGTCAGAACAGATCAAAGTGGAAGGGCATGGCCTGTGACTGCACCAACTGAACCACAGGAGCCAAAAGGAGGACGGAGAAAGCGACAGATGGTAAGTTTTACAAATGTGAGTATTGTAATTCTGAAATGATTTTGTAGTTTTACTTTTATGATGCGATAATTAATGAGTGTCTTATGAGAATGTCAATAGGTAGTTAAAAAGTTCCTTTCAGATGATTTTAATTTAGTGTTAGAGTACATATTTGTTAAGCACATATTAAGTTTATTTTCAGACTATGTTTCCCTAGGGATCACTTTAGGGCTTATTTATATGCACATTCAAGGAAAAGTAAGTTTTTCAAGTTATCACAGTCTCTTAGCCAAATAGTTTACATTACCTAAAGTTATGTAAATAATGAAGATTAGCAGAGATATTTCCAAAATAAGAAAGATTTTACTGAGATAAAAACCTTTTACTGAGGTCCTAGGGGCTAATTTTCTTTTTCTTTTCTTCTGATCAAAAATACTGCTGCTGCTGATAATAAAAATTATGACCTAATCTTTGTAACAAAGTGCTTTGAGGAACAGTGAGAAGCTTGGAGGCTGGAGCAGTGTTTTATTCTTAGGATAATTGCTTGCAACAGTAAATAATATTTTGATCTTCTTGGGAAGAGAGGAGATGACAATACCTCATACTTCTAGCAAACATGTTCTTGATTATCAGTTTGTAACGCTGCTATGGAGGAATGAAAGGCATGAGAGGGCGAGGAATTGGTTGTCATGCTCCTGTTGTTTCCATTTTGGAAAATGCCATCTTGCTTTATGTTGATGACCATTCCCTATGCTCCTTCAGGATTTAGTTTAGTCCTGCCCTAGAGGACAAACTCTGTTCTCTTGTGCATTCTGTCTAAGATGGCAACATTTCCCAGAGGTACCACAAGTTTATACAAGTTTTCAGTATTGTCTGTCATTGCTGTGTTTCAGTAGTGTCTGTCACTTGACTATTCAAAAGCTTCTGTAAATAATGAAGATTACTTTTTGGAATATTCCATTTTTGTGAGCTGATTAACTGTTTCTGTGAATTACTATCCATCTTTCCTGAGTGGTAATGTAGCTCTGATAATTTAAGGATATAAAGGTTATAGCGCTTGTGGGAAGAGGCTCTATTTATATGTAGACCTACTGATACAAATGAAGAAAGGGGAGGATGTTCTTTTCCTTAGGTCAAATGAAGCAACAAGCCCAATTGTTTCAGATGTGCTTAGCTTGATTCATGATTCTTTAAACTTGTTGAAACTATTAGGATCTGAATTGTATAGTTGATCTTTCTCACTAGGTTAGTATTTAATTTCAATGTTTGTTTCCAGGTCTCTACTCATATAGATAAAGAAAGAGTAAGGTATTTTCAGGATGATGATAGTATGAACCTCAATGATTTGGTCAAAAATGAGAAGATGAGAACAGCAGAGGATCAAAACTCACTGTTCATGCGTATGGCATCAAAGGTAAGGTGTCCAAGTGTATGGCTTTTTAATTAAGCATTTTATTATTAGAAATATCAGGGGGGACATGAGGCTTCAGTGCTCTAGGTATGTTGCTTTTGGTCGAGAATTCTGATTGTCTTGAATAATAATCAAGTTTGTTGTAAGATTGTCCTGGTAGATGTTATCAAAGTGATGGAAACCTGCATGCATGCAGGAAATGTGGTGCCTTCGGTTCCTTCATAGAGGTGATTGTGCTGTTCCTCTGCCTGTAGAATTTGACGTTTTTGAGGTGAACGCTTTTAGAATGTGTTGTACATTAGTAGGTTACTTATGCCCAACAAAGCAGGTTTTTCCCAAATTAGTAATGAATAAAAGCAGCATTTTCTTAGTATTTAGATGGTCTCTTCCATCTAGAAGTTACAAGAATCAATGAGATTTGAAATTCCATCAGGATGTGCTGGATAATGAGATAATTTATGCTCAGAGGCCACACAGATTTATACATTATGGTTCCATGAGTGATTCCACTTAAAAGAGCAGCCAGCTNGGTGATACTTAAAAGAATCAGAAAAGCCATGATAGTACCCAGTAGAAAATATTTAGCCTGATGCTATAAACCATCTGGCAGGAAGTTCTTCTGGAGACATTATCAGAACTTAGTGTGGTTTATGCATCTTCTCATTCAGCTGCTTCTGGTAGAAGTTCTCATTCTCTCCCACTGGCATACTCAAAAAAATAACGCCCTTGGGGTCCAGTTAAATAAACACGTCTTGTTGCCAGTATTTGATTTCCTTCTTTACCTTCCCTTCCAAAAAAAAAAACACCAAAAAAAAACAACCCAAACACATAAAACTTTCCTTCAAAACCTGTGTAATAGTGCAAACTAACTATAATTAACTTGCATATCTGTCATGCAAACATTTACAAGTAAATTAAAAGTAAGGACACAATAAAACTTTATACTGTCCACATCATATGAGAATAAGCATAACAAAGAGAAATGGTTACCATTTTATCAAGGACCTTATTCATCTTGTATTGTCTCATCTCCATTAACTATTTTCTTTAGAAGAGGTAACTTCCATGAAAAATGGTGGTTGGGGTGTGTGTATGAATGTCTACATTAAAACGTAAGTGGAATGGGATTAAAAAAAATCTTTAACTCAAACTTGGGCATCGAAGGGGAGTTTGTAAATTGATATTAAGATGTCTTTCTGAAATTATTATTAATGTGTTCAATTTGTCCTGNGCTCAGAGGCCACACAGATTTATACATTATGGTTCCATGAGTGATTCCACTTAAAAGAGCAGCCAGCTCACAGACAGATACTGCAGTGAAAATGGAATAATTAATTTCTGTCATCCAAACTGAGTAATAAAGGATACTTTCTGTGCTTGATAGGAAGTGTTTGACAGAGATGATTTCCAATAGCTACGACATACAGTTTCTCTAGCATGCTTCAAATTTTACTAGGTTACTGCTCCAGTATTTTGTGCGCCACTGAGCAGATTTTGAAAAAGCTTGTTAGCATGGAATTAGTATCATCACAGACAAAATTTGTTTTTCCATTTATCTAAAAGACAGACAAGATCCTGGAGAATAGGTTTCGTTGGTGTTTTTTGNACGTAAGTGGAATGGGATTAAAAAAAATCTTTAACTCAAACTTGGGCATCGAAGGGGAGTTTGTAAATTGATATTAAGATGTCTTTCTGAAATTATTATTAATGTGTTCAATTTGTCCTGTGTTTAGTCTGATGTTTTCATGTGACTGCTTCCACTGAACAGTTTACAGAATTGCTTTTTGTGTTCCAATTCTTTTCAGAGATGTGAAAATAAAACCAGGCTAATTTGAGCTTCCCGAGTTTGGTAATAGCAAAAGTTTGCAGTGCCCCTATGCTCCCAAAAAGAGAAATATTTTTTTGGTTGGATTTTTCCAAACTCAAATGAAAGGCCATTCGGACTTTTGAGAAATGTGTGCATTTATACAGTAATGTACTTGGCTTGCCCCTGAAATTTCTAAACTTTGTGAAAAGTATTGTTTTGTGTCCTCGGTTTAGTTTTTGTATTTTTGACATTATATTAACTAATTATTAATGCAAGGAAGACTAGCAAACTTGAAGGGAGGCCAATGATTTCTGTATTATTTAGTTTTGTAAGTCTTCAAAGGGCAGATAATTTTGGTAATTTTTTTCTTCTGTTCTTTTTTTCTATTCAATTTTGAAATGCTGTGAATTTTCCAAGTTCTTGATGACTGAGACACTTAATGCAAGAGCAGCTATATGAGAGATTCACTCAGCCCAGTGTACTGTGTCCAACAGTGACTGCTTAGGAGAAAGAGTGTAAGAAAGGTCACATTTCCAATGATGCAGCCTTTAAGTACTTTCCTGGCCTTTAACAATTTGGAAGTTTTTATGGTACCTCCTTACCTGGTATTTCTGTCTGCTTTTGGTTTGTGCATAGTTATGTTAATTGGGGAGTGGACTGAATATCCCCTGTTACTTCCTTGCTGTGGCTCCTCATCTCCCATTCTATCATCTGTACCTATTGCTAAAAGGCATGAGCTATCATTATTGAATTTGAAGAAAACAGAAAACCAAATCCTGTATGCATAACTTCTTTGGTTAGCATTCTTGCACCTGCAGCCAGTTCCTTAAACATTTTAGTTACTTGCACTGTAAGGATTTCTGGGACAATGGTGAAATTTGATCCATTTAGGAATGGTGCAGAAGTGGCCTGGCTCAGTATGTAGCTCTTTTAAAAATAAAGATTCTGTACAAATGAGGGTGAACTTTGGCAACTGAACTTCTGCATCCATATAGTAGAGGAAAACGCAATATAGTGTTTAACTTCTAAAAAGAGGCAATTACGAAGAAATGTGGAGTCTATTTAGTGGGAGTTTAAAATGAGTATGTAAAGAGAAAATGTTTGCAGGTTATGAGGGACTCTCTAGTACTCAGTGCTAATTGCACATGTATGCCACTGGTAAAAACATTCTAAGGGAGTGAACACCCTCCCAAAACAGGGTGAAACTTCATTGACTTGTTTTTATTTAAAAATGAATCCAAGGGTGGGTGGACATAAGAATAAAGAGCTTCTGAAAAATCAAATCTAGAACCCAACCATTATTTAAAAAGTACTTGTCATGTCCAAGTAAGGAGAATGGAGAAGAACGTAAGCCTAGCAGGCGTAGAAGTAAACTGTGATAAGAAAAATTGAAAAATTATCTCGAGGGGATTACTTTAAGTAATTATTTTGAATTTGCTAAAAGCATAAAACTAGGAGTTCAACTCATTGGAAGCAAGAAGCCTGCAGGAATGTGGTGTTGAAAAAACCTGATCAAGGTATAATTAGAGCATTTAGGAAAGATAAGTACATGCCAGAAGAACTAATGAACTATTTGTATTAATATCCTCTATAAATGAGGTCAGAGTGATTCTTTTGCATGAGCCACTATTTACAGGGAATAAGTGGAAAAACTGTCTCAAGTTAATCAGTGTCAGTAAAATGAATTTTAGCTCAAATTTCTAGAAATTCATTATTTTAAAAAGAAACTTGAATTTGAGATTAAAACAAATGACTAAAACTGAATGGTCCTCACTTAAGTGATCTGAAAGAAATCAGGTGTGACATGCTGAACTATGAACTGCTGAGGGTAATCTTTATTCATCCTGAGGAACAGAAGATGGCAAGTATAATGGCAATCTTTAAAAAGAAAACAGAGGGCAGGAGTAAATGGTTATTTTTTATTATAAAAGGAGGTTACCAGTGGATTCATCAGGAATCTCTTCTGTTCAACACATACATAAACCGTCTGGGGGAAGGAATACTTTATGACCCGACAGTTTGTTACTGTTATGTAATTATTCAGGACTGTAAAAAATAGAGGTCACTGTAAATTTTAAATTGTAGAATTTCAAAATACAAAGCTTGGATTTTTCTAACATTGTGAAATATATCTGAACTGATTCTTAAGATTCACTTTAGAGAGTCGCTGGAGAGACGTACCCATTTTAGTGGTGTGAGTCATCTGTCCTATTTTGAATGCTGTCTGACAGACATTATGGGTATAAAAGGAATTAAGATGTCTAACTCAGACACAGGAGATTATGCTATAGACCTCTCAAATAAGGAGAAAGAGATCCCACCATAAGTATCAAGGCAATAAATTCAGATGAAAGTCAGGGTTGATGAATGAAAAATGATGGTAATCGTGAAGCTGAGTGAAGCCATAACTGTGCATATATCACAAGAGGCTGTTACTGCTTGATTTGAGAGTCATTGCAAGTCTGCAAATGTCTCAGTGCTGGCGAGAAACAGAATTTTGGAGATTGTGAAAAAAGGGAATTTAGGACCAATTTAAAACATGTAAGGCTACTGTAGTGCATCCATGGTGCACCCATAGCTTGAATGCTACCCAAGCTCATAAAGCATACCCTGTGGTCAAAGGCACAGAATGGTGGCCATTTGAAGAATGGCCAAGTAAGCAAAGTTTTTTCAGCCAGGGGCGGAGGGAAAAGCAGCTGGTAGACTAGAACACACAAGTAGCATAAAAGTTTAATAGAAAACAGCTATTTTTATTTCTCATATGTGAAGTGGTCACAGAGCAGAGTTTAACATGAAGGAGGGTTTTGTGTTTTTTTTTTTCAATGAAGAAGGAAATGGTAGAACTTGCACTGTAGAGCATGAGATGCTGTGGAGGCCTTAATTGTGAGTGGGAGGAAAAAAGATACAGCGACTTTTTGAAGTACAGTTTCATTGGTAAACATTACATAGATCTAGATAGGCTTTTGGCTCAGGATTTCCACAGTGAAATGCTGAGAGCTGCAAGTGTGTAGCAGAAGTGTAAGTTCTACGTGCTTTGTTTATGCTTTTCCCCATACATTTTAGCCATTTCTGGAGACTGATTTTGCAACATAAAATGATCACACTTGGTTAGAGCAAGCAGCTGAGTTTAGAATGTTTCATTCTAAAAGCCTCTTTCCTTTTTCTGTTTGTTTTGTTTTGTTTAAGGATAAAATTTCTTAATATTGTTAGAAGAATGTATTGTGTTTCCTGGCTTATGCAACTGCTTTATTTTAGTTTGGGAAGGCTCTGAAGTTCCTACTGACTTCAGTAAGCTTTGGGCCAGATGCCCTGTGGTTTTTTTTGTTACTAGGCAAAGATGCACTACATCATGTTGTTTTATTAGAGCAAGCTTCTTGAATGAATAGCCAGACGAATCTTTTAAGATTGAACCATATGATTTGTTTATTAGCTAAGTGTGCTGGAGCATGTGCTCAAAGTAGATATTTTTGTCAATTACTGTTCAGGATGAGGTTGTTCTCTTTCGGCTGTACAAGGAATCTGTTGCAATGGATTTTTAGTTGTCCAAATTTTAATTCATGGTACTGAAGTTCTCCAGTCCCATGCAATGTCACATTTAGGTTTTGAAGATATTTTTGTTTGGCTTTCATAAAAAGAAGCATCATAGATGCCAGTTTTTCGTCTTTGTTAAAATCTGAAATGGTTTTGGTAGTTTCTGTACAGGTGATTCCCAGCTCTTGTCACCACAAAATGTGATGGTCTTCCCCAGATGGTGATTGTTCTTGATCCTAAATTAAGAAACTGGCTCCTAGGCATCCTGAGTTTTACATGTCTTTAGGTAGAAGGCATTCTTGTTCACAGCATTGCAAGATCAGTGTTAGCGCTGAAGTGTTCGCAGCAGTCTGAAAAATTTGGTTGCGATCACAGATATTCTAGATGGTTTCTTCAGGTACTTTATAAACCTATACTACAGAGAGTATCTGCATTATGATCTGGAGGCCCAGTGAGACAATCTTCAAAAATATTGCATCTCTCCTAAGTGGATTCATCAGTGTTTTTACATCCAGCAGGAAGTCTAGCAACCAAACCTCTTTTGTCAGTTTTAGTTTGATAACATAGTACACAAATTTGACACATATGAATTACTTTCTCTTTGTGCCTTCATTTGAGAAGTGGAAAAAAATATCCACAAAAATGAATCTTGTCTTTAAGAAGAGCAGTAGGAGGAAACTGCTGAAAGTCTATAAACGATATCCTACCTAGGATGGGAGAATGGAGATCCTACCCCTTAAATTCTGTTGAATAATTACATTCATCTTAGCAGTCTGAACTGCTTTTGTTGAGTGATTATTGTGATTTCTTAGACGTGGCTACAGGGATAGAAGAAGTTAGCCACTGCAGACAAGGCAATTGCTTTTGAAGAATGCAATATAGGGTATATTTTTACTAACTTTAAGGATCTCTATTGCACAGTTGCTTCTCATTAGAGTGTTGTTTTGCTTCCATAAGTTTTAATGTCAAATCTGATGCCAACATAATTTGTGGGAAAATGGATGTTTGAGGGGTGACTCATCCTTAGGTTCAGTTGGATGCCTCTTTTTGGCTAAATGGAAAACAAACCAATACTTGTTTGAATTACCAAAAAGAAATTTGTTCTTTTTATCTGTTGCATTTGTTAGTTGTCTTAAAATTGCTGGCTGCTCAGCCAAGTAAAAAGAAAAGTTAGACTACAAACTTAAGCAGCTTCTGCTACCATAGTATGGCCAAGTGTGTCAGATTTTTTTGTTTAGAGCTTCTATTTTATGGTTAGATTATTTTTCCATATTGTATGTATCTTGTTCAGTGCAGTGAATGTTCAGTGTCTGGCAGCAAGGTGGCTCTCCAGTCCTGACAGCTCTTTGGTTATGCAGTGTGATCACCCTTATTGCCACCAGTGTGAATTTACCACTGTGAACTGAGGAGCCTGAACCCTCCCTGTCTTCATCACCTCGGTGCAGCATGTTTGCTCCTACTCCAGTAGGATGTGTTGGACCAGCCAGCAGTGTAATTTCCCTTGCAGTTGTGGCTGTGGCTAGTTGTGGTTACTGCTAAGCGTGTAGGCTACAGCACTATTATTTCCTTCATGGATTTTCCCAGGGCTTTTATCACTTTCGCAGACTATGCCAAAAAGAAAATTCCAGCCGCACGGCTGGTGAGGATGGAGGAAATGGGCTCTGCTCTCACGAATGGGAATGGAATGAGAAAGACAGACCAGCATGTTTTCTGGCTTTTGCACAGCTGAATGCTCTGCTCCACATGAATGTTACTTTCCTGATATTTAGTGTTTTAATGGTATTTCAAATGATATACAGGCTAGTTGTTATGCATCTCTGAAGATAATGATATAATTGCATTTCTGTAAAAGGAGATGGGGATGTTGAAATAGAAGGATATAATTCATAAAAGGATTTACTTTCTTAAATGATACTTGGAAGAAACATCAGTACATAAACCCAATGAAACCTCTATCTAATGAAACCTCTGTCTAATCCCATTGGCAAATGAAGGTCTATATGACGTTATCTTGTGCTTGACTCCCACTCAGATTCACAGACTAAACATCTGTTATGGTCAAACCATACTTGTCCTTACAAGTCTTTTTCCCACCAGTAAAGTTTCCTTTTCTCAAGAGCTCCACGAGATCAGAATGAAGGAATATAGCATCTCCTTGCTATTTGTTTGCCTGTTGAGCCTATGTTTTAAATTTAGATGAAAAGCAAATTCCAATTTATCATTCCCCTCTTACCCATTCTTCTTTTTCCAGTCGTGGTTCTGATACAACCCTGTTGTACTTGAGGCTCTTACCTACTGTTACATTTGTGCTTCTGTTCACAGCAGGCTGATGTGGACGTCAGTTATCTCAAGCAGTTTGAAATACAGCCTCTCCCACAGCTGTCCCATGCATGCTATTATGTAAAACTTAGGAAGATAATGAAAAAGCCTCAAATCTTTAATTTTCAGTCGTGAAAAAGCTTTTTTTATTTTTTTGTAAACAAAAATTAAAAACTCAACACTAATCTTTTTGATTATGGAAAAAAACAGGCCTTAAAGTCTAGTCTGATTCTTTCATATTGCACTGTTATGCCTAAAGAAAAAAAAAACCTCGTCTGAAGTTACTGTATTTCTGCTTTTTTCTTTCTTCAGCTTGGAAAGCAGATTGGGTTCTCACTGCTACAGAAGCATGACTATAGGGTACAAAAAAAGACAACAAAATATTTGAAAACTGTTTTTTTTTTCCGTGCCAGTTTTACAGTACAAAATATGCATGAAGTCTTAGGTTTCTGCTACTGATAGCTTTGCGTACCCTGTCTGTGGTTCCTTCTGCCCTTGACTGTTGTAAGTAGTTCAATTTTCTCACATCCGTGCTCTTAAGACATATGTAATCCTTTCACTTATGTCAATAGATGCTTGTGGGTGTATAGAGACTGATTTCTAGAACATTATCTCAATAGAAATTACCTTCTGTTTGTATGCATAAATTCTACTAAGGCATCATTTTTTCTTTTTGATTACGTTTTACTAAAAGAAGGTGAGAAAGACTGATTTGTGTTGTTGATCAGACCATTTAAATTTTGGCCATAAACTCATTTTATTTAAAAATCTCTGCAGTAATCCATAACACGAATTTAAGCAGTGAAAAATACAGAACTATATTAGTAATGTTGTCCTTCATTTATGGATTTAGTAAAGAGGTATGCTGGTATTACAGGTTTGCAAAAAGGGAATTTGCATGTTGCCCTTCCTTGGTTCTGAAGTCTGTAAAATGGAAAATTGTGTTCAGCCTTATCATTTTTACTTGCTGTGCAAAACTGCCTGTTGCACATCTTTGCATTTCCATCACCATAAACCAAAATAATAGTCTAGAAACATTTTAAAAGCTAAAGAGAAAAAAGCAGAATGTTGCTGCTGCTACTATTATGTAATAAACCTTTTTCTTCTCTTTCTTCTCATGGTGAAGCCATTCTAGCATAGTATTCAATAGACATGATAGAACTCTAACAAAACTCTGGTGCACTGTTGCTTTTTACATTTACTTAAAGATCTACACATGTGCATGGCTTGCTGTAAAAAAAATAATATGGAAACCCAAGAGAAAATAATTTCAAACACCTTGTTCTGTGTTATGCTACATTTCAGTTCAATGCACTGAACAACTTTCTGTGTATATTGTGTGGACGCAAAGTTAAAGCTCTTCCTGCATGTGGAAACAAATCAACAACAGTGACAGCTGCATTAGGAAAGAAAACCGTGGATCCACAGGAGGAACTGTGTAGAAGCAGCCCATATTAAATGACTGCATAAGCATTTGGCATTCTTCATGAATTATGTTAAAATTACAAGATAGGTTGCAAATGAAGACTTGTGCAGGACAGTCTTTTCTAGGCGTTTAAATTATGGCCAGGGATAACTGTAAAGTTAAATGCTAATCACACTTTTAATAGCAGAATTCTGTGGCTGAAGGTATTTTGTTTGGCTTACATTTCATTCAATTGACATGCATATAAAATTTTATCTGTCCTAATAACTAATTGTAGCAAAATCTACAGTTGTCGTTTCAAATAACTGAAGCAAAAAGGAGCATGGACCCTAACCATTGAGCAGTACTCTGCTGTTGGTTTATTGCTTGACTTCTGCTGCTCAAAGATAATCCTGAACTAGCTCATCAACATGATTCATAGTATTTTCCTGTCACAGGCCTTAAAAGTACTCTGTGTTGATATGTTAAAATCCTTTGATACTATGTGTTTAACACATTATTTATTTCACTGGGATGATAGGTTTGGGAAATGCCTATATGCTAAATTACATGTTGAATTAAACCTACAAATTCAGATGCCTGTGGTCATAGGGAGATTGGAGTTGTAATAAAATTTAACATGATAAAATTCTGCCTTGATTTGGCTTGAGCAAACGCTATTTGAGATCAGAAAAACTGTTTTCTGAGGTGATTTTGTTGTAAACAATAAGTGCTAAATGCTGAATAAATTTAAATATTATGAGATGTATTCATAGGTCACTCAGGTTTATATTCTAAAATAATAGTTTATTCTTCTTTATTGAAGGTTCCCAAAATATGAGTACAACATTCCACAAATATTAACTCTCATTTAAAGTTGAAGACGTCAGTGTTGCCATGACAATTTAAAACCAAACTGATATGTTTTATACAATCTACAGACTTTTTTTCACAGATTTTCCAAGCAGATGAACTTTTATTAGCTTATATGGAAGTAACTTTAATTATGATTGCGTTAGCGAGAAAACAGGAAAAGCAGAAGTTCGATGGTTGCATGCAAAATAGAACAAGAAGATAAACAGAAAAGTATGTGTACAAAAAAGCTGAAAATAACCCAGACTAGAAAGATGCAGGTGTATTTTGTTACTGTGCTTATTGTGTTTAATGGAATTTCCTGTTTCATCCCCAAATTTCAGAGGAAATTTGAAGAGGGAAAAAAGTGTACTCAGGGTGTTATATAGGAATAATCCCTGATAATTAGGAGATGTCTCTTGAGGTTTCCTTTCAGTATCACAATGATATTAAATTCTTTAGTAAGGCTTTCTTTCCAAAGGATGCACCCAAAGAGCAAGTAATAGCAGCAGAGAGAGGGATAGGAGACACAACATGCAGCACACTTCAGATGGAGTGTGTAGGCAGCCAGCAGTGTATGAGACTCCAGGGGTTTTATTGTAGCAGTGAGAAAAACAGAATCAGTTTAAAATTAAGCTATGAGATACAGTTCCATCAGTCTGAACACTTGGCAAAAAAATGAGGCTGACCCTTGAGTGTACCTGACACAGATCTACAAGAGTTACTTTTGGAGGTAGTCCTGTGCCAAGGTGCCTAATGGCTTCAGTAACGTAAAAAATGAAAAAAGACATCAATTATTTTATGAAAAGAATGTTATATAATGAAATTATTCATATAACATATTCATATTATTCATGCTAATTATAATGTTAAGGATTTCATCAGCAAATACAACATTGTAATTTTTCCCTCTCTCAAATCATTCTCATTTATGCATAGTCAGATGCTGATCTCTTTCTGAATTCCTGTGCTGAATGGTTAGCGATCTCTCTCCGTGTTTTGGGTTTTGGCCACATTTGCACACATTAGATCTGTCCAGATGAGAACCCTAAGGATGATTTTTATCTGCTCCTGAAAGAAGTTTGGATGCCTTCCCTGGCTGCTGTTTAAATGTTTGTGTATTACAAGGCCTTTCTTGGCCAGGGCAAGCAAAACTGTGATGCCATCCCTGTTGGTTAAACCAAAACTGCATCCTGGTTGTGGAAAAAGGATCCCCTGTCAGGTGGATGGTAGAAATTTCACAGTTGTACAACTATACCACGAGGTGTAGGAGGCTACGTCATTTTGCCTGGTGCTAAGAGTCCTAAAGCCACCTGTGTATTCTCTGGTTAATCAGTGCTTGCCAAAAGAGAAGGAAAAGTTGGAAAATAGAGGGTGCATACGAAGGAGGAATGTGGCAGATGAGCCCAGAACAAAAAAGTGAAATGGGAAGAAGACGAGGGACAGTGGAGATAATCTGTCTTATGACAATATCAGTTTAGGTTAGCTCTTGGTTTTGGCCAGTGTCTGGTAGAAACAAGGACTTCAGGTGTATTGTCTTTATAGATGTGTGAATTTCTTATATTAACTTCAGCCAGTTCAGTGATGTGTTTTTGGGACATCCCAGCTTAAATCTGATATAAAAGTGACTACCTGCTTCTTTCCGATCTCTGTGCAGCACCTGAAATACAGCGAGCGCAGCATCCTGCACAGTGAGGGAACTAAATACACAACTTCCAGAATGCATTGACTTTCACGTTTAAGAGGTGTGATGCTTCAGCTGATGCAGAACAGCAGCTTTCCAGCAAATCTAATACATCAGCATAGTTTGTTCTTTGGATTTATACTAGCTGTCTTTTGTATGGGAGAAGATATTTATGGAAGAAATCGTTTTTTAAATGGTTACTTGCTTTCCTTCTGGCATTTTGGAGAACACTCTCTTCTTGTTCTTTCAATTCCCCTTTAACTCATTTGGAGAGATTTTGTTATAGCCAAATAATGCAATTGGCAGAATACACTGGGCACCTTATTGTGAAAGTAAGAGTATAAATTTTTTTGAAAGAGAATTTCCATTTTCTTCCTGAATAACTTTTCAAAAAGGCCAATATTTAGAGTAGCTGTTGAAGAGTACTCTCTAGTCTGCTGTGGTAGCAGCTACATTTTATTTTATTTCAGTTCTGACACATTGATGTTTGGCATTTGTAGGATTGGAGGGATAATCATATGTAAGGAATTACATATGTAATTATGCCCTTAAAAAATTATGCCCTTAAAAAAATACATTTTTTTTCATTGCTACGGGCAAAGAATGTTAGTGATGTTCATTGCTACTATTCCAATATTGCAAACTAAATGTCTTTAGTGGTTTTTTGTTTGTTTTTAAGGCAGAAAACATTGCTGAATGGATTTTCCCACTTACATTCATATCGTATCTTATTTCAGTAGAAATACACAATTCTTGCTGGACAATATTTTTGCCTGTTTTTAAGTTTCTGTACTTCCTGAACTGTTTCGAGGTATGTTGGAAGGACACTGTGGTAATACAGCAGTTGCAAAGAAATTCTTACTCCTTTTATGACTGATGTTTTTAGAGGTGAGAATATATGCTGTTTTAACACTCTTATAAAGTCATCTAAAGGATGTGATAAAACACGGGAAGAAATGAAGATTCAGGGACAGGGTGACCATCTGTAACTTGGTCTCTTTGTCTCAGAACTGCAATATAATGGCACTGTGCATTGATGTGCTAGACTTATGACTTGAATAAAGGTCTCAAACTTCTCCTTCAAGGTGTGAAAAAGGGGAAGAAAATAACCCCTCATTTTTCCACTTTATCCTTGTCTGTTTTTCTTCAGAAAGAGAAGGATATAGTGCTTTTGTAATTTTGACTTACTGTAGCCTGATGCACAGACCTTTGGTGGGATCCAGGCTGCACTAAGAGCTTACATTGAACAAGTCATATATGCACATGATTCCACGTATGTATATGTGGCCTGTTTAGTAATATTAGAAGGGAAGGTATTATTTAGTCTTTTCCAGTGTTTCCCTTCACTTTGAGGACTTTTAATTTTGAATTCTGAAATACTACAGTTGGATTTCCAGGAAGCACTAGGAGAACTCTCTAGTGCAACTGGGGAATCTTTCTCGCCATTCTTTTGGGTGACTTCAACTTTTGCCAATGGCTGGTTGGTTGGTTTGTTTTTTCCTTTTCCTTTTTTTTTGTTGCATTTGTAGCTTGTTTTTTTAAGTCTCCTGAACTGTGCTTGTTTTCATTGACTCCACTCAGGGTCATGTATCGGACTTTATATTGCTTCAGACCTACTCTTAGGTTTGAGTCATTGAATTATGAATATTTTTTCATGTTGTGTTGAACGTGATGCAGAAAAGTACAATTCCTGAAGAACAGCAACATAATTTCTTTTTGGTCTTACTGAATTACCATTTGATCTTCTGTTGGTCATGACTGTATGAGGAGAAACCAAATCTGGTCTTTAGACAGCACTTACTTTTTTAAAGTTTACTGCTTTTTAGGTGAGCATTCTCTTTTGGGTTCCAGGTGGCTTATTGTATACAGCACTTTATCCACTGTTGAAGAAAGAAATCAACCAGCCCATTTAATAAGATGAATATTTATTTTATCACTAGATGGAATCCTTGACTTGTGCTCCTGTGACATAAGGGACTTGTGTAAGAGGATCTGTAGAGTATTTTTAAGGTGTTTTGAAAAGTACTACTATTTAAAAGAGGTCATGCGTAGCAAACCTGGAATTTCCATGACTACTTCTAAGTGTAAGCAAACCAAAACAGTAATGGTATTCTGTGCTGCATACGATACTCCTGATATCCAAGGTGTTTTGATTTCCATTCTTGTTTGCCTTTGTAGTCTGCCAGCTGTCTTGTTTCATGTGTATTTTCATTCTCATGGCAGATTTTTTTAATTAAAAAAAAAAAAAAAGTAAACCTTTACTTTTGGTAATAACAAAACGGTGCCATTCTGTCAGTAGTGCTTGTTGGTGTTTCTTCTACTGAAGCTCCAGTTTTACCTTTCTTATGCTTACGTGACAGAAGAACACAGACTTGATTTTTGACATCCAAACCACTAAATATTTTTTCTACAGCTCAGGAATCTCCTGTTTATTTTAAATATACATTACAGCATTGTAGTAAACCAGAACAAGAACAGAGTTGAACTATTAAACGGCTGATTTTAGTCTGCAGTGGCTTCCAGTAGGAAATGCACATAAGCAGTGCATTATAGCTAAATAAAGTAATATTAAGGAGGCTGCTCCTCAGTTGTTTGGTAATGAAAGTACTGAGCATATACAAAACAAGCTACTGGTCTGTGTTAGAGAATTGCAGTGTTCAGGAAAAGCAAGAGCTATTGTCTTATTTGTCTTTGGGGGGGAAAGTTACTTACCTGCACTACAAAATAAAGTCTTAATTTCTTTTCGTATGAGATTATCTACAGAAACTACATCTGGGATATTTAGAAGATTTTCTTTTATTTGGAGACTGTTTCAGTTGTGACAGTATACCTTCAAAATGCCTTCAGCTAACATTAGTCCTTTGCTAGGGCTACCCCAGTCAGTATTCTAAAATATATTATGACTTGTTGTGAAGACACTTCTACCATTTCCTTAGCAATTCTTGGAGCAAAACTACTCATACATAAATCTGCCAAGACTCTGAAGGACCAGCACCTCCAATATCAAGGAATCTGTATAGTGTACTGTTTTTTTTCCTCCCTGTCATTTTGATAAGGAGATTACTGTAACTATTCAAGGTAATTACAGTCAAGTATAGCATAAAAGTATTGCAGCACTGCAATTTCATTTAAAGAGAAAAACTTGAAAAAATTCTTTTGAATGCTTTTTACATTTGCTTTAGCTATATGTGTTGAATGTTTAGGGTATTAATGGCACATAATTTTAAAGTTGTGTAGAGCAGCCAAAGCAGAAAATGGAGAAATACCTTCCTAAGTCCTTTAAAAAGTTAATCTTTACAATCAAGACTTGCAAGTCTTGATTTAGGCAAGGTGTCATGGGATTTGTTTGTCATCAAAATAAAAAAAGATTGATAAAGCCTTAAGCTCTCTCTGTGTATAGCATTAGTACTCTATGTGTTATGAAGCTTAGTGAAATCTACTGTCCTTTGGATTTGAGTCCCATGACCCCCATACTTTTCTCGCTTTCCTTTCCATTCATTGTCTCTTGTTGCTATTGCCATAAGCCTGCCTTCTTACCGTGTCCTCTGTCACCTTGCATCACCTTCAGTTCCTCCAGTTCCTATCTACAGACTCCATCCGTCCTGAATAATATCTAGGTGAGATGTATCCAGTTTGTGTGGGTTTCCACTATTAAGATCCTGTAGATACCACTGACTCTCAAACATGTCTTCATAACAAATTTAGTATTTTCAGAGTTTCCTTTTAAATGTGGCACATTTAACTAAAATGTGGCAATTAATAAGCAAACAAAAACCTGTGGATCAGGTTTTGGATACTGCCTTGTTTCTGGTAATGTGCTAGTTGTGTTCGTTATCCATATCTAGCAACATGTGCACTCAAGAAAGATGAAATATTGAAGACGAAGACTGTTTTCTTCACAAAATGGCTTAGTACTGTTCAGTTGATAAGCATAACTGTTGGCATGTTTTCACAGAATATGAATATGAGGTGCAGAGTCGTGGTCTAGTTATTTCACAAGTGGTGATTTAATGGATAGTGATAGTCGTAATAGGAGAGGAGGAGGGTGAAGACCGAAATAAAATATTTCATAATATATGATTTAAAAAATTGTGCATCTATTTAAAACTGAATTTATGTCAAGGTAATATTGAAATACCTAGCCCTTAACTTGAGATGGAACATAGTAATATACTCTTCTCACTGCTGTCACACATCTGTATTTTAATACCCGTCTAAGATTGCGTATGACTGCTCTCAGGAGATGTACCTGATGATTGCATGTGCTGCAGATGCCACATGGAAGGAAGCGATGCTACTGCTTACGTATTTTATGCTTTTCTCAATAAAGGATACTACAAAGAGCCAAGTATTTTTTCTTGCTTATTTATATATACACACAATTTTTCTGTATGTCTTTTCAGCTCATGGAAAAAACTGACAGAGAGTACTACACTCTGGATGACATGTTTGTTTCCAAAGCAGCCAAAAGAGCACGCAGTGGGGAAGAGGAAGAAATACAAAGAAGAAAAGCAATACATGAGCACCAGCAGCTTGCTGCACGCATGGAAAAGTGCCCATACTGCTTTGATAGCAGTGAACTTTCTAAACATCTTATTATTGCAATTGGCACTAAGGTAAGAAAATAGCAATTTAACACAAATGTAAAAATAAAAAAGAAATAAAGGAAGGCAGTGTTAATGTTAGAGTGCCTAAGATTAAGAACGAAATTGCTTCTATGAAATGATTTATTGTTCTGCATCTTATTTTCCTTGCCCTTCCAATTGATTTCACAAATTCCTCAAGGGTGAGGGAGAAAAAGATATAAATCTGTAATAAATTATAAAGCTAATCTTTGATATCAGAACTTCAGATTTGTGGATTTATGGAAGACAGGAGCAATAATGAAAGATCTGAGTGCAGAGATTAGACTGTAGGTGGATTTGTGGAAGACTAAATCACACTGCACTGGAGGAAATTTGAACTGGTGAATAATTGTATCTCAATGATATCAAAGAAAATTAAGTTGAATTCCATTTCTAAGCCTAAAATCCTTTGAAATAGACAGAATTTGGTATGGGGAGCCTTCTTGTTTCTGTTAATGCTTTTAAAAGTTGCATAAATATTTGGATTTATAACATAAGAAAAAAGCCTTCAGTATAGGCTTTTTGTCAGTCTTTTTCTGAAGTTTTCATTTATTATTGATGGTTTTCATTTGATTTGAAACTTTTTATAGGCCAAGGAATTAAATGCATAAATATATATTATGGTACATTGCACTTATTTTTTTGTATAGATAGATTTTTTTTTTTATATATATATATATATATATATATAAAAATGCATACAGATACGTATCTGCATGTATATGTATGTGTTTATGTATCTAATAGTTATATATATACAGAGATATATCTATATATGCATTTTTAATATATATTATATTTGATTAAAATGCATACAGATATATATATTAAAAATGTATTGTAATGGTCTATAAACAGTGTAATTTCATAATAGTTAGGATACTGGTTGGTTATAAGGCTGATATTACTGCCTTGATGGTGGAGCTGCTGTCTGGATACTACTTCATTGGAGCCACTGATGGATAATGGGACCTTTTTAAAAACACTACAATTACTAATACCTTGTAATTAGAAGGTAATGGCTTCTAATGGTTTGAATTTTAGCAAATGATGTATTTCTTAGCCTTAGCAACGGGAAGGTTTTTAACGCTAGAAAAATGGACACTTCAGTTTTTGTTTGCTTTTTATAGGTATACTTGTCTCTACCAAGCAGCCAGTCCCTTACTGAAGGTCACTGCCTGATAGCCCCTCTACAGCACCATACTGCAGCCACTCTTTTGGATGAAGACATCTGGGAAGAAATCCAGGTCAGCTGAGAAACTGTCTCATGTTCTAACATTTTTGTAAAATAATGTTGTTTTGAATAATAATATACTTGTTGTAAGTACCTATTTTCATGGTTTCCAGCCTGGCAGCTCTTTTCTGATTCCACTAAGGGGAACATTCTCACATTGTGGTCAAAAATTGAAAAAGGGAGATGAAGGCCAAACACTGAAGAAAAGTTCTCATTTATAAGCATGAGAAAAAGTTGCCTGGAATGCTGCAGAACCTCTGTTATTGGAGATCTTTGAAACCAGATTAGAGGAACATCTCCCAGGGGTGACGTAGGTACAGCTGATCCCTTACAGAAAGTGGAATAACTGGCTCGGCAGTTAGGATTTCCTTAGAAGTGCCAAGGAAGAGAAAAGGATTGTCAGGGCAGAAAAATCACTTATAATGAAACATAAGCTGAAGATATGTTGTTTACATATCTTCAGGTTTTTTAAGCTAATCTGGGTTTTGGGTGGATGTCAATTGAGAGAGATCTCATTCTTCTTCAAATCAGTGAGGTCCCTGTTAGAATCCAATTTCCTATTTTTTTGAAAAGAATTACTGGAATAAAGTGCCAAGCATGATGGGTCATGCTTTCCAGCTCTCTTATGAAGACATTTTGAAGGTTTTGAGTTCTGTTTTCTTTGGAAAAAGAAAATCAAGGGAGGAGTGTAACAAGGTTCTGCCTAAGAGGTTGACAGTGAGTGGTCTTCCCCACCCCGCCATCAGGATTATTACAAGGGGAAAATAACTTGCAACCTCTTATATCAAAATATTGGATACTATTTCAGACTAGAGAAAGGCTTTGTTGCTTGCAGTTGCTTAGATTTAAAAGCAGGTTAATTCATGAGTTTGAAATGGTTTAAGTAACAATCTTGCCTCAAGCCTGGCAGATGAATTCTCTTTGACTTTTCTGATTTGCTCCCCGCATTGATTGTCATGGCTGATGTAATTTTTATACAGCGTTTTATAGTAAATTACACTCCTCCCAAGCTGAAAGGGAAAGAGTTCTTTTGTATATGACAGAAATGCTTATGAAAGTTGGATAAGAAGCAAGTAAGTGCAACAAGTAGGGATCAGGAGGAAAAACAGAGGATGAGGAAAAGTGATAAATATGTTTATTCTATATCTTCTATTTATCCTAACCTCTTAACTAAATAGATGATAACTTTTCTAAATTTGTATGAGAAGTAAAATAGGATAAAGAAAAGAGAAGCAAATGCAGTTCCTGTATTCAATGCTAGTCTTTTCCTTTCTAGAAAATCCAACTAGTTGATAAAACCATTATCCATTGACACTGTGGATATATTCATAGCCAGTTTAAACATTTCTTTGCCCAAAGTACTTTGGGAGGTGATGGACACAGATTGTTGTGTTTTGGTTTTTTTTTTTGTTGTGGTTTTTTTTTTTTTTTTTTTTTTTTTCCCCCCTTCTTTTTATTTATGTGGGGGGGGTGTGGGAGGCTTNTCTTCCCAGCTTCTATGTAATTCAGTAGGAGGAGTCTGGAAGGCTTTAGCAGGAGTATAAGCATACATTTACTCAGTGACTAAACCAACTTTCTGATGCCAGAGCCATATTTATAGTGCTGTTGAGGGGAAAAAAATTATCACACTTTAAATATTCATAAAATATAGAGCACATGTTTTAGCTAACTATATTTGCTGGGATTTTTTTTAAGATATGCTGGAATAAAGCAACAAGGGTTCTTTTATACTGTATGCCTTGAGGTACTTGAATTTAACATATTGTGTGTTTTAGACTGATGTGCTCACTTGCCAAAGTAAATATGCATGTAATTTTTTTAATATGAAAACATATAAATCTTTACATGTTCTGTATTGCCTGAACTGTTATATTTATCAATGTCATGCGCATCCGAGCATAAGCCAAGCCCTCTTATTTGCTATTATGAATGGTTTTGTCCTATCCAGTGCTAATTATTCTTGATGTTTTGGCCCGCTCAGAATTTGAAGGAAAAGTGCAATGTATTTAAAAACAAGAAATTGCAGTCTGGGAAACGTTAACTAACATCTGCAGATGTTCTAGGCTTTTCAGTGGATTTGTATTTCAGTTGATATTGCGGGGTAGCAACTGTAAGTAATAGTCCTTCCCAACCTTTGGTTTAATGTTTCTCTTATCTCACCACAGTTGCTTGCTTTGGTGTTTTTCAGCAGTAGAGGTCTGGGGGCCGGGATGAGGGGAAGAAGACAACAAGCTATTAATTCAGAGTTGTCTGTCGCTCTGCGCAGTAAAGTCCTGTATCAGTCATGGTACAGTGATCTATTCACTGGGCAGTATCTTCTAGCTGTGTTTCATAAGTTGTGTTAGGGGGGTGGTGGTAGCATTTTTAGGGAGCAGCTCATTTGTGAGGAAAAATTCAGGGCACAAGGGCTTGCTTTGGAGAGCTTAAATATCTGGTTAAGATATATATTTGGCGAAGTTTCTTAAACTTCTAGTTTGATTTATACTGTGCAAGATGACAAAGGGGTGGGGAGAAGAGCTCAATTTCTAGTCCTGTCGCATTGAAAAGCTGGTAGTGATTTGTTTTCCATCTGTTTTACTTCAGTATTTGCTGATGTTTATGAATATGTGTATTTGCTTATGCTTGTTTGATTCATCAACTCTCCATCTACGTTAAGATAGGAAATCTTAAACCTTTAGATGGGATTAGCCTTTTAATTGTGTTGTTTGTACTTCTAAGTGTTGTTATTTGAAAAAAAAAAATCAATTCAAAAAGGACAACCTATGAGTTATGTGAGTTGTTGAGCTATGGTACCTGTGGTCTGTGAGGCTCATACAGTTTCAGTGATTTCTTGGCTTACATTGTGGAAATGGCATAGGGACCACGTATAATACAAAGATCTTCATTTTAAAAAAGCAGTTTTCAAGATCTTGAGACACTTTTGGAAACATTCACCCTGTCACAAAGTCAGATCTTTTGTGCATTTGAAAATGACTCCAAATGAATCTCTGAAATCATCCCTTGTGCTTGATAATTTAATTCAGCATCTACATTGTCAGCTGTAGAATGATGCTCTTAGAATCATAGAATCACTAAGGTTGGAAAAGGCCTCTAAGGTCATCGAGTCCAACCGTCAACCCAACACCCCTATGCCCACTAAACCATGTCCCTAAGCACCTCATCTACATGTCTTTTAAATATCTCCAGGGATGGTGACTCCACCACTTCCCTGGGCAGCCTGTTCCAAGGCCTGACCACTCTTTCAGTAAAGAATTTTTTCCTAATGTCCAATCTAAACCTCCCTTGGTGCAATTTGAGGCCGTTTCCTCTCGTCCTATCACTTGTTACTTGGGAAAAGAGACCAACCCCCACCTCACTACANCCGCCAACTGGATTTAGCTCCATTGACCACAACTCTCTGGGCTCGGCCGCCCAGCCAGTTTCTTACCCAGCAAAGAGTGTACCTGTCAAGGCTGTGAGCTGCCAGTTTCTCTAGGAGAATGCCGTGGGAGACAGTGTCAAAGGCTTTACTGAAGTCCAGGTACACCACATCCACAGCCTTTCCCTCATCCACGAGGCGGGTCACCTGGTCATAGAAGGAAATCAGGTTGGTCAAGCAGGACCTGCCTTCCATATCTTGGATACAAATACCAACTGCCAAGAGTCAGGGAGCAGCAAGAGTGGGCTGCTCCACAGGGAAGGCAAGGCAGGAGTGGGTGGAAGGCGACGGGCAAGGCAGTGTCACCTCACTGACAAGGTGCAGTCCCGTGCCACCTGAGCCAGGAGAAGAGAGCAGGTCCCATGTCAGTAGACACGGTCAGCCACAGCCCAGGATGGCCAGACAAGCCTGCAGTGATGAGTTAGGTTCAAAGTCAAGTCAGCAAGTCAGGGTCAAGATCTGCCAGGCACATGGCTGGGCACAGACATCCCTGAAACTTAGCTTAGGCAAGGACTAAAAGCGAGGTCCTGAGCTTAATTGCAGTTCTGAGTGAAGGTGGGCTAGGCCCCCACTTCTGACAGCCCTTTTTTCCCCAGTGCTTTCTTCTGTGTCTGATCCCACCTTATAGCAACACCATGTCAGAGCTGCCCACCTGCATGGGCAGCCAGAGCCCTGGCAGTATGACAGGCTGCAGAGCCCGTTGAGTGTCTGCAGGGCCCTGACACTGGAGCTAGCAGAATTATAAACTGAAATACACTTTGAATAGGTGCAGAACCTAATATCTGAGGGGAAGTGGTAACATTGAGGCCAGATCTATTACAATATTACATTTAGTTAGTTTCCACACAGTGAAGATTGTGGTTATAGCCATGGCTTTCTTTGGAGGCAATGTTAATATTTTCCTTAAAGGTCAAACATGCCTAGTGGACATGTCTTTTTTTAAAACAAACAAACAAACACACAAACAAAAAACAAACAAACAAAAAAACCCCTGTGTAATTGGAATGAATAGTGGAAGGATAATGGTATCTAGAGTCAATACAAGCCAAGACCTTAACTTAGAAATTGTAAGCTTGGGACTGACCGTTAAAGCCATGTTGTTTTATGGAACATCACAGTTATGAAGTTCAACATAGTTTTAATTTCAACTGTAAAAATATGTGGTATTTATTAAAACTGAGTCTGTAGTGTTAATTATCATGCATATTTCACAATAGTTTTCTAGACTTCCTATCTTTGTATCTTAGGAAATACAGTTCATGTTAAATTGTTGAATAATACGGAATTTTCCTAGTATGATTGGTGCTGTTATCCATTTTATTATGAGTTTATTATGAATATAATATATGTTAGTGAAATAATATAAAATATTATATCTGAAAGCTTTGAAAAGCTAACTCAAATTACGCTTTTTTTTTTTCCTTTAAACAGATGTTCAGAAATGTGTTGGTGAAAATGTTTGAAGCTAAAGACTTGGACTGTGTGTTCCTAGAAACAAACATGAGTATGAAGAAACGGTATCACATGGTATACGAATGCATTCCTCTTCCAAAAGAAGTAGGAGATATGGCTCCAATCTACTTTAAGGTACACAAAAATGTTATTTCATAGATTATTTGAATGTAGTTATCATAATTCATCTATTTCTGGAAAACTTTTTTTGATATTCAAGTACTATTTTTGAAAAGATGGATTGTTTGATCCTACTTCTTCGTCCATTCTTTGATCCCATTCCTTGACCTTAGAACACGCCCTGTGAGGTAATTTTGTTTTTCAGTTATTCAGTGGAAGAGCTGTTATGTCACTGTGCAGTTGCCTCAAGTCTGACTGCAGTGACAAATACTGGAAGAAGATCAGAGAATTGTAGTTTCTTGAAGTCCTGTAAGGATTGCAATACTTCTCTCTTAAGCCCTGTAGTATAAACTTAAAACCCCATACGTGTGCCTTGGCAAGCATAAAATGAGAAAATAATGTCAAGTGTTTTAAGAAATACTCACATATAATGTTTCATCCCCGTTTTATTTCAGTAGGCCCAAGTTTTAAATGTGTGTCATGTGTCTGATGAACATTAGACAGCATGAGAGATACTTCTGTAGCTTTTCTGGTCTCTTTCCACTGACTCTGTAAGGAAAGACTTGTTGAACCTTCTGCCTGGAACTGAGGCCTTTTGGCTTTAAGCAACTGGATCATGATTTGCCTTTTAAAAGTAAATTATTTTATTTATTTCTCTGAAATATTTTTTTTTCTGGAAATAAATGATGTGATTGGTTTTTGATGAAGTGGAGCACTCAGTATGATGAACAGCAATGCAGTAATTTCTACCACATTTTAAACGCTCCACCTGGTTGATTTCATTGCTATGCTTCAAGTGCTGGTAAAACTTGTGTTTTGTCTGAATCATAGAATCATTAAGGTTGGAAAAGACCTCTAAGATCATCAGTCCAACCATCAGCCCAACACCCCCATGCCCACTAAACCACGTCCCTAAATGCCACATCTACACATCTTTTAAATACTTCCAGGGATGGTGACTAAACCACTTCCCTGGGCAGCCTGTTCCAAGGCCTGACCACTCTTTCAGTAAAGAAATTTTTCCTAATGTCCAATCTGAACCTCCCTTGGTGCAATTTGAGGCCATTTCCACTTGTCCTATCACTTGTTACTTAGGAGAAGAGACCAAGCCCCACCTTGCTAAAACCTCCCTTCAGGTAGTTGTAGAGCGCGATGAGGTCTCCCCTCAGCCTCCTCTTCTCCAGACTAAACAACCCCAGTTCCCTCAGCCGCTCCTCATCAGACTTGTTCTCCAGACCCTTCACCAGCTTCGTTGCCCTTCTCTGGACACGCTCCAGCACCTCCATGTCCTTCTTGTAGTGAGGGGCCCAAAACTGAACACAGTACTCAAGGTGCGGCCTCACCAGTGCCGAGTACAGGGGCACGATCACCTCCCTGCTCCTGCTGGCCACACTATTTCTGATACAGAATGCTAAAGGAAAGACAAAGTACAAGATTTAATGCAATGACACATAAAGCTTCCTTTCAGAAGTTTCCACCATTAAAATACACAGCAAATGAAATTTAAAACGTACCTACACTATACTACACTATACCCAGTTCCATATTGTGGAGGATACAGAGGCAGCTTTAAGGGTTTTTAAGCACAATCAGCCTTCTAAGCTGGATTCTTCTGTTAGTATTTAAAAAAGAAAAAAGGCTAATATACTGGAATGAATTCCTAAGAGGTTTTGTATGAGCTTACTAAAAAGATAATGTGACCTTTTAGTTGAGACTTGTTAGAGATAATTTCTGTCAGGCAAAAGTTAAATAAAAAAAAAAAAGAGGAATAGAATTAAGTGAGTTTGAGGATATTATATGATGCCTTTATGAATTAAGTAAGTTCTGGAAATCAGAAAGGTTGCCAGAAATAAAGTTACTGTGTTAAGAAATAATTGATACTTGCAGTGCAATGTACTTCACTACATTGAAAAGTTAGTTCTTTGCTTGCTGTATGAAGGACTATTTTCACATTTAGATAAAATGATTTTACAGAAAGCTATAATGGAGTCTGATGAAGAGTGGTCCGTGAACAAGAAGTTAATTGATCTTTCTTCAAAAGATATTCGTAAATCTGTAAGTAATGAAATGTATTAAACACAATTTCTCAGCAAATTCTTCTCATCTTTTTTTGTTATTAACTGTTTCAAAGAGAGAAGGGAACAGAATTAGATTAGTGGATAAGGAGATTGCATAGGCATGATGAGAATTAAGAGTCTGACTGAATTCCTAACTGACATTAAGGAAAAGATTCCCATTTATATCAACCATAGGTGGACTGAGCTGCAAGCACAGGTTGAGAACAAAGCTGACACTTGAAGACATGTACCAGCATAATTTTCTTGATTAACTTTAAGAATTAAGGTAGATCAAAGATTTGCAAATTACTTTCCTGGAAAAAATGTGATGTGTCTTTTTCATTGACCTAGAACAGCCTTTTGTGTTGCTAGGTTTATGAAGCAAAAATATAAATAGCATTGTAAGTCTTTTTTTCTAAAATAAGGGAACAGTACTCTATCTGTCTCCTGGATATTAAACTGAAACATCTTTGCATATACAAATCTTAAAGGAATAATGCTGAAACTGTGAGGTTCGAAGATTGTTCCATCTTTTTAATATTCAAGTGAACGATGTGTGGTATAAAGAGTTTACCACAAGTAGTTTACTACTATGTAGTAATAATACTTAATTTCTGAAAGTGTCTTTTAGTAAACATAGCACCTTTGCACTGAAAAAAATTCTAGTTTAGGAGAAAGAGGAGATGGGTCTTAATAATGAGACACAAAGCCTGATATGACAAAAAGAGAGAAATTAAATGTGAAAGAGTAAGGGATAGGGTGGCTGTATAGTACGAGAGGTTTTGTATATTGTGATGACTCTTGAACTAAACCAACAGTGGTAGCAAATGTGGCAAAAAGACAAAATTTATTCTGCCGCGTAAGCTGAAATGTCATATAAATGTAATGGGAGTCAGTTATGGGTCACCTTATTCAAAGTGGTGAGGCTTCACCTGGAAAATTTGAGTCTGGTTTTGGGCACAGCATTGTAAGACAGTTACAGAAGAGGAGAGCATAGGTTAGAAAACTTAACTAAAGGAACAGGTTTAGGGATTGTGCAGTCTAGGAAAGAAAAGACTGAAATGGGATGTGATGGTAGTTTTCTGTATCTAGGAGATTGTTTTAAAGAAGATAGTACCTAGTTGTTTTCAGGCACTCTTGGATGCAGACAAGAAGGAATTCAATTAATTTGTAGCAAGGACTTAGGGAGGACTTTAAAATTAAGGTGGATGTAAACAGACAACAAAATAGGTATGTCTTCTGCTCATTGGTGTTTCAGAACAGGGAAAGCCAATATCTGTCACAAATAAATGAAGTATAATTTTCTTGACACATGGTAGGGCATCAGGACATTTGATTTCTTTAAGAATCTTCTTAGCCATACATTTTTGTGACTGTATTATATACCCATTTGAAGGTAGGCCAGTTGTCAGATTAAGTCACAACACTTCTTTAAATCAATAAAATGCATCTGAGTGTAAATTGTTACACAGTTGTATGATTTTAACATTATTTTACGGTAAAAGAAATGCCTGTAGCCTTCAGGAAGATATGAGAGTATAGTTTAGAGACCGAGCTGAGATTTGGGAAGTTGTAGAGTTGTGTTAGGAGATGGTGGTGCCTGGAAGATGGGTCAGACATGGCTGAGACATCATCCAATGTGTCGATTGTGTGCGAAAACTGGGACTATGGTGTCCAGAGGCAGAGCCTAAGCATCCAGCCCTTGCACAGCATCAAGGCCTTCTGTGCTTCTCCCTCTGCTCCCCGCAGCGAGGGAGCTGGGGGTAGGCAATGGGCTGGGAGTGGACACAGCCTGGAGAGCTGACCTGGCAGCAAGCACTGTTCAGCAATAGCCAAAACACTGGCACATTATCAACATTGGTTTAGTCACCAGTCCAAAACTCAGCACCATATGGGCTGCTGTGACAAAAATTAACTCCATCCCAGCCAGACCTGTTACATTGCTGGACACAAATAAGATAAAGCTGACATTTTCCTTAAGGTGTCACCCACTGACCCATTTTTTCCTTATTTACTGATTTTTTTAGTTTATTTAAAATGTTATATGATTCTTGCTGTGCTACATTGCCCCACTGTATTAAATCTTAATTATTTTTAGAGTGAATTTTCAAGCAGTATATGGAACATGCCTTGTGAAAATTGCGCAGTTATTTGAACTGTAGCAGAGGAAATGCTTATGAATTTGAGGCTTTGTAAATCTTATCTGTACAGGAACATCCTCAACAATTGAAAGAGTGGAAAATAACTTGTTGCAGTGAAACAACAGAAATTACTTGCAATACTGTAGCAAGAAATGAATCCACTTCTCACTCTGTGAGAGTGAGGGTCTTTCCTTGTGGCAGGATAGCCAGTGTCTCTGTAGGCTGACTGAATTATTAAGTTATCTGATTCGGCAAGTTAATGATAACTTCCAGCCATGTAGTGGGGTTTTCTGGTAGCGTATTCTCCATAGAGGTGTTTCCTCTCCCCCCGGGTGTCAGTGTTTCTTCTGGCTAAATGTTTCCTGTTGTCACACAAAACATTATCTTTAATAAATGCAACTTGCTGGTGGTTGTCTTAAAATTTCTACTCAACCCGTGTAATTCAGAGGCATGGAGTCAGGAGGGCATTTGCTCAGTGTGCATGCTGCTGCCTGGTCCTTCCCCGTCTCTTACCTGGTGCTGCAGCGGTGTCCTCTGGAGGTTCTGCCACCCAGCAATCATCATCTTGGTTTTCAGTGTCTTTTTATCTAGTTGTTTTGTGTTCTTCTTTCCCCTTGCTTGTTTGTTTTACTGTTTCTCTGTTGCCGTTTTATACTACACATACTTGGTTTGAGAAGTGGTTTAAAATAAAATGTGATACTATCAACTGTAAAACCACTTTCAAATTCATTAAGTTGCAGGGAGGTTAACTAAATGCCTACAGTCTGTTAACACCTAAAAATGTGGTTTTGTGTGTATAGGTTCCTAAAGGATTACCATACTTTTCTGTGGACTTTGGCCTTCAAGGAGGATTTGCTCATGTCATTGAAGATCAACACAAGTTCCCTCATTACTTTGGAAAGGTATTGTCGTGTAAAAGATCAATTTACCAATTATACTCTATTTTGTCAAATTTAAGTAATTAAAACAGATGCTGCCAGAACAGTTACTTTGATGTACCTTATCCCAATTCATTAGCTGACTTTTCTTGGTGAGTCATTATAACTTAGCTTGTTGATTAAAGGAGTAATTGATTTCTTCACTGGCTGATACTCAGGATGTGATTGTAGATCCATGCTTCTTTTGAATTAATAGGAACCCTAGATATACGACATATAGTCTAATAGATGGAAAATACTTGCATCTATTGAAGAAGAAGAAGAAGAAGAAAAAAGGTTTTTCATGACCATAGTATTCTCATATAGGTGCACTGCCTTCTGCTTGTATAAATTAGGGTGCATACACATACAAACTCACAGACAACTCCTAGTGTAATACATGTGTGGTTAAATTACTCCATATAGTATAGAGTATGGTATATACAGGAAGAGCTGTAATAAAATCTTCCTTTATTATGTCACAGCAATCATTTATTGAGAGTCGATATTGCAAAAACATTAAGAGTGATTGGGGAGAAATATAACTTACTTCAAGAAGAGTTAAGAGCAAAGTGGGCAGTTTTCTTTTTTCTGAACTTTCCTCTTTTTAGTCACAAATGTACTAATGTATTAACAGTCTTGCAATGTTAGGATATTTATGCAATGCATTGCTATGCTGTACTTAAAAGAATTTTGCTGAGGCAGCCATCTAACAACTATAGTTCTAATTTTTGAATTGGTATATTTTTCAGAATTTCCAGTTTTAATAAGTAGCACTTGAAGAAAAGTGACAAATAATCTCATAATTTGAAAATATATATTTCTAAATTCTATGGTAAAATATTGTTAAGTAATAAGGTAATTTTGCATTTATCATTATCTGTCTTTGTTCTACTTGCAAAGGAAATCATTGGTGGCATGCTGGACTTGGAACCACGGCTCTGGAGAAAAGGAATCAGACAGAATTTTGAGGATCAGAGGAAGAAGGTGTTGCAGTTTGCACAGTGGTGGAAACCATATGACTTTACCAAAAAGAAAGAATGAGTACATCCCTGCAGTCAAGGACTATATAAGCCATAAATTATATTAAAGGATATTTCATATGTTAAGAATAACACCAGTGTGTTATGTATTGCTAATGTATTTTAAAGCCAAGGATATTGTTTAATTGCTGATTACCTGTTTCTGGTTTGGACATTGTGTGCATCACGTGAACATGCAAGCCTGACAAACCACAAATGTACAGTGTTTTTAGTTTTTCATTTTTTAGCTGAGCCAAAAGAATAATATCCATGTGGCTACTGGAATTCTTGAAAATGTAGCTTCTTCTTTTGGAGTTTTTATAATCTTTGAGGCAACTGTTTTTTTTAATATATTGTATTTAGCATAGAGCCAGTGCTTAATTATCACGGTGACTTTTGAAGAAAATAGTGTAAATTTTAAGAACATTTTGATTAATACAAATACATTGCTGCAGAAGGAAGTTGAAATTATTTTCTGATTTTGAATCCTTGTGTTCTGTAAGTTGAGGTCATTGCAGTAATACAGATGTTCAAGTATGACGTGATTGATAGACCTGCTGCTTTCCCCCTGCACAAGAATTAATGCCATTTTCTGTACTTTCTTTCAATATGAAGTAGTTGCACAAAGGATGATGACACAGTCCATAGCTGGTGGCAAATGACAGCTTTAATGGTAATAGTTACTCTATGATGACAAGAAAAAAGCAAAAAAGAAGGAGAGAGAAGCGGTGAAAAACCTTAAAGAAAAACACTCTCCAATGGCTAGAAAAGAAGAAAATAATCTCAGGGATCTCCCCAGGTGACTCTTCTCCCCTGGGCATCTTCTCTTGCACAGCAGACGGTCCACCATATAGTACTTTTCTGATAATAACAATATAGTTTTCATCAGGAAACTCCCTGCTGGTTGTTCCTGCTTGTGGTGCTGTTAGCGCTGATTGGAGCACACTGATCAGAGGCAAGAGCTGCACATTAATTGATTGTTAAGCTTTGTGCATGGATGTCACTGGGAAATGCCTGTCTGCTATTTAAAGGACTACTGTCTACTGTGTTATTCACTAGGTTTTGGATTTTTGCTTGTGTAAGAGTTACAAAATGGGGGTAGAAAAGGGTGAGGGTGGGAAAAGGGAGATTCTCGCATCAATGTCAATCACTTTCCATGGGAAACCTGACATAGCAGGCTTGGGTTTTGGAGGTGGAGAGCTGGGAGAACAGGTCAAGGACAGAAGGACAAGGATGAAAACATTGCCAGAGCGTCCTCCCAGTGGATAAGGGAAAGGGCGCAAACTTGCAAACAGAAGACTGCAGTGCTACAGGGAAAGGCTCTGAGTGGCAAGCGGAAGGCCCTTAGCATAGCAGAGGTTAAGGCACCGTGCAAGTGTCCCAACATCCTTCCCGCTCTTTTCCTGCTGAACCATTGCCCTGTACAGCTCTGTTACCTATTGTGAACTGCTCAGATTAAGAAATGGATCACTAAATATTACAGGGTTGAATAAGTGTTCATTTCTAGTACCTTGGTGGTCTTCTGCAACTTTTCCTGAAGAGCTACTACTTTTTTTCTGTTTTTTTTCCATTTTGGCAAATAAGTCTGGTAGAGGTAGAAATCTATTATTTTCCGTAGGATCTTTGTAAATTTGTGTCACTGCAAGAGAAATTACTTAAAAATAAGCTGTCATGATAATTTTAGTGATTCGGGTACAAATCAGGTTAAATCTGATTTGTACTATTTTTCACCAGCAAGCCATGGATAAAAGGACCAGTTCTACTGTTCTGCAGTAAGTTTTGATCTTCCTTAGGCTACTTGGGAGATTACAGAGCAAATAGTACATGAAATGGTAGCTGCTAGTAGTTGCTTAGAATGTGGTAACGCTGAAGCAAGTTTAGGTAAAGTGCAGTCTTTGGTGGTGTAAAGCATGACTAAAAATTGTTTTCTCTGAAAGCGTATGTTGCCTCTGGTCTCATCTGCCCGCCTGGAGGATAGCTGGGAAGTGGCAAAGGTGACTTGTCTTTTAAGGCGACGGAAAAGACTTTATCCAGTGCCGTGCTGGAGATGCAATTCTTCTAAATAATACAACTTCTGCTCAAAATTTGTGTTCCTCAAGGGAAGCGCTGTGTTTCACAAAGGATATCTAACTTGTATGTAGAAAAGTCTTCCTCTCTGACTCATGATCTGTGCACATTTTATTATTCTGGTTTCAGCAAAACTACTGATAGTCCAAAACTTGCGACCGGAAAGGACTCTGAAATACGGAGTAAGGGTAACAGTCTCAAGCTAGTGATACAGGAAAATGCGTCTTACCCTATTATAAGTTTTCAGAATGGGAGACTGTGCTTACCACTTACACTGAGAATAGTATCTTGTAATTGGTCACAGACCAGACATGCATATCTTCAGGTTAAGCTGTTCCTCTTCATAAGTATCTCTAAATATTCATGAGGCCATGAGAGTGAACACAGCTTGTTAGAGCACTTAGGTGGAAGGCATGGTATGCTTAGACTTCAGTCTTATAAATATTACTCTTATAAATATTAAAATATTTTAAATAGACCTCCTTCATCTGGAAGAATAGCCAATACCTAAATTATTTTGGCACTAAGAAGTGGAAAATGTAAATTCAGGTGTCTTTAGGGAGAACAGGGATTGGAAGCTGGATTTTGTATATTGCTATAAACATGCTCCTGCATGCTCTTTGGTGTAACTGGGGAGGAAAAGGGACTTCTCTCTTCACATGAATCTATTTGTGTGATTTAACAGGTGTTAGAATATAGCCATGTCCTTCCCTGTCAGACAGGAAGATTCTTGCGCCTAATATGTGCTGCTACTTTTCTGCTCAGTGCCTGGCATAAAATGCAACGTTTCCCTGCTATCAGGTCAGCTTCTTCCAACTCGGAGTACTCCCCTCCTTTGTATTTCCTTGCTATGCTGAAGGAATTGCGTCATCTCACCTGCATTCCAGGTCTTTCAGCGGTTTCAAGGAAGATGTACTGTACCAGCACAGCACCACTGCTGCTGCTCAATCAAGCCCTGGGTGAGGTCTGAGCAGGAACTCAGACTGCAGAGCTTTTTATTCAATTATGTTTACCACTAAGTTCTCTAGGGAGAACCAGGATGGATGCTATAGTCAAGCAGATCATCTGCCACAGGCCTTGATACCTTGAAGATTCTTAGCCTGGGTCTGTCTTGGGGAAAATGAGCTAAATAGGCTCCTGTGAGATGTTCATTTTCTTCTTTGCTTTTTCTCAGGCTGTACTATTCAACCTGGTATTCCTCAGGCCCATGGGGTTACTGTAGAAAGCTGCCTGATGCATAAGGCAGTTGTCTTCATATTTTGAGGTTGTAACTCTTGAGTTTACAACTCTTGAGGTTGTAAAAAGACCCACATTTTGAGGTTGTAACTCTTGCTCAAATTGAAGGAAAGCGCAATGAATTTGTACGACACTATTAGCTACAAAATGAAGTGCAAAAGCTGCCGTGGTATCATTATCATTATCCTTATCCATAACCAGTGGTTGGTTGTTGTCAAGGTGATTGCCTGAAGTCATCCGTTGAAGTAAGCTGAGGTAATGTAAAATGAGGTTGATGTAAGCTGAGGTAAACTCAGCCAAAATGGAAAGCAAGGCTTTCTGCTAGTTACTGGTGTTCTTCCAGATGGGTAGTTCTCGTATACGTCCATATTCCACTTGCTTTTCCCTTCTCCTTTTGTACTTTCCTTTGGAGTAAGACAGTGAAATGCTGCATTTAGTGCAGTTTTGGTGTAACAGTAGTGGATTGTTGCTTTGTACTTGTTAAAATACCTGAAAGAGAACAATGTGGATTTTTGTTGCTTTGCCAGAATATCAATATAGCAACATTCAATCTTAGGTCTGTTTGGGCTGATTTTTTCCCCAGTTTGTTCATGAATCCAAAGAATGAGTTATTCCCAGAGTCCTAGTCGAATGTGATTTAGTGGAATTTTACATATTGAGTTCAATGACCTTGTTTTACATATCATACAAGTTTTGACTGGAAAATAACATGTTAAAATAAGTAGTAACTCATGGCAAGAGATCACAAATCTCTTGCAATCTATGAAAGAAGCAGCATTTTGATGGGTCCCTTAAGGGTTCTGTCTTTAGTCAACATTTCTTCAGCATTTCCTGTCTTCTGCATCTGTATTTTTATCATTAAAGCATGTTTTCTCTTTCTAATTCCAGCTGGACTACTGGATGAAAATATGCGGAGACACAGGCTGCTATACTGTTTTGGAAACAAGATCCTTAATAATCCTAGCTAAAAGTGCCATTTTTAGCCCTTACAAATCAAGGCAGCCTAATCCAGCATGAAGGAACAGACTTTAGAAATCCAAGCTTGCTAACATCATAATCCTCATGTGCATATTGATGTAGCTGTGTGGTAACATTACTTTTCTAGATGTTGCATTTGTTTATGGTGTTAAAAGTGAGAAGGAAGTGTAACATGCAAGAAAGTCATGCTGCTACAGCCTTTACAGGGAAGCTAGTGTAAGTTTTACCTCCAAGTTAAGAACCACTGGAAGTTGGTTCTAAAAGAACATTTAAGCTTTCCTCGGGTCCCAGATTTTAAAGCTAATAATACAATCCCAGGATTGTCCCAGGGAAATCTTTGGAAAAGAGTTATCTATCATTGTAGAAGTTCATCGATTTGTAGTTTTAAACATTTGTATCCTGCTCAGTGATCAAACTTGCACAACTACTGCCCAGCTGTGTCTGTTTATTCTGAGGCTTATGATAAAGCGTCTGTGAAGTACTAGAGCTATGTTTTAGAAGGACTGCATAATTGCAGGGCATCTTTACCCTCCCTGGTGTCCTGCTTCCTAGGTGTGACCTAAGCACTGTACACAGAGAGCCCACAGGCACACCAGGCAACACGAAATGAGTGTGTTGGTTGCATTAGAGAAAGCACAGTCTGAGCTCTTCATGTGTGGGTAGATGTAAAAAGTTCATTCCACAATGCCCAGACTGCGTGTGCCTTTGTACATATGGTCTGAGGGCAGCTGGTGGCCTGAAATGGCTCTGATGAACTTGCTTTAAGTTCTTTCTTAGACTTGAAAATGCATCAGTTAATTCTTTTTCAATTTTTGGCTTTTGTAAAGCAAGTATCTTAGAGCATACATGCAGTAAAACCAGAATTTAGCAAAAAACCCAAGTGTAATTAACCTTTTAGAGTTAACCTTTAGAGTCTGGTCTTGAGACAGGACAAGAGGACTTCAGAGTCTCTCCCAGCTCTTTCCTCTGTGATTTTAAGATCTTATTTAATTCTGATATTTTATGTGTAAATGGCTTGGAGTGACACTTGTAAGACAAGATCTGAATAGCTAACAGAGCTGACGTGTTTAATGTGGCATAAATACACAGTTACCACTGTACAGCTTCCCCATTGCTGTTGTCACAGGTTTATGAGGCTTCATTTGGGGATGCTAACTGATCTCTCATGTCTCTAGATGCTTTTTATAGCCAGCCCCAGGCGTGTGCTTTATAGTTGTTGGAAAGCATTACAGCTCTTCCAGCTTTTCCAACGTTCTCCCTTTTAGTGCTGAACAACTCTTTGAATGTGTGACCCCAGTTCAGTAGGTCCAAGAACTTGCCTATGACGTGGAAGAAGACAGCTGACAGTAATAGTGGCTTTGTGGATGATGGCATCTCCAACTGGAATGAGTACATAGGCTCTTAGTTTAGAGTTAACATGGGCAAATTCAATCAGAAATGGTGACCTTGTGCTCTTTCAGTCCCTTTCTCTTCTCTCCTGGCTGCTGTTGCAGGAATTAGGTTTTCATTGTCTTATCCAAGCTGCTCTTTCATTAGGTAGATCGTCTTAGCAATACTTGCTAAGACAGAAAGTATTTGCAAGGACTGGCCAGTTCAGCCAGTAAGATTGTCCAGTCTGTACTAAAATACTGGGTCTTTGCCTGAATCACCCTCTCCCATGGTTGACAGTGACAATTTGCTACTGTTACGAAGTAAAAAAGGTACAAAAACTGGCATGCTTACTGTTTGTTACAGTAGTACCAGCACTCCGGCTCTCCATGTGACTGTGTGTATTAGGATATGTATTGATTAAACTTAGAGAACCACTGCTGAGACTTAATATGATTTCACTAGAGTTACACTGGGCTTTACGCACTAACAATGTCGGAATATGTTCCTTATCAGGAGGAGGAGGAGGTAGTTTTTAAGTACCTGAAAGGAATTACAACATTACTTGTTCATGTACTTAATCTGCTAACACTGGATTTATGAAATGTATTAAGTAAACCTTAAGCCTTTCATAAGTGGTTTGTGGCATCCATAGAATCAGAGGAAGAGGACAGGAGATAATTTTATCTAGTTGATCCCAAGACAAGATCAGCTACATTTGTGGCATTCCTAGAACTGTTTTCTCTATGAAGATCTCTGAAGAGGGAAAATCCACAGCCTTCCTGGACAACCTATTCCAGTATTCACTTTTTTAATCATTAAACATTTGTCTTCCTACTCTTTAATCTGAATTGTTCATGATTCAAGTCCAGTATTTATTGTCTTGTCTGTTATGAACATGTGAAATGTTATTTCATTCTTTGGAGCTTCCTTTTACATGTTTGAAGACTGCAATTAAGTTGTCTTTCCAAATTCTAGTCTTCAGGTTAAACTGTGCATATTCTTTCAATGTTTTCTTGTAGGTTGTTTTTCCTATTCTTCTTATCATTCTTCAGTGGTCTGGAGTCTCTCTGGTTCATAAAGATGTGATGTGATGGAAGTCTTGAGAGTGGATATGATATCTCAGTGAGGTGTTACCAGTGTGTCTGATGTGGAAGGCTTATTCCCATTTTTGGTGGAATATCCTCCTATTCATTCCCTGCCCCCCGCACCCCGCAGTGCAGTGTGTGCCTTTTTCACGAGAGTATGGCATAGTGAAGCCCATGACTCCCTGCAATCTTCAGATCCTCTCCTGCTCCCAAGTCAACAGTTTGCTATTATAGCTGGATAATTTTTGCCCAGGTTCCTGCTCTTATCTTTGACTTTATTTCCTTTTATAGACCATTTTTTCCATTTTGCTGAGATAATTTTGAATTCTACTTCTGCTTTTAAATGATTTTTTTTTTACAGCCCCTTGAGTCATCAACAAAATTAAGTAGCAATACTATATTGCGACAGCTAGAAATTGATGCCACATCCATATGCTCCCTGCAGTATTTGTGTACACTGGCTAAACTGTTTCCCTGCTGTCACTTTTATCTTTGCTGATGGACTTGCTGCAACTTCTGGTACCATTATTCTTGCTATGGATGTGGGTGCTGTGGACATCACAAGTAGAAAAAGCAATAGGAAGGGTGGCTTTAGAGGAGTCAGAAACCAATATAATCTGGGACATGAACTCCAGGACTATATTGTGTGTTTCCATGGGGAAAAAATGGGCTGAAAATCAGACATTCCTGTAATACCATTCCCATTCAGGTCATCTGCCTGGCTGTGTCCCCTCCCAACCTGTTGCGCACCCCCAGTCTACTCACTGTGGGGGCAGAGGGAGAAACAGAGGCGGCCTTGACACTGTGCAAACACTGCTCAGCAATAGCTGAAACTTTAGTATGTTATCAGCATTGTTTTGGTCTCAAATCTGAAACGCAACACCATAGGAGCTGCTATGAAGAAAATTAACTCCATCCCAGCCAAAACTGATACAGATACATATATTTTTTGCAGGGCTCTAAGAGAAGAATGAACATCAGGTTCTACTCAGACTTGTACATAATTTGACTATTTGGTAATTGTATAGGATCAGAAGGTAAAGTGGCAAATCTCTAATTCCTGAGCTGCTTTTCTCCCTTTAAAGACTCTCACTACATCTCAGCAGCTTTAGGATGAGCTAGATTCTCTATCTCAGATTTAAGCGAGTGCCCCTTTGCTGTAAAGCAACGTTTCTGCTGTTTCCATTTGTTGCTCTTCGTGAATATTCTTGAAATGGGAAGAAATCTTTTTTTACACTGCAGGTAGGATTCAGCACAATGTTAAAACACTTTCATGTGTCCACCTGTGAGCTTGTGTCTAAGTTCACAAAATAGTCAGTGTTGGCCTAATCAAGAAAGTTAATGGAGCCTTAGAGAGTGATTCCTCTTATGCTACTGTAGGTGACCTGATGGGTTAAATCATTCACTAGGCTCTGGTGACTCTGTTGGTTAGGGACCAATACCTGCTATTATTAATTTTGTAATCTAAAAGCAGTCTAAATTTGGCAAATGTCTGACTCTTAGCCAAGAGAAGTGCTTGATGGAGGTGTAGCCATCAGTGTGTCTATCCCTGTATAGCATTTGTCTTTGTTCCACATGGATGCAAGGAATCTTTCAAATGTTGCAAGGTACCTCTATGTCAAATAGTGATTTTACAGCCAGAATCGGGGGTTTCTTGTGCTTGGGTTTTCTTCTCTCTAATCAGAAGTGATCAGAGCACTGAACCTTAGTCTGCCAGCAAAGAAAACTTGGTCAAAATCAATGTATTTCAGTGAAATGGCTGAGCTTTAATGAAACAACTTATTGAATTAAACTTCATGGCTGATGTTCCCAGCAGTTCTCTCTCGTTGCTTATGTGTTGAAAATTAGTGTGGTATTCCCATATTTAGTATTTTTAGCCAACTGCATTTAGAGTGAGTGGAAAGCAACTGCCCATATAAAGCAGGTCTGGAAAGCTTGAGCCTGGGTCCTACTTTGGCCCATACTGGTCTCAGGGCAAATACCTTCTTTCTTTGCCCTTTGCTATTGGCAGATAGCGAGAGGATCACCACCCAGCAGAAGTTTTGAGAGATTTGGTTGAAATTATGTGCCATAATTATGTGCCACTGTACTTGTAGTGATTTCCAAACTGGTTGGTTGAATTTCAAAGTATATACTGCTGGCCGTTCCTGAGAACTCTGGGGAAAATGTTATCTGTAATTACAACACGGATTTGGGATTTTAAAAGTCCTACACAACTTAATATGCTTTTGAAAGCAGAAAGTGGACAGAGAATTTGGCTATTATCTCTTTTTACAAACAGCACATGCTTCTCGAGAGATTTCTGTGAACCAGCTCTCCACTTTTCCTGATGTGTAGGCTCTTGTGGGAAGGTTTTGGGTTATTTTCTCTTTAGAGCAAAAATATTTTGGCCAGTATCAGAACAGAAACAGATGATATGGAATTCACTTCACATCTGTGTAAGTAGTTCTTGTCTCTGTGTATAGCTGTCTGGAAGATTGTGTGATATTTCCAATTTTGTATTTCCTACTAAATACAAAACTTTTAAAAAACTTTGTTTAAAACTGAAAAAAAGAGTGAAGCCCTCCAAGGAAATCTTAATCCTCAGGACTTTCATCTTCACAGCTCTTTACAAACGTTAACTTCATATGTCTGAAGGCTTTGACCAACATAGCTCCCTCTGACAGCTGCGAAACTGTTGTCCCTTTGGACCGAGTGCCTTTGCCCCCACGCCTCAGTGCATCCCCTGCCCCAACCCAGCGCTTGGGCTTTGGGTTGCTGGGAGCACCCAGAAGGTCCTCTCAGATCCCAGCTCCTTGTGCACCCCTGAGATCCCATTCACTTCAGTTGATCACATCCTCCTTGAAGTGCTCCTTGTCCACGAACACTGTTTTAGATGATTTATGACTGCACAGTCTTTTATTTTTAGCTTCTGTACACAGCTTCCAAATCAAATCTTGGTGGGAATTGCTGTCTGTGATAATTTTGTTGTCTTCCTCTCCACTAATGAAAAACAAGTTCAGTCTTGCAGTTAAACAGTGCGGTTGTCTTTCTTAGTACATTTTTATACAAATCAAACAGGGATACAGGTAGATGAGAACAGTAATATGATTCTGGCATATTAAATAATTAACTTTAAAAAGGTTAATGAGTCCCTGCCTAACAAAACAGCAGTGCTAGAAAGCCTGCATTGTCTTTTAATGATGGGAAGAGAGGACAAGCAAGCGGGTTGTGAGGACTCCAAGTCACAATTTTCTTGCTCTTGATTCACAGAAGAGTTGCACAGCAAGTGAATTTGCTATACAGGGGGGATCTCACTTCTCCCACCTGTCTTTGAGCCTGTTTATCATATTTGGTTTCTGTGAACTGCTGTGATTTAAACATTAATACTTATTTTTAAGGTATCAGAGATGTGCAAATATAAGATGATGATAAGGGTCTCTTCTAAACGAGAAGGAAGGGGCTTTGTGGTGTTTGGCCGTCTGGTGGCAGAACGCTGGCTTTGTTTGTGTTCGAGACCAGGCGTCGGTGGCAGCACTGCCTTCCCACTGGTACTGCAGCCTTCGTCTGCAAGGGCTGTGCGGGGAGAAGCACAGAAGGCAGAAACAGAATGAAATTAGTATGGGACACGTTTGCATTCAAGGTGACTAGGCTCTCTCTGAAAAAGAGAATTTTTTTTTTTCTCTGAAAAAACTCAGAGGGTCTGGAAGCAAGGTGCTGAAAGATGAGCAAAACACATCCATGTTGGAAATACACGGCCTGTTGTAACCCAGGCAGGTAACGCTGACAATAGTTGCAGCTTCCTTTCATTTGCTCAGTATGTGTTATACCAGCATATATGAACGTGTGTGATGTGTCTTCTCTAGCCAGTGGTGGCAGTGCCTGACCTGGAGCAGCATGCCCTGCCCGGGGGTCTGGGGGTTTTGAGAACAGGCTAAAGAGCATTTGTGGGGAATGGCACGGGTGGGGTGACGCTGTTTTGGAGCAGTGGAATGCACTAAATCACCCTCAGAGTCCCTTGTTGCCCATTGCCTGTGGTTTCCAGGGAATTTGCGCACCTCCTTTGCTTGACAGTTCAGTTATTTTGTCACAGAAGCATAGGATTAGGAAATGGCTATTTTTGTCACCGGTTCCAGGGGACTGATCCACAGGCATCGTTCTTGACTGTCTGTATTACAAGCAACTTACACAGATCTGTAAGTCTAAACAAAAAGCGCTTAGCAGAGATCCAGAAAAGCTATAAACCATTGCAATTTTACAGGAAACAAGCAAGAGAAAACAAGAGTGGCATCAATTTTTTTTTTTTTTTCCAGTAGCGGGAACTGATGCTGCTCGGGAATGGAGCGTGATATGACTCGTGATACAAAGAGGCAAGAAGTCAGGCAACAGCTAGCCATGAATGTGGGGGCAAAAAAGCATCTGTAAGGGTTTCCAGTGTCACTTATAGACACAGAACATCCCATCTCTTCCTGTAGCCTTGCTCTGGTTTTTCACAAGTGAAGAAATAATCCAGGAATCAGTTTTACACCGAAGGAGGCCAAATTCATTATGATCACTTTGGGGAGAAAAATTGTCAGCGACCTTACACATCCAGCAATGAATTCCTTTTAACTGGAAAACTCTAGCTTAAGGTCCCCCGCAGGAAAGACCATTCCATTAACGAGTATTTTGCTAATAACAATACAACATTTCTTAATAAATGCTTTTTTAAAAAGAAATCTTAGTTTCTCAGCTGCTCATATAGTTTCCTTTGCTTTTATAATCAGGTGATTCCTCAGTTCTGTCACTACCAGTCCTGTGGTGTTTTGCACATATGGCTGCATTATTTAGGGTAATAAAATTATGATGTTTCATTTTCTGAAGTTAGCCTATATGTGTTACTTGAGTAACACAGTCCTCTTTGTACAACTGCTGGTTAATGTGTTTTAGACTCTGAGAAGACTTCTGGCTATGCAGTTTTCATTGTGTGGGGTTTTTTTCCTGTAAGACGTTGCCTGCAGTACGTCTGCTAATTTGAGGGTGCCAGCAAGAACGCTTCTCCCGCGTGGTGTCATGCTTAGCATCTCTGTCTGTGAATTCCTCTTAGTTGTAGACTGGCACTGCCTGATCCTGGGGGGTCCTCAGAGACCTGTGCTGTTGCCTTTCCTAGTAGGTGCGGGTCTTGGGGACAGGGTCTGTTTAGTGGAGATGAGGTGTGTGGTTATTGACTGCTCCCTGTTCTAAAGGAAGAACAATATGCAAGAGGACAAGTCTGGGGGAATAATCTAAATGTGATCACCCTCACCTTCTCGGGGAGCATGTTCTACATCTGGATCAGCTTATTAAGGATATTTACTAATGAAGCCCTAGTGTGGTGACACAGCAGCCAATTATTTTTTGCACTGAGTTACCACTTGTTTAATGACAGACAGCAGGACCTTTTAAAACTGCAGGCCTGACAACTTTGTGTTAAATCTATTATTTCAGTTTAGTCTTTAACAACACGTCTAAACCCCAACCTGAATCCCCAAATATAATCACATTACAGACCAATTATTTCGCTTGCTGAGTCACTTTGTCAGTTTGACAGCATGCCTAGCAGAAAATTTCGATTCCTTTCAATTCTTTGATTAAAGAAATTAATTAATTCAGAGTTTTATTTTGTTTGGAGATATCAAGGTCTGACTCTCCCACTGATTCATAATCCCCGCTAATAGTCACTGGTGGGATTCATTCTCTCGCCAGCCTTTTGAAGCTGGGGAGCTCTCTTCTGTGGTAAAGGCCATGAGCCGTCACGCTTCTGGGCAAAATCCTTCTTACTGCCATGCTGGGGCACAGTTTCCCTGTATTTGAAGGCCTCTCCCAGCTTACTGCTTATTGCCCAGAAGTTGACTGTATTTCTCTCTAGCAGCCATGAATGGCCAATGCAACAAATAGTCATAAAGAGGGGGTTGATCCTTATGAAGGACAGCTTCCTGATGGATTATTTGAAACGGGGAATCCAAAGATGTGTAGACAGAGTTTGGAAATGGGAAAGAATCTTTTAGATTTGAACAAGCTCGTCTTGATGTTAGCAAATATTCATAGTGTTTGAACTTCTGAATGCTTGGTTGCTTAGACAAGTTGGGGATCTGCAGCCTCTAGTGAAGAATGAGAACTGTTAACAGAAAAATACTGTCATAGGTCCCTGTTTGATGTGTTTTTGTACTCATTGTAATGGGAAGGGAATACTATTAGCACTGACATTTTGAAACTGTTTCTCAAATACAACAAATACGTTATGATTTAGAATTTATGAATATTGTATTGCTATCAGCACGCTGCAGACCAAATTGGCTGTTGTGCTGGCTATTGCCCAGTCACATAACTAGGCCACCCATGTGTCCTGGTTTTGGCTGAGATAGAGTTAATTTTCTTTCTAGTAGCTCGTGTAGTGCTGTGTTTTGGATTTAAGATGAGAAGAATGTTGATAACACACTGATGTTTTTAGTTGTTGCTGAGCAGTGCTTACACTAAGTCAAGGACTTTTCAGCTTCTCATACTGCCTTGCCAGCGAGGAGGCTGGGGGTGCACGAGAAGCTGGGAGGGGACACAGCCAGGACAGCTGACCCAGACTGGCCAAAGGGATATTCCATACCGAATAACATGATGCTGAACAAAAAACCCGGGGAGAGTTGGCTGGGGGGGTGCAGCCACTGCTCAGGAACTGTTTGGGCATCAATCAGCAGGTGGTGAGCAATTGCATTGTGCATCACTTGTTTTGTATATTCTTTTATCATTATTATTATTTTACTTGACTCATCTGTCTTATTAACTTGTCTTTATCTCAAGCCATGAGTTTTACCTTTTTTCTGATTCTCTCCCCCATCCCACTGGGGGGGAGTGAGCGAACGGCTGCTTGCCGGGTTAAACTACGACACCATGTCATAAAGAGTTCAAGCTATAGCCAAAAAATTCAGAGCAGAAGAAAAGTCACACTTTTCACTCCCATTTTGCTAATGAGGAATGACCCACAGAAAGATTAGAGCTTGTGGGAGTTTCCACTTAACACTCTGCAGTCCCTCCTGCTCAGATGTGGTCAGGACAGGGCAACGTTTAATGGGAAAGGAAATTTATGGGATTTATGGAAAGTAAAATTATTACAGATCTATGTAAGGACATAACAGGAATGTGTAGGGATAAAATCAGAAGGACTAAGGTGTGAAGTGGATCTAGTGACTTGTAGGGTCATAAAAGACCAGGAGGGAAGTTTCTACACCTACACTAAGAGTAAGGCAATGAAAGCATAACATCGTTGCTGAGTTAGGAAGAACAGCAAATAACTGATGGTGCAAAAGATAGGTGAAGTCATTTTGGCTTCTAACTTTGTAAAAAAAGATTAATTTTAACCAGATCCTAAACACAATTAAGGAGATAATAGTCAAGTCAGGAATAAGGAAAGAAGAGGTAGAACAAAATGTTTGATAACTTCCATGCATGCCAATCTCTGAAAAATTAGCAAGAAACTATCTGGATGGTTTGCGGGAGATGCAAAAATACTATTACCACAGTCTAATAAATATTTACAGAAACTTTTAAGTATAGTATAATGTTACAGGATGTGTAAAATTGCCTAGACATATGGCCCATAGCTTTGTTCCTTTTGTCAAAGACCTTTTTTTAAAAAAAAGAAATTAAGCAAACTTTCAAAAAGAATCAATTTTATTAAGTTCTGTCCATGGGAATCTTCACACTTCCTTAAAAAGTTACCTTTCCCTCCAAGCAAAGCTTGCAATATTTCTACTTTGAGTTTTCTGTCATTATGCAGTCCAAATAAAATTAATCTGTGAAAAAGTTTTTTCAGATAGAGCTTTACTGCCCAAGAAAAGAGTGTAATTTTCACTATCCTCTTGGCGATTTGTGCAGCAGAAAGATTTTTTGAAGTGCATAAAACCTGTTCTTCGTGCTGGGTAATTTTGCACCCTCTTGTGGCCATGAGGTTCCTTTTTTAGTCCCAAATTCCCTGAAGCAGATAAACCACATTGCCACAAGAAGCAAAATGATCAGACCCTGAAAGTAATCTATAGGCCCTCACCCTACAACCATGTAACCCACATGTTTCCAAAAGGATATATTCAAATAACTCTGCATTTTTATGAAACTTTTCTCTTCCCTTCCACGGTGCTCTACTACTGCTGACAAAAAGTATAAAAAAATCTCAGCTGTGACAGTTATTTTATGCTTAATAGCTACCGTAGGCAGACAGGAGTCCTACAGTACTTTCTTGTCACCTTTGACAAGCTTTGTCGTATCACAGAAAAATGGCCCTTGGGAATTAAAAAAAAAATGAGCTGCGGTTCTGTGTCTGCATCGTCAAACGTTTTTCTTCCTTTTGATGGGACAAGCCCTCTGAGAGGAGAAATTGCTTCAGTACTGAAACAATTTCTGTATTCTTTCCAAGGCAGGCATCAGTGAGAGGTGGTGAAGGTCTGAGTACCTCAGTAGTTGTCTATGTTTGTTTCCAACTACATCACAGAACTGCTTGAAACTTTGTGCATGCACTATCTATATGTGGAAAGAAACTTCTTTCAAATGTCCATCAGCATTGTCTGGAAGAGAACCTAATACGCATTTGCGGATTGTAGATGCATTTCAACCAAGACCCCTCATATCTCTCGAGTCCAGTTTTTACATTGAACAATTTACCTTTCCTCCTCTGAGAAGCCACCAAAGACAGTGTTACCCTTGCTGGCAAGTAACCCTCAGCTTTTGTTTGTTCTATAATCTTCAGAATTTGCTTGGAAATAAATTCTGCAGTTTCACTAAGAAATGTAGCAAAAAGTGTAGACTTTTCACCACTCAATGGTGAGGTGCAAGGAGTAGAGTATATCTCACCTTAGATTTAGGGGGGAGATTTGGCACTAGTACAGGGAAGGTGTCTAAACTCCTGTTACGGTCAGTACAGTTAGTGGAGTCGACAGTGATTCAGCCCTCTGAGTGTGGGTGTTGTTTGGGGGATGAGCCGGTGGACTCCAAGCTGTGTCCTGACTGGCTCTCCATGGGCTGCAATGGGAGCTTGGACACCCGCCCCACAAGTAGACATGTGAGACAGCATTGTAGAAACTCAAATCCAGGAAGGCTGGTTGTAGCCTGTATTCCTATGTAGAAAACTATTGTAATGATTTTTTTCTCCTATATAGGAGTTATATCCTATGGAATGTAACTTTTCTACTGTGAGTCTTGCAGTAGCCATCAGAATAGTATTGAATTTCCTTGTCTTAAGATATTGTGTCTTATTAAAGATGGGAAAGTTTAATATTTTTCACATATTGAGTGTTCAATGCTTGTTAATATAGTTTAATGTTCTAATGAGAGATGGGGACTGTGGGGAGAACGGAGGCTCCTTTTTCTGAAGGCACGGGATCTTAACTGAGGCCAGCTTCTAAAAATCGGAGGTAAATTTTCACATAAACTAGTGGTTATATTTCAGAAGTCAAAGGCATTGGGCAGCATCCCAATTGCAGAAGAAAAACATGTTTCAAAAAGCAGGCTAAAGAGAACCCAGGGACCTACTCTCTTCTAACCCAGACCTTGGAACAGGAAAGAAAGCAAGTAAACATTTAAGGGTGATATATACAGGTAAAAAAAAAAAAAAAGGATTTCTCAAGTCTATTTTTTTCTTTGAATGCCTTACAGAGAAAGCAATAGATATGATATATGTTGAATTTTGATGATTCTGTAACTTGTGTGTGATACTTCCATAAGCAATCTATGAGGATAATGGAACCCTGAAAATGTTGGTACGTTCCACTATTCAATCCATCTCTTTGGTCTCACATAGCACTGGGATCCAGGTGATTCCTCTGATGCTATTAAATGTCACGTGGTTGTTAGGTTTAGGATATGTGATTTGTAAAGCCTTTAGCACAACTCTGAAACTGTGAAGATCAGCAAGGAGGTAATTTTGGCAGAAAGGAAATTATTTTGAACTTGTGTTCAAATTCCCAGTCAAGACAAAGGATATCAAAAGACCATTTTGCCCAAGAATGGGGTGAGGCACTGTGTGTAGCACCACGTGATGCTACTGGAGTGTAGTTCTGCCTTTCACGTAAAAACAAGACGATCACATACCAGGGGTGATAAAAAAGAATGAAGGATGTAGATTGGTTTTAGATATTACTTTTACCTGCGCTTTTTCACAGGCTCAGGGAAATATCTATGGCTTTTGCTCTTTCATCAGAGAAAGACAGGTGGAAGGAAAAAGAAGTGAAAAAATAGGGAAGAAGGGTGTGTGCAAGATGGTGGTGGATTTTAGACAGAAATAATGAAAATTGCGAAACTTTGGCCCAACTTCACTGGGACATCTCCCTGCAATAGGATAATGAAGATCCAGCAAAGTTACGTTGGCTGCCTCTGTGCTGTCTTCTTGCAGCAGAGGTGTAACCACCACCTCCCTTAGCGTGCCTGTCCCCCCGCCAGAAACCCCACAGGGAGGCCGTGGTAGAGCGAATCCCCTCTGTTTGGGGACAGCACGTGCGCCCACAGGCAGAGCCAAACCTGCCTCGTCCCTGCCACGGGAGGAAGGAACCCATGAAGGCATTGCCCCTGCTCTCCCCAACTCACAGCAACATAGAACCTTCTCTGGGGCCTGGCCCTGGTCCCACAAGCTGAACTTCAGGGACAGGGTTGACAGAGGACCCACACTACCCAGAATATGGTTACGTCAGAGCCCAGGATGCCTCTGTCCTCTCTGACACCATTTTAATGGACACAGCATGAGCATGACTCGGGTTGTAGCCATATATTAAAGCTGAATGGGGAGGTCCGATGTTGCATGTGGTGCAGAGAGGACTGATGAGGGGCCAGGAGACAGGAGTCACCCCGAGTGCTGCAATCCCTCTGCAATGCAAGCCGGACGGGTGCCCGGGGCCAGCGCTGTGGGTGGCTCAGCCCAGAGGGATTTGTTCTCGCTGGGGCGGCATTAAGAGCGCCCTGCTGGGAGCATAGACATGGCGGGCTGCGCGGAGTCTCTGAAGACAGGTGATGGTAAAAACATCATTCCCTTCTGCTCTTCTACAAGGATCCCTGTGTAACTATGCGTCTTCTGGACTGACTTACAAAAAGAAGCAGCCACCCCCCTCTTGTTCTTGTCCCGCTGCCCTTCATGAAAACAATACGGGTAGAGCAATTGGGTTTCTCCCCAATTAATCCAAATTTTAACATGTCAGTTGTGTTCTGCTGAGCTCCAGTTCTCATGTGCGGCTTGCAAAAATGGTGCTACGTATTCCCTAGGTTATATCAGTAGCCCCTTTGTCTCATTCAGTCCTCCTGTCTCTAATTCCTGCTTTTACTAACCATTTTATTTAACAACTTCAGGCGGACGATTGCTGCTTTCCCTAGTACCAGCCTCTGCATGAGTGAAATCCTCTCGCTTCACACCATTGGTGGTAGCACAATGTTTTTGGTTGGGCCATCAGATACCGGCAGGAATCCCAGGTGCAGGGTAGCTCCAGGCTCCGTACTTGTGCTGAGCACAAGCAAGAAGAATTGTTGCTGACGTGGAGCTCTGGACTCTTTGGCTGACAGTGGACCCATTATTTCAGATAGGATATGTATCTTTGGAAGATCTAGTGTTCCTCCTGGCTCATATTTCTGGATGCACTGCAAGAACCCAAACAAAATAAACACTTCCAGAAGATGTTTTTAGTGTACCACTTGCAGCAGTTTAATACTATGTAAAAATACAGCAGGAAATAGTTTCTTTTAAAATAACATACAGCTGTAAAGGCCAGGAGTTTGGTTGTGGATTCATGACTGCCTTCATTTGCTAAAAAGCCTCTCTTCTTTTTAACCATTGTTCAAAAGATTGAGAAGAGCCCCTGGCTCTGGGCTGAACAGCCCAGGATGTGGCATCTGTTCTCCAAAGTCCCCAAACAAGAAGTAGCTCAGATATTTCCCTAAATTTGAGAAGATTATATGGTTGTTATATGAATCTTGACTGCCACTGCGATTGCAACTATAGCAGAAGAATGGAGGTTTATGTATGCTTGCGTTTTGTTGGTTTGTTCTTGTTTTTTGAAGAACCTTATTCCGGTGGAACTACTCAGCACTTTGGAAATGATATGCAGTGACATTTCAGTCCTAGTTTGCTCATTCCTGATTATACAGATTTCAGACTACTAATTCACGGGTTTGGGCTAGTATGATAATTTTGTTGTCTAATAGTTATTTCTTTGATGAAACAAAAGTGATTTCTAAGAACAGAGAAAAAAACATCATTATTTTATTACTCCTTGGGTCTCCAACAGGATCAGACAAGAACTACTGTGAATGTACTGAACAAGAGCAGTTTCTGTCCCAAATATATCATCATCTGTGGGAAAGGAAGGACTACTAGCCTATTATTTACAGATGGGCAACTGATGTACAAAAAGATTAGTTTTCCTGTTATGCTACAGGTGTGATTTTATGGGTACTTGTATTCAACATGATGGTTGGGTGTGTTCAATTCTTTCAGATTTGAGCATGAGAAGTATTGGCATTTACATAACACCTTTCAAGGACCTGAGCTAAAAGCTTTATGCTTGGAAATTATGCTCCCTCCTTCGGTGAGACAGAGACACCTGTTGGAATGCACCAGCGGTGAAGACTGCTTTTTAGGCTGACTGCAATTGTCCGTGAGATTAAGGCTGAATGGAGTTAATAATGGACATGCTCTTCAGAAAATGGTGGGTCCCTGCCCTGGCAGGAGGATGGACTAGAGGTTATCTGATACTGTGATACCTTCTATTTCTTTCTTTGGTGACTTTGCATTTGGGTAGAATTTAAAGTTAACACTAAAGCTCTTGTGAAATGTGCTGTAGGCTCTTTAGTTTCTCTGAGTGATGAACATAGGAAATGCTACCCCATGAGCTGAATGGTGCCCTAACACCTAGCAGGTGAGATTCCTTTTAACCTTATTTGAGCTGTAGCAAACTGCCTTGTTTTGTCTTGTCTAACTTAGTAAAAGAGCTTTTCAGGCTTCGTCTACAATCACCAATGGGGGAAAGGTACTTCCAGCACATAGAGGTAAGTGGACCAGAAGAGCATCTGGTTCATTAAGTTATCTGGTTAAGGACTTTTTAGTATGGAAAAAACCCCACACCCCAAATACCCCCCAAACAAGGAAAGTGATAAACTAAACACAAGGACACACAAACATTAACAAGCAGCTAGTAATGGAGGCAACAGCGAAGACCAAAACTCTTTGGTTGCTGATCAGTGGGCCAGTAAAGGAACTACTCAGGCACAGCCTTGAAGACATCAGCCTCAGCTTTGTCACTGATAAAGAGGGAAAACATGATTATTGTGAGTGGTGTTGGATATTTGAGGGGGCTTGTGGGGCTGTGCGAAGCTTATCATGGGATATCAGAAGGGGTTTGTGGGATTATGTAAAATATATTACAGAAAGTTTAGGGGAAGGGGAAGGATCAGGGCAGATGGGTGAGCAACAAGCATGAAGAAACGGAGAGAAGGAGGGATAAAAAGGGCTGGCTGGGTGTAAGCCACTGCCGGTCAGCATGCTTGTCTGACTGAGCCCTGTGCCTGACCACCACATCTGTCCTGTCTTCTTACTAAGTCCTTTCCTGCACTGTTCTTTGTTTGTAATCTGGCTACGCTGTGTGTGAGTGCTGCAAGGTCTAAGTGCCAGCAGCTGGAGGAGGGGCCATGGGTGTCTAGCCTGTCAACAACTGGAGAGATCGGCTTGTATGCAAGAGGCCTAAATGCCAGCAACTGGAAAAAACTGGGTGTGTTGGTATTTCCCCAGTGAATTTAATCCTATGTGCATATGTCCATATGTTTGCCAGCAAATTTTGAACTGGACTAGCTGGACGACACCTGCCTCTGGAAAGACTCGAGGTCTGAGGGGGTGGGCTGGGTAAGGGTTCTGGGGTCCAGGCATGGATGTTAGGTGGACCGAGAGCCTGTGCTGATGTCTGAGGGATCCGTGGGTGTGGGGTGCCTGTGAGATGAACATGTGAGTAGGTGCATCTGTTTTGCTAGTGAGCATCAAGGCTGGGCGAGCCGGTGGGTCGGAAGAGACCAGTATATGGGGTAAGGGGGGCCAGGTTCAGGCATTGATGTTAGGTGGATGCAGGGGCTGTGCTGACATCTGAGGTGTCTGTGAATGTGGACATGCTTGTGAACCTGGAGAGCAAAGGCATGTGTGTTCTCACTAGCGGGCTTCAGTCCTGACCAGCTGGAGAGGAGGGACGGGACTGAGCTATCAGTGCCTGTATGTGGGTGCTACTGGTGTTTGTGGAGGTGCTGGCAAAGGCTGTGCTGGCTGGCAGTCTGTGTGGCAGCCCGTGTCAGTGTCCTCTGTCTGTGTGTGTGTCAGCCCTGTTACTGTCCGAACCTGCAAGCATCTGAGACATTTGAAGACTGCTTTGTAGTTGGCTGGCATTCCTGAAAGCTCTAAGTATATGGTATCAAAGGCATGGACTTAATTAAATGACTCTCTTAAAACAGTGGCCATATGGCATCCTGCTTCCCTTGACTGCAATGACATCTGCTAACAATAAAAGAAAAAAAAATGGTCATGTCAAAGGTCGTGTGTTATTTCCATGAGTTACAGAAAACATCCTTTCCTAAAACTCCCACAGCACTGAATGTAATGACTCATTGCCTCTGTTTATTCCCTAATTACAAAGCTTCTATGTGGGGGGTCTCAATTTTATGACAACAGATCTCACTGGCATCACTTTCATAATAGCTCTGCTCCATGGCGTGTTTGGGCCCAAGCGTGGGACTAGGCTGAGGGCAAGAAGTACCTTGGGGTTTCCAGTGGTGGAAACCTCTGGCATCCACAGCTCCAGCACCTACTGACTCATAGCTGAGGAGAAAATGGGTGGAAAATTCAGGGGAAACTGCCGCACATGCCAAGCAGGAGAAGCAATAAAACTCCAAGGTTTAAGGCAGAACTAGGTGATGTATGTTGTGGTACAGCCAGACCCACATAAAGCAAAAGGCCACTTCCAGGTATGTATTCCATCATCACGCGCTTCCCGCAGCGCTGCTGGACACAGCCTTTTGAAAATAATGCTCTTTTACTCTGTGTAATTTGGAAGCCAGAAGGAGTTGTTGTAATTATCCAGTCGAGTTATATCCAGCCTTTAGCTGAAACTTGCTAATGAAATAACCTTGTTTTTCCGCCTATGTCTTGTTATAGCCTAATCTGTGCTCCTTCCTACCTGTGGCAGAGCCATGATTAATAGTTTTGATGGTGATATTGCTTCTGCGATAGGAGGTCCTGTCACCCTGAAGAGAAGCTAATCCCAGAAGGGAGGCATGGCACAAAAGGTGAAGCTGCTCTAGGAGTGCTGGGAAAGTTGATCAGAGGGGAAGATGGAGCAGCTCTGGTGGCCCTGAAAATACTCTGGGTGAGCTTGCTGAGGCTGTTCAGGGAAAGTACAAAAATGGTGTTCAAAAAAAAGAAGGAAAAGGAAAAGTTGGAAGAGCAGTTGAGAGAAGAGGCCGAGAGTGAACATTTCACCCCTGATCGGTACAAAGATTAGGAGAGACAAAAAAGTTTTGAACAGGTCTAAGTCATCTCTTCTAATTTGGGGGTGAAATAGTCTTCTGCAGAGTCCTCTCTCTTCTTCAGGGTATGCTTCTGGGAATCAGTCTGTCTAACTGGGGTGGCTTTAGGCCCTACTGCGATTGCATTAAGTCTACTGGCTGCCTTAATACAAGCAGAAGGAAATGTGTTTGGGGTAGTTGCTGAGCTTGCAAAAACCTGCTTTTGATAATCTTGGTTCCAAAGGTGGCACATCTCACCACTGAATAATTAAAGTGTTGTCTTAATTAATCTGGACCTACAGATTATGGTGTCTCTGAAATACTTTTTCTCCATTACTTGGTGCTTTTAACAGTGTGCTTAGGTACAACAAAGGCTGCCTTTCCCTGGCATGGAATATGCTGTAACTTCTTTTAATGTGATTTTCCAAACAAAAGTCAAATCTCATTTTCTTTTTTTAAATCTTCATTTGGACAATCATTCTTTGTGAAACTGCACTAAGAGGAGTTTCTTTATACACTGAAGTAAAGACTGCAGAAAGAAATAACTGACTTCCTGCACCTTCAACCCGAGGAGCTGGAGATGCCTCTTTTCTACCAGTCTTTTGACCAAGACAGCGTGGCTTGTCTGACACATAGGCTGCAGCCTAGCAATGAAGATTTCCCACCAAGTCCATAGACAATACTAGCTCTCAACTTGCTTTTTCTGTGCTATTCAGGACAGCATCACCTAACAAGAACTTGTGCTAAGCTATCAATTATGTTTTTACATTAAGAAGCCTCTGCACATTTTGATCCCTAATGTAATTTCTTCTGTGCAAGGGAATGACTCAGGTTCTTGTAGCTGTTGTGGCTACAAGACAAAATATATTACTCACTTTGCATGAAAAATAATGCTGGAGACATATGACTCTGTAATGGCTGCTCTGTGGCCATTTTGTGGTCTTTGGCTCACTCCCATTATAAATCTTGTATTTTTGAGGCATTTCCAGCTTCATTGAAAACTGCATCACCCTAATGTTCAACATTCAGGTTGTTGGTTAGAAAAGTTATTTTAAAAGATGCAGATGCCTCAGTCAAGGGTAAACTCTCCTGAGACATAACATCTCTTCTTCTCAGAGCTGTTGGAGTTCATATGACAAGTCTTTGGGAAGGAAGCAAGAGCAGAAACCCCACAGCTGTTCATTGTAGTTTGAGGCTCCAGGTAACCTCCTACACTAGCCACCCTATTTACATAATAAGATTTTGCCTGGTCTGAACAGCTTACCAACCAAAGAAAGAGAGGCACAAAGAGATGAAAGAGGTCAGGGAAAGCTGAGTTTTGTGGGTACCAGGCCAAACCCTCCCTGCCCAACTGCAGAATCGTTCTTGATAACCTGGAGCAATTCCAGGTGCTTGTATCTTCTTGCCATCATTCTGCTGGTATACAAATAGTGTAATGGTCCTTAATGCCCATTACAAAAAAGGTTTAGTACAACTGGTCCAAAAGGGTTTAAGCAGGACTAGCATAGTTTTGAGGTAAATGAATAGCAAACGGGTGTTTTTTAAACTGAGTTTATCCGTAATAAATATGCTCAGTAAGCTGACTTGGTATTTCATGATTATTGGACAGCAAAATCAGTCTGCATTCTGGATCTTTTAGTTTTTATGAAAAACTGACTTAAGTAAGTCAAAGTCAAAGCCTGGCAGTACAGTGTAAGGTGGGATAGATAAGTGCATTGGAATAAGGAACATCACAATTTGCTACAACTTGCTCTAAATAAGGAAAGGGAAATGTCTCCAACAATGTTATATTCATATGCATATGAGCAGAGAAGTGCTGGAAGAGAAGTGTGGGAGAGGCATGCCAGCACGGGGCAGCTGCAGGAGGACCCTGGCTGGCCCCACCAGAGCAGCAGAGGGTACCTCGCCTGTCTTGCTCAGGGCAGTGGGTTGCATTAGTAACACAGATACTGGTAATTTGTCCTGCTTTTCGTTTCTGTCAGGCTATCATTTTATTGTTTGTTTTTTTTTTTTTTTTTCACTTAGCCTCAGTACATGAGCTATTAATGAACGTGTCGTGCCAGCAGGGCTGCTTCGTTATCCGGGCTCCAGGCAATCCAGACTGGACACAAGCTCCTACCAGACTGCATCATGTGGAATTTCTATGGGTGGTTTAATTAATACAGCAAATACAAATGGCAAATTAGGCAGAGGTATTGAACCTGAACTTTGCATGGGGATTTTTCAGCCCAAGAAAATAACACTAATATCAGAACGGTTTTATGTTCTTTCTCCCGGTTGCAGTTATTGGGAGATGATATGCGGAAGTGCTACAAGGAGCAGAAAGAAAGAGGTGTAATAAAGGCATCAATTTAGCTTTAAACCACCTTCTGTACCTAAATGGAAGATGCAAGATGACACTAAGTAATTTTTAGGCCTATTACCTTATTACAGATGACAGAGGTGCATTTAGACAAATCTGTATAAGCTGACAAGCAATATTTAGAGAATGGGGGGAATTGGGTTCTTAGAGAGTAGTTGTTTTTTTGACAGGCCTTTGCGATGAACCAGGAAAAAAGTAGCTGCATAATGAGACTTTGGAATATGTACTACAACTGCAATCAAGACACAAATTCTAGCAAGACTTTGAAATCATAGCACCTTCTTGGTATCTTGGTCTTGTAAAACCAAATGTTACTTGCACAGACTTGAGGCCTGGAAGCACTGTGAGAACAGCAAATGGTGCTGGCTGCTGTCTTGATTTTTTAATATACTTCAAAATCATGCCAGAGAGAAGAAAAATGAGAGGTCATGGTTTTTTCCCTTCTATTAAGACTCTCTCCCAACAGTATCACCATTGCAACTTGGTACTAGGAAGCTTTCAAAAGATACCCTTATCCCCTGAAACAGGAGGAGGAAACCCCGTCCTCCCCCAACAAAACCAGGTGCATAGACACCATAGCTTAGACAGAAAAACTCTAACCACTGTTGCTAAAATGGTTAAAGCGTGTTACTGAAATGTAACAGTGCTGCTGCTCTCCTCTCTGCAGGCCCGGGAGTGGGTAGCCTCCCTAGAAAGGTGTCCTTTCCTCCTCTTCAGCAAGGCCACCTCCGGACCTTGGCAAGGGATCAGCTCCTTCACAGATGTACAAAGAAACCTGCTCCTGGTATTGGCAAACTGGCATGGGTGTTGTGGTGCCCCTCCACTCTTCTTTCCTAGGGACAGCAGCGTTTGAAAGATAAGTAAGAGACTGATTATTCCTAAATCAGCTTCTGAAACCTGCGTAGGCAAGGCAGCTGCACTCCATGGGAATGTCCCTACAAACACTGTGGTGAAGCTGGGCAAAGCAAGGAAACCTCGAAGACAGCAATGAGCACTAGAAAGCATGCATCTGAAGCCACGGCTGATCTCTGTTCTTGTTAGAAAGGTAAAACAGAAGATGTGAAAGGTTAAATGATAAAAAATAAAGAAGGAGAAAATATTCAAGCCAAAAGAAATGAGGGATGGTACTAGTTTGCATCAGTGGAGAGTACAGCCCTTTTTTAACTAATGGACTTTCCTGAGGTAAGAAATTACTTCAATTTGTCTTGAAATGACACTTGACAAGGGGCAAAGTGTCTTTTATAATCTTATTTAATAAACTGTTTAATAAACTTTAAGCCCACTTAAAGATGTTTTCTATCTGTTTTATCCACTGGTAACATGTGCTTTAGCAATTCGTTAACCTCCCTTCTAATTACGTGGATGTAGGCAGCAGTCAGCTATGACCCCGCAGAACCACAACACAAGAAATTTTGTTCTGTTGCTCAAAGTACATGTTCGTTTCTGAAAAGGGGCACAGAAAGGTCGGAGGGATGTAGCTGTTTGTACCCTCTCTTGGATTTACTGGAATAATTACTTGCTCATTCAGAATTAGCCATTACTTCAGTAAGGATTTTATTACAGGTCAAAGACACATTTTTGGAAGCAAAACCAAATCTCCTACTAAAATAAAAAATAACTGATAACATCAGATACAGTATTTCTACTTCAAGGAAAATATAAATAAGTACTTCATTAAAGATGTTCTCAGAGGAAATAAGCCAGCTTGGAAGAGCTCTGAACTTTGGGGACATTAACTCAGTGTGGAGCCAAATTGCAGCTCTGGAGATGTATTATATTTTTTCTGAAGGGCATGTGGTGGGCTCAGGATGAGAATGCTGATAAGCGCAAGAGAGCTTCTAGGCTGCAATGTCTCGCAGTTTCTAGTTTAGACTGGAATCCAGCACTTGCTGCTTTTAGGGAGGAAACAAGAAACTTTCCGGGGCAGTTTTGAGACTGACTGCTGTCATGAAGGTAGTTTGTTTGAAATGCCCTGTGCCTAGAGGTGAGTTCATGCTGTCTGACACAAGCATTTTGCAAGGCTTTGAAGACAGCTATTTTCCAGCTTTCATATTAATTATTTCAGCTCATATGACCCATAGGCAGTTTTAAATCCACTAGTTTCAGAGTCCGTGAAGTGGCTCGTACCACTTTTATCATGTGTCAGCAATGTCCAAAGGCTGCTAATGCACATGGAGAGCCAAACCTTGGAAAGAAGCTGGGGAAGAAATGTTGTGTGTCTTCCTTCAGTACTCCTAGGACAAACATTAAGAAAATTTTCAAGGGATTTTCCATCCTGCTTTATTTTATTACTTATTTATTCTCTCACTCCAGGAAGGGTGTCCCAGGAGTTGTGACAGCCGGGGGACAGGCCTATGACTTCTAAGAAGTGCACTGCCACCTCAGCACATGAAGAGCATGCCTGCAAATGTGTGTGCTCAAATTGCAACAAAGATTAGAGCATGGACCGTCCTTCTGCTCCTTGGTCGCACAATGTCACGTGCCACAGGGGTCCTGGTCCATTACTGGGGTTTTTATGTATTAGGTCTGTCACCACAATAGACAGTTAAAATGAGACAGAGCTCCTCCAGTAGTACATGGGCTACCAGATGCAAATAATAGAACACGAATGCTGCTCTAAGCAGCTGTCACAGCAATGCTCCTGTTCTCCACTCCGCCCTGCATTTTGTGGATGAGGAGAGAGGTTTGAGAGAAAGCAGGCATTATCCTGCATCTAGTACAGAAAGAGGAACCAGTAGAAAGTTCTGCACAAAAATCTGGTGTAGAAGAAAGTGTGGGAGCAGTGAGAAAGCAGTGCTGAGCCCTGGCGAGAGAGGGCTGAGGACAAAAGTAGGTCTATCTCTTTGCAGACTTGCTCTGAACAGTTAGGAACATAGTGCTGCCTTTGCTCTGGACTGGGTACTGGATAGCTATTATGAGCATGGTGCTGGACTGGTAACACTGCTGGGAGGTGATGGATATGGCTGCAGGCTTAATGCCCTGTTAACCACAATGGCAGAGGTCTATGGACAACATGCCAGTACATCCAAGGAAATGTTCCCACTGGATGCATGTCTAAGCTGTGTAGAGACCTTCATGGTTTGCACTTCACTCACTGGAGTGTAAATGACATCACTGAATTGCCATTATTACCTGTTCCTGTAACAAAGATTTTACCTTGAGGATATGCCCTGATGCACTTCTTTACTGTAGTGTAACTTTATTGGCTCTTCTGTGACTGAATCAGTCTGTATTGGGCAAGTAACTAGGACTTTCTGAGGAGGAAAGTGGGTTGCTCGGGTAGAACAAGGCCACCATCCCTCCACAGCCGCAACAAACTGTTTGTAAGATGAATCCTAGGTGTTATTTTAGAGCTAGTCCCCATCCTCCAGATGCTCAAAACCATATATAAGTGAATAACTGACATTACTTCATTAACGGTCGTTGTTGCACATAACCTACATATTTTGAAGTGTCGCTGTGAATATCTTCACATAAAATTTTGAGCACCATGCTCAAATGGGGGAAGAGTAGATGCTGCTGGCTATTTTACATCAAAGGTGCCTAATGGCAAAATAGGCATGAAGTGAGGGGTGTAAGATTAATCATCTCAACCAGCCCTTGCTGTGCATCAAGGTAAATAATCTGCACAAGAAGCAGGACCATTATTGAAAAGCCTTGGGTTTACATCTGGTATTTCATTTAGGTTTTCCTGAGATGAGAGGGGCCACACACTGCTGTGAACGGATGGAAAGTGAGCGCTTGACATGAGCCTTGTCACTTTGTGGTGGACTGTCGCAAGCCCCGGGGTTCATTGTTGTAGAACGGTAGCATACACAGTACAAAATCCGACATTAATCAAATAATGAATTTGAAGGAGTAATGGACGTGGATTTCTCTTCCAGCATTTCACTGTTAGATCTTCTCAGCCCAGAAACTGGGATATTTATTATTCAAGAGGACCTGCCATTGCATTTAGATTCAGCCCAAGCAAGTGTTTTTGTTATAATGGGGAGGGCTAAGAGCTGAGCAAGAAGACCACAGAATGACTTCTAAGTCTAGTTCTCTTGCAGGAACCACCTGTGTAGACAGAAAGTCTCTTTCATGTTTAATGCTATGTAAAGTGCTGTGTACAGCAACTCGCTTAACTGAATGAGTAATATGAAAGCGATATAATAATACAAAGGTAATATAAAAACCTCTTGAGACATTAATGACAAGAATCCTATCTTTTTGTTTCTGTGTATTTCAGAGCGCCCTAGGGCAACCTTTATTCCAGGAGAAAAGCTGACTTACAAATTTTCTTACTATATCTAATTGTAAACAGAGGTTCCCATAACAGAAAATTGATCTGCCTCAAGAGTGTCTTTATGTCTTAAAATTGGATACTCACCCATGTGACCTTGCTGCCAGCTCATATACTCAATGATTCTCTTTTGATTTTAGATCTGATGCACTCCCGAGATAATAGATGGCTCTGTGGGGCTTACCAGTATAGGTATGGAATAAGGTAAGTACGTGGTAACCAACCAAATGGGCAATAAATATATAACTGCTTGGAGTTTCAAAACCCTGTTTTCAAAGACTTGGTGGAAAGGGTTAAATATGCTTGTAAATATACCTGTTGTGAGGCTTCTTTTGGCTGCATGGCAAGTGGTAGGCAGTCCGTTTGGATGCATAAGGGCAAATGATGGCCTGGTTAATGCTTCAAAAACTCTGGAACATCTAGACTCCCAGCAAGGATCAAACAAAGGTAACACTGAATTAGCTGTGTCTGTGTGTTCAGCTATTCAATGTGTGCACAGAAACTCTCTGCTCACAGGTATTACTGAGGACCATTCACAGTCTTCCTAAGCAAGAATTACTTATCAGAGAGAATACCATAGCAAGTGGATTTCAAATATGTGAGTGTGGGAAATGGCTCTGAACTTTACAATGTTAAGGATATTCTCCTTCCCTCCTATATCTTTCTCAGATTTCGGCACCCCCCTTTGTACTCTTGGTACAGAGGAAAGGTTTTGTTTTTGAAATCTTTGCAATTCACTCTGGAACTCTCCTCGTCCTTGCTGTTTGTTCCTTTCCTCCTGGAGTCCTTCCTGTGCACGTGGATCATACGACTTTCTAACCAACTTGTTTCTGCATAATACCCTGTGAGACGTGGGTTTGTGGCTACTCCCTGTCCCCTGCTTGTTATCATGGTCAGAGTCCTCACATATGAGCTATTGCCTACAGCCCCAGAAAGCAGGACAAAATACGAACTCCAGAGGAGTGCTGAACAGGAGGTCTTGATGCTGAAGGAGGTGGTGGTGGGTTCAGGAAAGGTACCTATAGGATGGTACATTTCTGACTTCACTGCATGTGAATTACTGCAGTCTTGGAAACAAAAATCCTCAAGGTGCCTCATTTATACCAGGCACCTGGAGATGTTGAGATGCTGTGCTGAGCAGGCTGGAAGGAGCTACATGGTGTATTTGAACCTATTCATGGATGAATGAATGTATGATAGTCATCCTTCCCCATCCTAAGCATTATAATGGAGAGAGGGTGAAGAGTTCTCTTTCCTCTCCTTTGAAACCACAGTTTCTGCCAGGGCAGATGATCCCGCTTCTCCTCCTTCACTATCCAACTGTTATGGTTTAACCTAGCAGGCAGCCAGACACCACACAGCCGCTTGCTCACTCCCCCTCTGCAGGGGGATGGGGGAGAGAATCGGGGAAAAAATAGTAAAATTCGTGGATTGAGATAAAGACTGTTTAATAGAACAGAAAAGGAAGGAAAAATAATAATAATAATGATAATGGAATATAGAAAATGAGTGACGCACAATGCAATTGCTCACCACCCGCCGACCGATGACCAGCCCATCCCGAAGCAGCGATTGCCCCTCTCTGACCAACCCCCAGTTTATGTACTGAGCATGACATCACATGGTATGGAATATCCCTGTGGCCAGTTTGGGTCAGATGTCCTGGCTATGCTCCCTCCCAGCTTCTTGTACACCTGGCAGAGCATGGGAAGCTAAAAAGTCCTTGACTACATGAGCACTACTTGGCAACAACTAAAACGTCAACATTCTTCTTGTACTGAATCCAAACCACAGCACTATACCAGCTACTAGGAAGAAAATTAACTCTATCCCAGGTGAAACCAAGACACCAACCCTTACAGTCCTGCCTCCCGCCTTACCTACAGGTGTGGGGATCCTCTGTACTCACTCCCAGGAATTTGTTAGGTTATAAATTTGTTACAAAGCCTAACCACAATGAACACAACGACCCAGCGAGGATCAGGGTGGCAATACTAGGTGGAACAACCAGTAACCTCAGCAGTGCCAACAGAGCCCAGACCTGCTCCCTGTGATTACTGGAGGAGAGCAATCAGCCCCAGGCCCCCGGTGAACCCCCCTGAGGAGTCAGCGGGGCCACCCTCTCCCCAGCAGGCCCTGCAGACTAGGGAGGGTGAGCACCTGCAGAGCCCTGGGACTCACGGGGGGCTGCAGGGGAAAAACATTAGGGGACGTTGTACAACTGCTTATGAGGTGTTTTAAGAGGGTTGTGGGAATGTGCAAGACCTATTATGGGATATTTAAGGGGAGGATCAAAGGTGGATCTGCAGAGGGAACCAGTGTGAGGGAAAAGGGGAGAAAAGGGGCTGGTCCTGGGTAACAGCTGGCTGGCCAGTTTCCTTGTCTGACCAAGCCCTGCGCTGGATCACCACAGTCTATCCTACAGTTTTACCAAATATTATGTAATGATGTAAATAATTATTTACTACTACTACTAATTACTCTTACATTCTTTCTATCCACCTTCTGTGTGGGCACACCCTCTATTCTGAGCCCGTGTGAACATCCGTTTGCCCGTATTCTGAGACCAACCTTCAAGCCAGACTAGTGGGCAGCAGCATGGGAGCCGAGTGCCGGCAACCGGAGCGGGACCACGGACCTCAGTGGTTGGTGGGTGCTGGTGCCAGCACCTGGGGAAACCGGGGCCTGAGGCCAGCTCTGGGGCAGACGGAGTAGCCAATGCCAGCTACCGGAGAGACCTATTTTCCACATGTGAGTACGTATTTCACTAGTGGGCATCAATCTTGATCAGCCGGAGAGGAACAGTACCTGCTGCCTGTGCTGTTCACGTGCGTGCGAGCGCTGTATGTGTCTGAGTCTACACGGGTGCCAGCAACGGCACTGCTCTCTGCGTTCGTCTGTGGCTAGCCGTGTGTGCACACACTGCACCTCCCGGTAACCCGTCCTCAGCCTCGCTGCAGGCTGGACCCAGGAGCAAGGAGCTGCAGCAACCTCACATCCACTGGACAGGGGCGGGAGGAAACCACCTGTAGCCACAGGATCTGGCTACCCTTGACAAAACATGATGGAGAAAAATTCACACTGCTCCTTGTGCAAGGACAGATTCAAGGTTTAATGGTGAACCTCTTTGTAGATGCGGGCATGGGGTGGGGGGTCAGGCTCATTCACAACAGAAGATTTTCACGTCATTGAGAGCTGTGTCATCCCCTATTCCCTGGGGTTCCTGCACTTTTGTCTGGAGCCCACAGATGGCCCCAGAGGTGCAGTTGTTGCTCCATGGGCCGAAGCTACCCCCTGAAAGTCCCAAGCCCTCCAGCATTGTCCCATCCGAGCAGGCGAACCTCACGTTGTTGGCTGCTGTGTCATCAAGCAGGTACTGCCTCTTTTCCACGCGCAGCGAGAAGGAAACCAGCTTGTTGCAGGGGCAGAACTGGGCCTTGGTCCAGTTTCCCCACCTGCCAGAGAAGAAAACAACTTGCCAAGACTTGTTCAGCCTCTGCTGTGCTGCAATCAACACCACAACTCCCCCGGGATCCTGGTAGTCCTGGGGTAGGGGACTTACACAGGGATGGTGGATTTCTATGAGCACCTGTTTCTCTCTGCTTCCCCGTCACCCTCTAGATGCCTGGCCACCATCAACCCCGGGCTGCCCTGCTGCAGCAGGACCCCTTGGGAATTTCAGCTGCTTGCTTTGTCCCTGTTACTTAATATCTATATCCTTTTCAAAGTAAGCATTTGAGGAAAAAGAGAAAGTACAGGCTTAAGATCTGCATGTTTTTTTGAACTCTCCTTCATCTTTCAAAGTACTGTTCCCTTCCCTGGGACCAGATCTCTACCCTAAGACCTTCACACTTTGTGGCCAGGGGAACCTCAGCCACCTCCTCAAGCAGGATGGGGAGCCGCCATCACAGGGAGTGTGGGTGCCTATGGAGAAACCATTGCACTGCTTTCCTTCATGCTCCCCAGAAGCTGCTAAGCTGCTGCCCTGAAGGAGGGCGAGAAAGCAAAGACTACTCACCGCCCCACAGAGGACTCGATGACTGTGCCGTCTGTGCAGAGCAAGCGGATGCCGTTCAGAGCCGTGTCGTCGCCAAACAACCAAAATCCCTGGTAGGGCTCCACCTTAGAAAAAGGGATGAAAATAGGAGTGGTCAGCACCCTCCCCCATTTAAAAGAAGAGGTGAGGTGAGTCCTCATGATGAGGGGTAGTAGGAGGCTCCAGGGACAGAGCCAGACACAGGTAGTGCTGCTGAGCAGGACTGTGAGGCAGCTCCATGGCATTTCTCAGGGAGTCATTTTCACTGTTGCCCACCTCTGCTTTTTCTTCAAACTGTGGAGCAGTTTGGTCCTCTGGATACAGGAACACTTGGTGGCTGCTCTCCTGGGTCATGCCCACCCTCTTGCCCTGTGCTGTGACACCCAGAGCTGGAGTGCTGGCAGGTGGGAGTTGTCCCAGCCCCTGGACAAGGGGCTCTGCAGTACCAACCCCAGGTCTTTTCTTACCCCATGAACTCCCCTGCTAAGAAATCCCTCCCTGACAGAGAACCTAGAGAGCTACTCTATGCTAGAGATTTCTTGCTGATAAGCCTGCATGACCAATGCAGATACAATGCAAACTGCTGCGATGGGACAAAGTGTTGTAGCCAGCCCTGCTGAAACCAGAACAAAATAACATCATTTCACAGCAGGGTTTTTTCCCAACCCCAAAGAAGGAGTGAAACCTTACCTTCACTTCAAATCCCTTAGCGTAGCCCCTGCGGCAAAATTGTTGGTGCCCCCAAGAGCCCCAGGGGCCTCCGTTGGGCACCGTGAGGACGGACCCACATTCCCGTGCATCCGTGCCCCGGAGGCAACAGGAGCCCAGCAGGCAGAGGACGGCCGGGATGAGCAGCTGCATCACAGGGGACCTGCTCGGTGCCTCACTGCACGGAGGTGATAGCACGGGGGAATTTATGAGCCAGAGAATTGGGGAGTGTCAACAAACCCCACGTGGAGCGCTGGTTGTTGCTATGTATTGCTGCTGTTGACTACCTGTCCCTCGGTGGTGGGGCCACCCTTGCCAGGCAGAAGGGATGTCACCGGTGCGTGCTGGCCAGGGGATTTGCAGGGCTGTGAAAACTTGTGGATGTGAGGGAAGGGAAGGGGGCAGAGCTGGGACCACTCCCTGGGAGGGTGCTGTGGTTTTGAGGAGGGTCCTGGCAATGCTGCGAGGAAGGTGTTGGAGAGAGCAAGGTGGGAGGAGGAGTAGTGCATTGTGAGGGGAAGAAACCTCTGAAGGGGCTGAAGCAAAATGGAGATGGAGGGGTCTCAGGGTCCTTTGCCCTGTGGAAGTCCTCATTTGCTTCCTCTCCCTCGCTTTTCTTCTCTCCTCACTGTCTCACTGAGGTTGAGAAAAGTGCCTGTACTGGAAGCCATCGCATTTTGCTCCGGAACATGCATTAAATGTAGCCAATTCCAGGCTTCGATTACTGAAGAATAGAATACACTGCTTTTATAAGATGTATTTTGTGCAAGTGAAGGAGAAAGTGCTGCTTTCAGCTGACATCCTCTGACGCCCCCCTTGGGTAAAATTGAGAAGATCCTCAGTTACGCACAGCACCCCAGGGGAGACAATGAGGATGAAGATGTCTTTTTGTGTTTTTGTATCTCATAGGCAGCAGGAACCCAGCAGAAAGAAGACAACAGGAATGAAGGGCTGTGTGGTCATGGTCTTAGTCTCCAGAATGGATAGCTCATGGATACTTTGCCACTCCCAGTGAGACAGGACTTTCTAAGCTTGAGGTGCTGACTGGATTTCCTCATAAGAGTGGCAGCAACCACAGCACGAGCAATGGGCCATTGCCAAGTACCATATCCAGTAAAGAGTTATGAATAAACAATATGATCAAACCTCTTCATTAACCACGCTGGCGGCATGGTGAGGCTTTCAGGATATGTGGAAAGTTATGGCTTTAGGGTGGAGCAGTGGCAGAGACACTTAGAACCAAAAAAGAGTCTTAAGGAGCACAATGAAGAGGACTAGGTAGGGGAGGAGGCCCTGAACTGGCTGGTGCCAAAAAGATAGAGATGTTTTACAGTTTGTAGTCAAATCCACAGAGCTGAATCTTGCCCTGTTTGAGTCCCTTTTATTGACAGGGTCTGTTTTCTTTGTCTTCCACTTTCACACAACTTTTGCTGTTTCCGCTCTGTCAATCCATCTGACCTCCAGCCCCAATGGTCCTGCCACTGCAGGTAGGAGAAGGGGGATCCTGGCTGGGAAAAGCCCCTGCTCAGCATCTTTGCTGATTTTTTTGTTGCTCCCTTTTGGTTGCCTGGGGAGGAAGCTGCCAGAGGCAGTGGCACTGGGTCAGTGGTTCTGTGATATTCCAGCAGCAAGCAGTGAAAACAATTGACGTGAATAATTAACTCTGCCTGTGGGAGAAAGAGGACACAGTATGCGTTTCTATAACTTCAGATTGGGCAGCTAGAAAACAAACAAGGAACTAATCTCAGCTTTATGTTTCCCTCTCTTGTCTCTCATTGATTTTTAACCCTTCCAGAGTGATAAACCTCCATCTTGAGTCAGAGACACTTTTTTTTTTTTCCTACAGGAAACATTCCCAACTCTAGGGGTAAGGCATGGACTGGAATGAAAATGCTGGGATCAGTATCAGCTATTGAATTTGTGCTGCTGGGGTGCAGGGCCAATGAGTACTTTTGGATAAATGTGCTCATACATTGAACTTCCCTGAGTATCCAGTGATGTCTCCAACATCCCTGCTAATTAATATTTTCTCATCTGGGGAAGCTCTTTCTCTTTACCCCCTGCTTCTCTTTCTCTTCTGTTAACCTGCGGTCTTCCAGTCAGGCAGGGAAAGTACTAGCCTGCAAGCCCAGGATAGGTGGATTTTTCACTATGTTAGATTGGCAAGCTGGAGTTTGAACTTCTCAGTCTGGCAAATTCTTTGCTCGTTAGCTTTGGCAGCTAGTTTTAGGGTCATGTTATGTGCTATATCTTTTTTTCTTTTAATTGAATTATTGGATGGCAGGATAGCACTACACTCAGCAATAGAAGTGATGGCCAGTGTAGAACAAAAACCAGTTCTGTATTTTTGCAAACGTATAAACCAAAAAGAAATATCTCTTATTTTTTGGACAGCTTAAGTCCTCCTCCCTATGATAAAAAAGAGATAAACTGAGAGTTACAATGAAATCAAAATCTTTGAAAACAGTGCAGATGCTCAAAATAATCAGAAATCACCAGAATAGAAAAAGGTACTCACAGAGCCAAAATATCAAGATAAGAGTGAAGTGCTTGCGGTAGCCTTGTTGACATTGCATGTATACATTTACACTGTAGATACCTAAGTGTAGGTTAGGTGAATCCCACTTTCCGTGGGCCAGAAGGTATTTTGTTATTTACTGTCCATTTACAGGGTGGTGGGGCTCTCCAGGGAAAGCACAGAAGTTGTGTTCTCAGCTGGCCACCTTCTCTAGCAACATAAACCTTCTTAAATGATGGCCAAAAAAAGTTACTTTAAGTTGTATGTGGACTGAAAACATTGTTGCAATGGCCTTTGTAATGTCACTGGAGATAAAGACAGTTCAATTTTTCCCACATCTGGAAACTAAAGATAGTTTTTGGATAAAAGATCTAGTTTCAAGCATTCTTTGGTGCTGCCAAGGGGCCAGTCAGCCTTTGAAGCTTCGATGTAGCACTCCTGCTGCTGTCATGTCAGTTTAAAAACAGATGCAGGGGCTCAAAACTTTCTGTGCTACTAATGGTGTTCTTTGAGGGCCAGGGGACAGGCATGGCCGGCACTGTTGGGGCACCTAGACTAAATACACAGGCACGTTGCCAGCTGGCTGAGGGACAGCACTACTTGCCTAAACATAACAGTGGTGAGGTGTGACTCCCCACATGAGAAAAGCGATGTTTCCTCCTCTTAGAAACATCCCTGGTAACACAAAGTCATTAGACTGAGGCAGAATCCATGACTTCTCACCACTCTCAGTGCAGAGCAACTAGCATTGAGAATTAGCTTGCCGAGGGAAAAGTGAAGGCAAAGACATCTTTCCCCTTCACAGTTTCTTTCTGTCACTTTTTCTGCTGCTTCTTGCTCTTTTCTATTGTCTGGTGAGGCCACCAGAGCTGTGGTTCATGTTTATCTAAGTTATGACACCCCTATTTATTTGTCTATACAAGAGTCCACCTGTGACCTTTGTGTCTGAGCTGCTGCGCCAGTCAGTGGGGATGCACACGCTCGGTGAAGTCTAGAAATTGAATCCACTGAACAGCCTTTATGCAGCTGATTCAGCTGCCCAAGGATAGGTGTCTAGTGTCACTGGAGACTCCATAGGGCATCCCATCTTGCTTCTGCTTACCAAGCCAGCAGATGCACGTTTTTTTTTAGTCCTGGTAATAAGAAATATTTCCCTCTACTTTTTTTTTCTATGGTTATGTCTTTCATATTTCATGATAATAATTTCTCATCATTTGTCTCAGCTGAATCCAGTTTCTATGGAGAGTCTTCATGAGGACAGAGCAGTTTGTTTGTGGAGAGAATCTGTAACAGGGAAATGTTGGCAGTGGTTACAGTCATTAAAAGTTGCACGTGAAATAGATAGCAAGCTTATCACACTGTGTGGTGGGTTAGGCTTGGCTGACTGCCAGGTGCCCACCCAGCTGCTCTCTCTCTCTCTCCCCTTAGCAGGACAGAGGGAGAAAACAGGGTAAAAAGCTCATGGGTCAAGTTAAGGATGGGGAGATCACTCACCAGTTACTGTCAAGGGCAAAACAGATTTCACTTGGGGAAGGTTAATTTAATTTATTGCCAATTAATAACAGAGCAGGATAGTGAGAAATAAGAGCAAAATTAAAACCACCTTCCCCTCACCCCTCTCTTCTTCCCAAGCTGAGCTTAACTTCTGACTTTTTACCTCCTCCCCTGAGTGGCACAGGGGGACGGGGAATGGGGGTTGTGGTCAGTTCAGAACACTTTGTCTCTGCTGCTCCTTCTTCCTCATGTTCTTCCTCTGCTCCAGTGCAGGGTCCCACCCATGGGAGACAGTCCTCCAAGAACTTCTCCAATGTGAGTCCTTCCCATGGGCTGCAGTTCTTCACAAACTGCTCCAGCATGGGTACTTTCCATGGCATGCAGTCCTTCAGGAATGGACTGTTCCAGCATGCGTCCCTCATGGGATCGTAGGTCCTGACAGAAAACCTACTGCAGTGTGGGCTCCTCTCCATGGGTCGCAGTTCCTGCGAGGAGCCTGCTCCAGTGCAGGTTCTCCACAGGCTACAGCTTCCTTCAAGGCACATCCACCTGCTCCGGTGTGGGATGCTCCACAAGCTGCAGTGTGGCTATCTGCTCCACCGTGGACCTCCATGGACTGCAAGGGAACAACCTGCTTCACCATGGTCTTCATCACGGGCTGAAGGAGAATCTTTTCTCCAGCACCTGGAGCACCTCCTCTGCCTCTTTCTTCACTGACCTTGGTGTCTGCAGGGAAGTTTCTCTCACATTTTCTCACTCCTCTCTTCCAGCTGCTGTGCAGCATTTTTACCCTTTCTTAAATATGTTATCACAGAGGTGCCACCAGCATCACTGATGGGCTCCTTCTGGGCAGCGGTGGGTCCATCTTGGAGCTGGCTGGCACTAGCTCTGTCTGACATGGGGGCAGCTCCTGGTGTATTCCCACAGAAGCCACCTCTGCAGTCCCTCCACCACGAAGACCTTGCCATGTAAATCCAGTACACATTGGCAGACCCCACTGTAGTGTATAAGCTGGAATAAGAGGTCTGTAGTTACTCAGATCACCCTTGGAACAATTTTTTAAAATTGACCTCATGTTTGCCCCTGTTTAGCCTTCCAGTAATTTTAAATGACACGTTATCCATCACTGCTACGACCTTAGCTCTTCCAGTTTAGAGACATCTTAGACCTCTTGAGTACTTATTATCAGTTCTAGTTATTCATTGCTATTCACTCTGTGAATTTTTTTCATCTCTCTTCTAAAGTAATTTTAATTTCTACTTAATCTTTCCTAAGATCCCTAACCCCCAAGAGTGGTTGGAACCATCTGAACACAAAGTTTCTTCCACTATGAGCATTGATGCAAATAAATAATTTAAAAATGGCCATATCTGCTGTGATCTTCTTTTATACCATCAGATGATCCTACAGATTTTCTGACAGACTCCTGAATCTTTGATGTGAAGCAACATTATTAGTGTTAATTGCTTTTGTCATTTGTTCCTCAAAGTGCTTTTTGTCTGCTGTGTTTTTACATGCAATCTGCCACCAGATATGTTACTTCTATTTTTTCCATTTGGCCACAACTGTAGCTTTCACTGTTTCCCACAGCCTCCCTGACCTTACAGTTTAACAATGCCTGTTTCCTTTTACCCTTCCTCAAGTCCTTGTTAATAAGTTGTGTGCTCTGGTCCTGTACTTCCAGCACCGCTCCTGCTGTCAGTCAGTGTGCAAGCTCTAGGGTTCCCTTTGCAGACTGGCTTTTGGCAGGAAGAATGAAGAAGGGCCCCCTTGCAGGGTCCGTGTCCATGGTTTGTCTGTGAGCAAGGGGAAAAGAGAGCCAGGAGCTACTCCAAGCACTCCTGAGGACTTGGTGAGAGGGACTTGCAGCATCACCTCAGCCCTGAGATGGCAAAGAGAGAGAGACGGGCATCCTGCAGCTGTGAACATGGCCCCATGCCAACAACAGTCTCTACTACTTTTTATTAGATTACTCAGAATTGTTTTAAGAAATAAAATGCCACTGAGGAACATCATAACATGAGCTACAGTTGTTGCCCAGGGAAGCTGGAAGGCAGGTCAGCAGTCTTTCCCAGGGACTTGCTTGCCTCTTGCCCAACTTGTTCCCACCTGATCAACGAGCAGAAATCCTGGCTGCAGCTGGGGTGGGGAATGAGGGGCTGATGCTGCCCCACAGCCCCCACAGAGAGTTTGTGGGGAGGGTTTTCTGAAGGTCTGAAGAGAGGAGAGAGAACCAAAGTGAATTGAAATTAAGTGAGAACAAGTACTTCTCTTTGTGTATGAAATCTGCTAAGAAATTCATTGCAGGTGGGGAGCTCTGGGGACTTCATCACTAGCAGAATTTTGCTGGTATTTCAGACCAAGCAAAGCCATAGCTATCCTGGCACAATGTGTTGCTGCCAGCTCTTGTTCACTTTGAAGAGTGAAAATAAACAAATTTGACAAAAGAATTTTTCCTGGGAAAAAACCTTCAAAATCTGACTGGATATGACCCTGAGAGACTTGACCTTTCTTTGACGTTGGCCCTCCTTTGAGCAGGGTGCTCAGGTTCTGAGAAAAAGCCATGTCTGCTGAGATGTTTTCTGGGACTAAACTGGTGTAAAACTAGATATATTGCAGTGTTACTGACATAACTGTGACAGCAAAACTCTTCTCTAGACTTGTCCTCTGGGTTAATTCTGAACACGTTTCCTTCCTGATTTATGCTCTTCCTTCCAGTTTACACAGTCACTTCTCTACTTTCATCAGTTTCCAGACGCTATCTCATCCCTTCTCTTTCCTAAGCCACACAGATTTATCCTTTTGAGCTCTTCCTTTGCACTTCCTTCTGATATTTTCTGTGTTGTCTGGGAACTTTGGACATTTGAAGAGTTAAACCCCCATAAGTGTTGTCTGCGAAGTCTCTAAATTCTTCTTTAATAACATCCCTCCAGTCTCAAATCTCAGTTTCAGATACTCTTTAAGTTAATATACACCAAGGGCCTGTTTGCTGATTGCAAACCAAGGGAAAGAAAAAAAAAATCCCCAAACAATGAAAATACCTTGAGCACCAAGGAATTCTCCTTGTGAGACTGGATAATGAAAGTACAAGGGCAGAGGGAGATCATGGAAAAGGAAAGGTTTTCTATTGTCAATGCAAATCCCTTGGTATAGCCACAGGAGGAAAAATGCATAATCCTCTCATTACCCCAGGAGCCTCCATGGGCACAGCAAGGACAGAGCTGTGCTGGTGAGCTCCTTTGTCCCGGGCACGGCAGGAGAAGAGCGGGCAGGGAGAGGGCAGCTGCAGCAGGGTTGCGTGACAATTATTCATCTTGAGCCTAGAGAAAGAGCAGTTGCTGGGTAACTCCCAGCTTTGCAAGTGAGGGAATTTATACTCCAGCAACATAGTGTGATCCAACCTTTATAACCACCGCTGCTATCTCCTCCTGTGTCCCCTGAAAGCAGCTGTCAGGGTGAGGAGAGCCACTGCTCAGCACAACAGCAAGACAGGAGAACTGGCCATGTTTGCTGAGAATGAGCTGCAACTCCTTCAAGTTCATCGATAGAAGTGGATAAAACAAGTCCTCAGCTGGCCAAGCAAAGGTGCAGACAGGAAGCTTTTCTCTTTTCACAGTCCCATTTGCAGGACTGCTGGCTATGTCCCCCGATGTCAGCAGTATCCCCTCCTGTGGGCTCCCCCAGGTTCCCTGATAATCTGTGCCTCAGCCACTGCATGCATTGACCTCTTCCATCTTTCAACTCCTGTCTCACTGGGACATGCTGGCATATGGGAGGTGATCTTGATTTGGTGGCTATGTGACATGCCCGTGGCATAAGGACAAGCATTTCTGACTTGCTACTGGCTAGGACCTCTAAGATGAAGCAGATGACATGCATTATGTGGGGTTTTTTTGTGTCCTCAGATGGGAAACAGGTAATAACATGAGTTTAGTTTTGTTTGCTCATATCTCTTGCTTTGTCTTGTTTCTTATCAGGCCCTTTGTATTCTGTTCTCATCATGAATCCTCTTGCCCTGACCAAATCCAATTTCAACAGAAAAGCTTCATGAAGAATGAGCAAGGTGGCTTTTGGAGAGAGAGTCAGTAGCAGGGAAATGTCAGGCCAGGTCATTATTAATGCTTGCCTATAAAATAAATAATAAGCTTATTAACTTTGCAGATTACAGCAAGCTGGAATAGGCTGTGAGTACTTTGGAGGACATAGCTTGAGCTTGACAAATGGTCTTGGCAAATTGGAGAAATAGTTTGAGAAAAATAGGATGCAGTTCTGCAGGGACAACTGTGAGCTCCCACCTTATGCAGAAATAAACAGCTGCATGAGGAAAAACGCCTGCATTAACATCGCTCTGCAGAGAAGGGTCTGGAGGTCATAACTGATCAAAGGCAAAGCATGAGTCAGAGGCGTCAGGTCGTCTCCATGCCGAGATATATGAACCAAATTACAGCGTGCAAGACAAATGGAGTGATTCTTCTTCTCAGCATGTGTGAGCCCCCGGCAGGGATGCTCTGCTCAGCTGAGCGCACTGAACTTCCAGAAGGATGTGGCCCAGTTGGATAGAGTCCAATGGAAAGCAACAAAAATGGTCAGCAGTCTGGAAAACATGACCCGTGAGGAACAAGCGTGAGAGCCGGGACTGTATAATCAAGAGCCGGGAGGACTGGGGAAAGGGAGTCACGGGAAGAACAGTTCAGTTAGGGCTCTGCAGTTAGTGCTGCTGTGGGAGGATGTGGGGAGGGCAACGCAGGGAGCGCAGGGGAGGAAATCGACCCCAGGTTTTCCTCTCTCCTTCCTCATCGCGCTGCCTCTGTGCCATGTAGAGCCAGGCTGGGTGGCAGCTGTAACGGGCCAAGGTGGGTTGCGAGGAGAGCCAGCCCCCGGGAGCTGCTTTCTCCTCTGGAGACTCACTGGGCACGTAGCTGCACCTGGGGCCGATGGGGACCCTGGTGGGAACAACATGGATGCAGCTTTGCCTGCAGACCCTATCTGCTGTCAGTGCTCACCGCAGGGACTCTGTAGCAAGGGGGTCTTTGCTGAAGCATCGGTTGCTGGAGGTGTGAGCAAATGGACTGAGGTGGGAGGGAGATGCCACTTCTTACCCTCAGCCACGCACGATCATGTCATATTTGTCTGTAAGCTCGTTGAGGACAGCTTTCCCTGGGGCCTCGCCTGGCTGTTTGCCTTGGCCCTGGCACTGCTGTGCTCCCAGGGAGCAAAGCCTCTGTCGGTGCCGCAAAGAGGGGAGTGTGAAATGGCAAGTGACAGGCGTTTACAGGAGCTTCACACCAGCAAATGGGAAGGCTGCTGCCAAAAGCATGGTTACAATGTGTTTATTTTCTTTGTATTTGCAAGGTAAAATTGGGAAAAAACTGAGAATATGAGCAAAGGCAGGTGGACAGCTGGGATCTAACTGTTTACGCAAACTGCTGATGGAGAACGTAAGTAACCAGGGTCATATATGTTACAGTATGTGCTGCATTTATTAGATTAAATATTAGATCACATATTATTACATGGATTATGTTTTACTGTGTTGTAAGCCTGTACTGAATTTCCCAGCTCCTCTACAACTGGCCAGCAGAATGGAAGTACTAAATAATCTTGAACCTTTATTAATATAAGCTGGACTAGAATTGCAAATAAGAAACTGTTGGACATCAAATTCCTGCTGCCTAGGGAGTCCTTTTTCTGACCCGTAATGTGAGCCTAGCAAAGGGTAAATATCCCCCAAGGAGCAGTGAAGAAAACAAACAAGGAAATAAATCCTGCCTAGCACTGACATGCAACAAATACCATAGAGCACTTCCCTCTAGCTACAGCATTGTTTGCAGAGCTGGGTGAGCCCAAGTGCATCTGTCTGAGCTCTGGCACAGGTATGGCCTGGGTTGGGATTAGGAAACACTCTCTCAGACTGGCATCAGCTCTTTTCTAAGGTAGGGATGGGAGGTCAAAGGACAATTTGGGGTCAAACAGGGGAAAGGAAAGAGAGTAGAAATAGTGCTTTACTTGGGCTGAGTTTCTCTGCCATTGCCAGACCTGGAGTAATTATTTAAGTGAACGAGCAGGACTCACACTGCTTGTGTGTCCTGGAAAATGTTCACTTTTGTGCAATGTTTCTGTGGGACTGGAAAGCCTCCCTACTCTGGGTCCCTGATGGTGCAGCAGCAGTGAAAACCTGATGTGGGAGCAGGGGCAGCAATTCTCTAATGCATCATCAGCAGCCAGAGCCGCGGCAGCAGCTGGTGGACTCATCACCACTGCTCTCCTCTGCAGAGGTGGCTTATTTTCTGGTTAGGACTGTATGAGATAAGTGCCAAGTAATAACGAGCCTCCTGGAAAATCTTTCTGCTGCCACCAACTGCAAGGGCTTACTTGTACATTTTGTGAAGCTGCTCTAAACACAGAGAGCTAATGGGAAAAAGCTTCTTCAGATCTTGTAGGGAAGAACAAGGGGTCTGCTAGTACTCCAAACACTGTAGGAGAGTTGGCCACCCACAGCTACCTGCACAGGAATTGATTGCAGGACATGTCAGGCAAAAGTAAAATAAGCCATTACCAAGAGTCACGATGGGCAAAATGGCTGTGGCCCCAGCGCGCCGGCCTGGCCCTGGAAAGCCAGGCTGGGAGTGCTGTGGTTGTTGCAGAGGGAAGAGTGGGATGGCTGGATGGTCGCTACTGCTGGGGGAAAGTCTTCCTGCAATCGCTGCCTCCATGTTTCCCATCTCCTCTGGTAACAACCTGAGAACTGCTCTGTCCCATGCCTGTCCCATCCTGTCACCTCTTCCCCAGCAGCAGAGTGTAGGGAAGTGACAATTACTGCAGGGAAGAGAAGTGTGGCCCCAGTCAATGCTTCCAAATGTCCATCTGCCCTGGCACCAGCAAGAATAACAAACTTCCATCCATTTCTCTCTCCCAACCCTGTCTCTTTCTCCTAGTCTTCTTTTCCCATGGTAAACATGAGCACACACTATATCCTCGTCTTTGGGTCTCAGAGTTCAACTCTGCTATGCTGCTAAAGAGATTTGAAGCAGCTCTGATTTGTTTTATCAATGCATGTTCATTTCTTGAAAAAGGATAAAAACTGAGGACGATGATGATGATGATTAAACTCCAGATTTATTATCACAGCCTGTCTAGGAAAGATGCCTCCAACACCTAGGGGAAGATTTCCAAAGACAAGTACTTTAATGTATCAGACCAAGCATCACAGCATTTGAAGTCTGTCTGTGGCCATGCTTGTCCTTTCTTTCCTCCTTCTCCCATTTTTTATTATTCCTGACATATCTGAAGAAGGCATTTTCAAGGGCAGACATTTGAATTCTGTGTTATCTCCAAGTGAAACTGGAAACACTGAAATCTCCAAGTGAAATGAAACACATGTAGTTTCCATCTACCCTACACAGGGTATACTCTGGATGACCATAAAGGCTCAGATCTTCCTCCTGCACCTGCCTGACCCTATCCCTTCCTCCTCAGCTGCCCCACAGGGACCTGCACGGCGACTGTCCCGAGATGGTCTCAGCCAGCCATTACTCACCTCCTGGGAGAGGTGCTTTGCGGAGTCGTCGTTTTCCCCGAGGTCCGTCCAATGCCAGGTGCATTGACAGCTCTGCATTGGCAGCTGTGTTCTGCGGTGTTGAGACAATAACCTCCTCCGTGGATAAATCCTGGTGGTGTGGGCTAAGTCTCTCAGGCTGGAGGTCAAAACAAGAAAGAAGAGGCAGCACTGTCTTGCAAACACCACTTACCACTTACTCTGTAGCACAGAGCTACACTAGGTACAGTTTCCTATTTTCCTCTCTCTTGCACTTCTGAGGCACCCTCCTCAATTGCTTTCCTTGTTCTCCTGGTAACCCAGCCTGCTTCTTTGCTGGTGCAAACTCTCCTCTTGCTTTTCCTCCCACTGCTTCCCCGATGAACTCAACCTCTGTTCCTCCCCTGGAGAGGTGAGGGTTGTCCGCCTTCTCAGAGAAGGGGCACTACGCACATGTAAGTGCCCGTGACTGTGTTTGAGCTGCTGCTTGGAAGGAGGGAAGAAAACAAATTGCCACTCAGCAATGACTCAATGACTTTGATACCTGTGCAGTAAAGACAGGTGCTCTTCAGAGCTGTGTCATCACCTCTACTTTTGGCAGACTCCACCTGGGAGGAAGAAAAGATCTAGAAAAGACTAGGAAGCAAGAAAAAGTCACCTCAATTTATTCAGGGTTTCAAAAAAATTCTGTGCATCTTTTGATTTAAATGAGCCTCTTAAAAAAAATTCCATTAAAACTGAAGTTGACACACACCACATGGTTTCAATACTGATCCACAAAGCCGACTATTTCCTGCCTATTTCCTTCTCATCCAGGCTGTAAAGCTGAGGCCCTGGACCTCGTCTGCAAGAAAAATGAGGGGGCTGCCTTGCCCTTCTCTCCCCTCTCATCAGCTTGTTGTCCCCAGGCTCCAGCAGTACATTCATTTCTTGCAGCAACACAGAGATCATAATAGCTTCAACAGCCCAGGCTTGATTTGCATTAATTTATGCACTAAGGCTTCCCTTTGTCTGAGGAGATTTTCGCTAATAGATCCCTCATTGGCAGGAGCCAAGGTCTAATTACATGATAAAATTGTGCAGATGTGGCCATAGAAGAGGCACATGCTGTTAATAGAATATTTTTCCACTGTGGCTTATCCCAGTTTGGAGAGAAAAATAAACTGTCTCCTTTTTTGTGGGGGGGCTTGTATAACTGCATCTCATGTAGGCATATGGTTAAAATGAAGAAGACATCAGCCTCGCTGGTGAAGGTATTATGGCCAAGCTGTTTGGACCTGTATTTCAAGAAACTCAGGGGCTTTGCCCTTCTATACCTGGTAATGGGTGAAGAAGGGACAAAAGGATCAAAGCACTGAGGAAATTCCCCAAAGCCAATGTTACTCAAGTGAAGTGTGTAGATACCATTTGTAGTGTTCAAAGCACTTCAAAGACCAGGTGCAATCCTACTTTGAGGAGTAGGTAAAGATGAGGGGAACAGAGCATTTGAGAAGCTGACAGCTAGGGCATTTGTGTGGGAAGTTAAGAGGGTACATGCCTTCATAGATAGGGTTGCCCTATTTTTGTGAAAGATTTTCTGGGGAAAAGTCCATAAATTTCCAAGAAATGGAGAAAATCCATATTCCAGCTGTATAAAATTACTGAAAAACTGGACATGCAGGGGGAAATCCAGATATGAGATAGTTTTTGGCATGCAGGCTGGGAAATTGTGAACTGCTGCTGTCACCACAGATGGTGGTACCTGTGGAAAATCATGTTCTGGGATCAAGGAGGGTTTTCAGAGGGAGTGTATTGGGTTTGCATGGCCAGGTTTTGGTAGCGACGGGGCTACAGGGGTGGCTTCTGTGAGAAGCTGCTGGAAGCTTCCCCCATAACCAATAGAGCCAATGCCAGCCAGCTCCAAGACGGACCTGCCGCTGGCCAAGGCTGAGCCCATCTGTGACAGGGTTAGCACCTCTGTGATAATGTATTTAAGAAGGGGAAAAAACTCTGCAACTGCAGCCGGAGAGAGGAGTGAGAATATGTGAGAGGAGCTGGAGCAGGCTCCTGGCAGGACCTGTGGCCCCGTGGAGAGAGGATCCCACGCTGGATCAGGTTTGCTGGCAGGACTTGTGACCCCATGGGGGTCCCACGCTGGAGCAGTCTGTTCCTGAAGGACTGCACCCCGTTGAAGGGACCCACATTGGAGCAGTTTGTGAAGAACTGCAGCCTGTGGGAAGGACTCACGTTGGAGAAGTTCATGGAGGACTGTCTCCTGTGGGAGGGACCCCACGCTGGAGGAGAGGAAGAGTGTGAGGAGTCCTCCCCCTGAGGAGGAAGGAGTGGCAGAGACAACGTGTGATGAACTGACCACAACCCCCATTCCCCGTCCCCCTGCGCCGCTCGGGGGGAGGAGGGAGAGAAAATTGGGAGTGAGATTGAGCCCAGGAAGAAGGGAGGGGTGGGGGGAAGTGTTTTAAGATTTAGTTTTTATTTCTCATCGTACTCTGATTTGATTGGTAATAAATTAAATTCATTTTCCCCAAGTCAAGTCTGTTTTGCCCATGATAGTAAGATAGTAATTGGTGAGTGCTCTCTCCCTGTCCTTATCTCAACCCATGAGCCTTTCGTTATATTTTCTCTCCCCTGTCCAGCTGAGGAGGGGAGTGACCGAGTGGGTTTGGTGGGCACCTGGCATCTAGTCAGGGTCAACCCACCACAGGGAATTAATGACATGTGGGTAGTTGGCACAGGACACTACTGGAAGTAGAGACGACTTTTACCTTCAGTGCAAATCCAGTGATGTATCCACTAAAGTGATAGTGGGGATTCCCCCAGTTGCCCCAAGAACCTCTTAACTAGGGACAGGGAGGACAAAAATGTGTTTTTGTGCACCTGCTCCCTGGAAGCAGCAGGAGAAAAGGACACCAAGCCCCTGGGTGAGGGACCTGGTGAGTATCTGGGTTTGAGCTCTGGCCTGGTAATAGCACAGTCATTGCTCCTTGACACATGGCCTGAGCAGGTCTTCAGTGACTTGTCCTCGCTGTCACTGAGACAAAGCTGTGGAAGGGTGGGCAGTATATCAGAGTTTTCCATTAGCAACCTCCTCTGCTCACCCCACTGCCCCACAGCCCCCATGGAGAGCCCTGGGGGTGGGCTTCCTGCAGTTCTGAAGAGAGGGGTGAAAGCCAGGGTGACCTCAAATGAACGGAGAATTACGTACTTGGTGAACGAAACCTTCTGCCGAGGGATGCCTCTGTGCTGCAAACCCCGGAGCCCTGCACACAGGCAGGTCCTGGTGGCAAGACGAGCACAGTTGCACAGCAAGTGGTGTGTAACTGCATTTTTCTCACTTTGAGGAAATAAGCAGTCTTTGTGATAGCACTTTTCTCCTGTTAAAACTGTATGTACCTTTTGCCAGCACAGAAGTACATCTCCTAGCTTAGGCAGAGGACATGCAATGGCTAATTTTTCTCGTCTTGCCTGACACTTAAGGCTTGTTCCAGGCAAATCTTTTCTTAGTTTCAAACTTTTCTTTCTAATATTGCTTCACCTCTATTAACAAGTTCAGATCTTTGCAGACAGTTATTCCATCTCCTCTCCAGGCATCAGTTACCTAGACCATAATGTTTTATCTCTTTTAAACTCTTCCACCAAGCAAGATGCTGAAGGACTTCCAGCCCTGAAGACCTTGGGACCCTGACCCTAACTCTGCCATGGGGCAGAAGAACGGTGCTGCTCAAAGATGCATTAAGAGTAAGGGGCTTTACCTGTTCGTTTATAGAATGCATTTGTCTTTCCTAATTTTCTCATGTTTTCTCTCCTTGTTACATGCACAGCCTGAATGTTTGTGCGTATACTAAAGCCTGTTGGAGGCCTCATTGAACGCATTACCTTTTTTTTTTTTACAAAATTTTCCTCTGGGGTTCCACCTGAAATAAATTTCAATTTTTAAGAGGAACTGCAAGATATTTGGACCCAGCATGATGTAACTTTTTCTTCTAGGAAGAGTTATATGTGTTTTTGCTGTGTACAGGCTTGCTAGTAATGCCTGTTGAGATTTTCTACTGTTTGCTTCTGTAAGACTGATTTCAGTTACTTGTAGCTTTTCCAGTCTATAACCATTTGTGCTGAAATTTTCCATTAGTGGTTGCAATGTCTGAATTAATGCAAAAGTTTTTCCGGAAAGCTTTCTGGAAGGATGATAAGGCTATGGCTTGAGGGAGACAGACAGAAAAATATACATACTAAAAATGGCAACTTACTACTCCTACAGTAGCGATCCCGATTCAGATGGTGGAGGTCTGTGCCATGAATTTGCAAATTTCAACTCTACCAATGCCACAGTGTGCATTGCTTGAGGGGTTTGGCTCCTTTAGAATTACTTAGAAAATTAGGCACTCTAAGAGGTAAATTGGAAACTCAGGAACTAGTGTAGCCTGAGTAATCAATTATTCATTTGATTTAGTATTTTTATGTAATTAATTTAATACTGAGGACAAGATGGACTCAGCAGAGTGATGCAGGAAAATGTTTTTTGAAGGGACCAAATGTGGCAAGACTGGGACACAAAGACCCACTCCAAAAAGACCTGCTACGTGCGAGTTTTATCTGAGTGCAAAAAAAGAAGGGACCACAGCATAGCAAATAGCTGAGAAAGGGAGTTCTTTCACCAAGCCACTCACTTTTTTTCCCTGAAATAAAAAACTAAGCAAGAACTCAAGACTGTAGTTGAAGGGCCAGGTGTGTTTGCTCAGGCAGGGTCACACGGTGGCAGCCGGGGACACCCAGACCTGCCCTTTGGCTGCAGCCCACACAAACCTAAAAGAGTGAAGAGAGTCACTGAGAAACGGCTTCAACCCGAAAGTGATGCCATAAAAAAAAATAAGGTGTCTACTTTCTTCTCTCTCCCTGCTGTTCCCGAGACCATTCCCCCTACACCTGCATGGCTGCTCCTGCATGGTGGCAGGGACCCACAGACCACAGGCATTCCCCCTGGTATCCCCTTTGTCCCTGTGCTGAATGTGAGGGTCTCCATGTTTAGCCTGAGTATGTTACGGGAGATGAACACTGGGGGAAGAAACGGAGACTGCAGTGTCAAGGTTTCAAGGACATGCCAAGAGCAGAATGACTGGCAAGTGCATATAGGCAGACTCCTTTGGGTTAGAGCAGTGAGATAAATAAGCAGATCCTGGCACAGTCACGATCAGTCTTTCATGAGAAGAAACCCCATGGCCTGTCTGAACACCTGTGTGTGGCAGCAAATGGAAGCACTTAATTGGGCTTCCTTTAGGGCTGCTATAGGAGACATGCTGTGGGCAAGACCCTGTTCAGATCACCAGTTCTCTGTTAATGCTTCACTGACAGCTACGGTGGCAGGCCTTGGTGAGGACTAAACAAACTTGTACTTGCTGGAGCAATAACCCTTTTTTAATACATATAAATTTACAAGCACTTATAAAGACGAGATGTCACTCACATGCACCTAGCCTCTCTGTGAGAAGTTCCCAGGGCAGGTGATTTTCATTCATACTCACACAGAAATTTTAAGTCTATTCAGAGACCAGCAGTTGCCATCAATGTGGGAAGTACCTCTGCTCTTCGGTGACTCCAGAGAAGAGGGGATTAGGAAGCTTATGCCCGTTGGCTTCAGCCAGGAGGAGAGTGATACAAACCAGCATTGGTCCAGTGCAACTTATTGTGGATAGGGATGTGGCTAAGTGGTTTCTGCTAAAAAAAAAAAAAAAAGATCATCTGAAACTTACAGAAGCAGTAGAGGACTCAGACGAAACTGTGGAGGGGAGGAAGAACAGTGGTCCTGACTAGGTTGCCCAAGTCTTCCTTTCCAATGATTTTCAGTTGGTTGTAGCTTTGCCACATCATAAAGACTTCTGGTGAAACTTCTTGTGCTGTGTACTTGTCTATAAAACTTCAGGTTCACGCATTTCTGAGAAGGAGGCTAGGGAAAAATGTATCATTTTGCACTGTTGTAAAAAGTCAACATTTCAGCAACATATAGTGGTGGAACAATGCAAAGTCTGACAAAATATCCATCATATGCGTTCCCTCCCCCCATCTCTTTATCATCCCTAATCAGTGTGAACATTAAATGTAACCAAAAAATGCATTTTGCAACTATGCAGATAACCCCTGGCAATTGCAATTGCATTAAATGGTCTGGTTACTCTATCTCCACTGGGTACGCTTCAGTCCCGAGCAGAGAAGGATTATTGCTGCAACAGCAGCTGTGGCCCGATGCACACCTTCACCTGTCTTGGTGCTGGACAGAAAGCAGAGACACAGCCTCCCCTTTTCCCGAAGCGCTACCTGTGCTGTCTGTGCACAGACAGCATAGCGTCAGAAGTTCCCAAATTGTCCTGGTTTCGGCTGGGATAGAGTTAAATTTCTTCCTAGTGCTGTGTTTTGGATTTAGTATGAGAAGAATGTTGATAACACACTGATGTTTTCAGTTGTTGCTAAGTACCCTCCTAGTCAAGGACAGCTCCCATGCCTGCTGACTGAGCTAGGTGCACAAGATGGGAGGGAACATAATCAGGACAGCCAGCCCAGCTGGCCAATGGGGTATTCCATACCANTCTCTCTTGTTCATCTTCCCTTCCATATCTTCAGAAACTCCTTTTTCTTCTATCTTCTTCATGAAGATGTCCACAATATTTGCTGAGAATTTTGAATATCCTTGGAATATTCAAACAAGCATGTTCATATTGCTATGTCTCCTGAATGTGGTTCAGGCTTTGTTTAGGGTTAAACAACTATTCAGGAATACTGTCCAGAGATCAACCCTCAGCAACAAGAAAAGAGGGAGGGCAAACAGCGGTGCCTCGTCGGGGTGGGCGGAGCAGTGGGTCCCAGGGGTGGTGGGCAGTGGGAGATCAACCCCGGCAACAGACACGGTGGCTGCTCAAACCCCCACGACAGGCACTGCGGCTAGTTCAACCCCCACGATAACCAGTGTGGCTACTCAAACCCCGGCAGCTGTCACTGTAGCTTCTCAAACCCCTGCGACAGGCACTATGGCTGCTCAAATCCCGGCAACTGTCACTACAGCTACTCCAACCCCTGCAACAGGCACTGCAGCTACCCAAGCCCCAGCAACAGGTGCTACAGCTGAACCAGAGGACCAACCCTTGCTGGTATCCATCACCCCTGTACAGAAGAAGAAATCTTTGAAACAGAAGTCAGGTCTTTTAGAAAAGGATGATGGAAAAGCAGGGCCATCATGAGGAGGGGAGAAGGAAGAAGAACTCATAAATGAGATGGAAACCACCCGATCGCTATCCCTGAGTGATCTGTGAGATATGCAGAAAGATTTTGGCCGTCGTCCAGGTGAGCATATCGTTACCTGGCTGCTCCGATGCTGGGATAATGGGGCCAGTAGCCTGGAATTAGACGTTACCGTCTAAGGAAGCCAACAGCTGGGATC
>VZTQ01006483.1:0-18907 GCA_013400755.1 Pelecanoides urinatrix
TGGGATAGAGTTAATTGTCTTCCAAGTAGCTGCCAGAGTGCTGTGTTTTGGATCTAGTGTGAGAATAATGTTGATAACACACTAATGTTTTAGTTGTTGCTGAGCAGTGCTTACAGTAAGTCAAAGACTTTTCAGCTTCTCATACTGCCCTGCCAGAGAGGAGGCTGGAGATGCCCGAGAAGCTGGGAGGGGACACAGCCAGGACAGATGACCCAAACTAGCCAAAGGGATATTCCATACCATAATGACGTCATACTGAACAAAAAACCTGAGGGGACTTGGCCGGGATGGGGACCGCTGCTCGGGAACTGGCTGGGCATTGGTCAGCGGGTGGTGAGCAATTGCATTGTACAACACTCACTTGTTTTGTATATTCATCATTATTATTATTTTCCCTTCCTTTTCTCTCCTATTAAATTGTCTTTATCTCAACCATGAGTTTTTCCTTTTTTCCTGTTCTCTCCCCCATCCCACTCAGGGGGAGTAAGCAAATGGTTGTGTGGTGTTTAGCTGCCTGCTGGGTTAAACCACAATAAGTTCAAACACAGGGAACTTCAGTTTCAAAAGATCTGAGATTCACTCTAATATAGTAAAAATAGAATCTTTTAAATTTACTGATTAGCCAGAGAGATTACACATATCTGACAAAAGACATCCTTTAATGTGTGCTTAATTGATCTTGAAAACATCTAAAAGCATCACATTGCTGATGACTCCTCTGCATATTGCATAGTAGTAGATTCTTCTTTTTTAGTGTGCAAAGTCTTTATATTACTCAAGGATTCAGTTCGGACTCGAGCCATAAAACACAGCTTTAAAGTGGATGAGAGAGCAAGTTACAACTAATCTGACTTTGTGCTTCATACATGGGTCTTTTAACTTTTTTCCTGCAATTTTTCTCCAAATACTTGCTGTACTGAAAACTCCTTGGGTACTTTTGTTTGCTTTTCTGTGCATTGATGTTAATCTAAGACTGCTGCAGAAGAGCAACAGGTGGGGCTCTGAATTTGTTGGCCTGCAGTTGTCAAATCAAACTGAGATTTCAGGTATGATTCTGTACTGGAAACAAGATGGGAACATGACATACAGGGCTCCATTTTACTTTTTCACAATACATTCTAAATTAATGTTTAAAGTGATGGACAGTACAATCTTTCTGAAAAACTGTTTGTTTTTTTTTTTCTAGATGTGAAATTATCCTCACATTCTGTCATAAAGTACATATTTTTCACCTGTTAGACCACTACACTCCCTATACCAGTGGAGGTACTATGATTCACAGCATCTGACTATGAAAGAGATATACTTGGCTTTGCCTGAGCTGGGCAAACACTGTGCTGTGTTAAAATTGGGTTAGCAGTTGTTTCTGTAATCCCCACAGTCTTATAAATTACAGCTAATTCACCCATAAGACTGAAATAGCCTGCAAAAACTGTTTGAAATAGATACACGGGTAAATACATATTACCTCTTAAAAGAATAAGTACATATGACTTAATAAGACTTACTGAATGAGAATATATCATTTTCACATAGTCACAGTACACCAGAGTCACAGCTAAGATGAAAGAAAACAAAAATGTTGCGGTATATAATCTGATGATGCATTTTCAGCATAGATATGGAACAGTGTGTCGATACAGGCAGGTGCAAAACTAACTTATCCTTTCCTGTAACTCTCCTTTTACTAAAAACATTCTTCTTATTCAGTATCCCCCCAGCGGATTAGTTCATTCAGTGCTTATTCCCCTTGGTTCCTTCCTCTGCGTCCAGATTAGATCACCAATTAGACAGTGCTGTTTGTGACTGGACTGCCTGAATGCACTTCATTAAGCCTTGTTCCTGCAGAAGAAAAAGGTAAACCTTGTCTTAGTTGTATCAAAGCAGGACTTTGTCCTACAAGCTGGATTTTGTTTTGTTCTGACCGCTAACACTGTTAAAATCCTTGTTAGCATGAATGAATTCATGAATGAATATTTCTGTCTTACTCTTTTATAAAACACACCTTAAACCACAAATCTCATATTTTCAACTTTTTTTAAAATCAGAAAAAAGAACTCCAGACCACTTGGGGGTAACTTGTCAAAACCAGAAAAGGTGTTGAAAATGGAATGAGAAAGTGAAAAAAAAAAAAATGGAAAATCCAACTCTTTCTAGAAGATATTAAAAGTAGGATGTGTTACTACTATATCTGCATTTGTGAAATGATTCTTCCCTGCAAATAGTCAAGATACTTTTGATATCTTTCATTTTATGCCTATTTCATCCTTTAAATGCTTAAGGTACACAATTCATATATGTTTTTATTTCCTTTGTATATAACCTTTTTTCTCCCCTTCAGAAAGTACATTCTCATAAGCATGGGGAAAAAAAAAAATTTTTTTTTCACCTACTACAAATTATACTCATTACTAAATCCCTCTCCCCCGCAAAACTTTGGAGCCCAGTATACAGATATACTGCTTTTATAAGTGTGCCATTTAAAATGCAGTCTGTCATTCACTGCAGAACTAATTAGGTCCTTAATCATTCTTAAATGACTTAAATCTTTCATTTTCAGATGGCCCTAAAGTATATGAATAAATATTTTAACTCTTATGTCCAAAAGGAACAAGCAGAGGGATGAGAAAAAGGGATGAAGATACAGTAGAGTTGTTATGGCTTATAATTTACTACCCTTTTTTAAAACGTGCACATATACATCATGTGTATACAAAGATACACAAACTCTTCTCTATAATTTGTATTTTGTTGTAAACTATAAGGAATCTTATTGTAGGATTCATAAAAACAATTGATTTCAGAACTCTAACTCCAGTACAACATGCCAACTGCCTGATCTTAAGACAGGAAAACCTCTAAACCACAGTCTGCTAGATTAGATAAAAATAAATTTGAATATGTGTTGTAACAGTGTTTCAAGGACTGAAATAGAATAGATAAAAAATGTATTAACTGACATCACAAAATTTTGATTATGGCTCTGCAATCTATGACTGAAAAAATAAATCTGCATGAAAATTGTTCAACATCATCTTCACCATAACTTTTGAATACGAACATGTTTGTATGCAAATACTGTTTTCCAGAAGCTGGATTTCATTAGGATTTGGGTTTTTTTAAAATATTATTATTAATTGTGATCAGCTATCTAAAATTGTCAGAGAGGTATTCTGTATCATAGAGTGGTACTTTGGTCTTGTTAATTTCTGACATTTTCCAAATGGTCTCTGGCATTTTCCAAATTTGGATTGTCTGTGCAGCTGGTCATTAAAGGACATGCTGAAGACATATGAGTGACAACCACATTGAACTTAACATGAAATAATTAGCATCCATTTGACTTTCAAATATACTGTAATGTCTAGAGAGTGTTCTGATAGGTTTACAGTATGTACACACACCTGCTTTTGGGAAAAGTAATTAGAATTAACATACACCAAGCTGACCTGCCCACTTACAATTCGGGTGAGCAACTAATTTAGTATGTGTTTTCACGCACTGGATATGACACTTGTAATTGTATATTGCACATATTCTTCTCCAGTGCCAGTTCTAAGCATTGACTGTTGTATTTGCTCTCTCTTAGTCTACCTAGGAACAAATGAAAACAGTAATACACATATCCTAAACTAAGCAAGAACAAATACAATATCATCTCTCCAAAAAAAAGACCAAGTATAACAGCACATAGCTATGTGCTATGAAGAAATCAAAATACTACTTGAAAAATACAAAATCTAATGATTATATACATGGTAGGAAGTCATAAAGCTGACAATATGATTGAGAAATAGCTAGAAAAGAGAATAATGTCAGGAAGTCCATTGCCTGAACTCTGAAAAACTTATAAAGGTAATATAGTAATAAGTATAATAAACTTACACAGATAAAGCACTTATGTTGTAACTGTTATATATATATATAACTACATATACATTCATATATATTATATATAAATATAGCATAAAAAGGCTATATAGGAAGTACCAGTGCTGTTGAAGATTGGATCTTCATCATATATTTATTGTAAAGATAATTAACCAATTAAAACGTGCATGATAGCTGATGATTTTTAGTTTGATGATAAAACGTATTAAGAACCAGTAAAGGCAACTGAGACTGAATTCTTCAAATTCAGGATTGTTTGAACGCTGGACTGCTGCTGCAACCTGGTTGCCTCTTGACAGCCATTCCCCTACAAGTGGCCAAAGTCAGTACATTAGTCATAAAAGCAATGGTCTACTGGTGCACTGGAGTTGACAGGTATGAACTATATAATGTCAGAACCAGTGTGTCAAAGCAAATATTGATTTTGTTGCTCACGCTATTATATGGGACAGATCATTTCAGTGAATATTAATCTAACTACCCCTATCCCCAGGAGCAAGGTTTATGGTTATACACTTTGCATGTGAATTCACTACAGGGCACAGTTAAGATTGCTCGAATGCCCTAATTGCTTCTCAATACCTTAATTTGCTTGGATATTCCTTAATTTAACATTGACTCCGAATTGTCTGGGTTATAATTCTTACTATAATTGCAGCATTCCTGTAACAAAGTTTATTGTAAATTACGAATATGTGCTATTAACCTTGACTTCAATTTAACATCACTTTTGTCTGGAAACTACATTGAGAACCGGGGCCAAGTGCCCAGCTGATGTAAAGCCACTTACCTCCAGCTGAGTCAACAAACCTAGGCTGACTTAGATGATACGTTGTTTTGCCAGCTCTAAGCACTGACTAAGCTATACAATAACACTCTGCATGTTATGAATATTAATAAAGTTAAAAGAGTTACTAGTTTTCTAGCATTGATTTCCAATCTTGAACTCACCTGTTTTGGGGCTACCATTTTATTGTCATTGCATTGAAATCAATGAAACATTCAGACATATCAAAAATATTACAAATCATTACAGGCACATTACATCCTTGTAAATAACGGAAGAATCTGCTAACATGTAGTTAATGTACTCAAGAGTCTTTTAAAATCACCAAATGCTTGGTCACTAAGTAAACAACTTCTCAACTATTTTCAAAGCGGGGTATGTGTGTGTGTGTTTGCAGTAAACAAAGTACTTCACTGTTAAATTAGTTAGAATTTAGATGAGAAGGTATCCTTATATCTATCACCATTGCCAAGAGGAAATAAATATTTTTAGTTTATTTATAAATACTCAGGAGAATGTTGATTGTTGGGAAAACTTACTCACTTAAAGAAATTTCATACAAAAAACATTTTATTTCGGTATGAGTAGTAGACATGGCTACATCAAGTATTTATAATGATAGAAATGATAGAAAAATTGCAGTATGAAATCAAGATTTTGGATAAACATTTTTTCTTGCTACCAGTCTTGATGACTACTGCAATTTTTCCAGTCTAGAAAAATTAGCCTCTGATTCTTTGGTATAAGTTTTCATTCAGCAATGACACCACGTGACTGTATTCACAGTGACTACCTTGTACATACTTTTCAGAATAGTAAGAAAGAGACTTCTTATGTCTTAGGACATGTTTTTACTTTTGATTAATTATTTTTAGAAATGGTGCAACCTGTTTCAAAAGTGACCGAGAAAAATACTTTGGCATATTTTTCAAGAAGTTAAATGGATGAAATATTTTTGCTCCAAATATATTGATTTATATTTCAGAATATACAAATGTATACTTTTGTGATTTAATCCCATTAAAAGCCCTGTAGTGACAATTACACCAACGCAGCTATCTTTGCAAAAATGAAGAATGACTTAGGATGATTTTGTACATCCAATGTTTAGGTGACCCAATGTGATGGGTATTAAAAAATCATTGCTTTCAAAAAAACCATTTATTTCCTAACTTCTGTAAACCAAATCTTTTCAAAATGAATGTGGTATAAAAGTGGAGGCACCTAAAATGACAATATCTTAAAAAATTGGCTTTATGAATGCCATTTAACGGATGCATCAAATCAATGATAAAGAACAGTCTCCCATTCCAGAAAAGTCATGGATTATGACTCTGCATTGTGTTTTCACATAATTAAGTCATACCACAAAAAATTTTTCATATTTCAAGTTACATGAAATTCTCAAGAATGAAAGTCCTAAAAAAGTTAGATATTTTTTGAAATATTTTGCTGAAACATGTAAACATAAATAGTTTTTACTTTTTATAGAGAAAATAATGACATACCAGATAGAAAAAACCAGTCACTTTCACTAAAAAGACTAACTTCAGTCATCTTTTAAAGGAAAAAAAATGATGATAATACATAATGACATATTCCTCGTGCCCACCAGTTCACTTTTTTTTCCTACTTTTTCAGAAACATCATCATTGTGAAATGCCAGCATTAACTTATAGCACAGTTAGAAACCTACCTTCCTATAAACTGCACAGCTTCCTTTGTCAGTCTCTGAGTAAGGTTCTCATAAGATAGTGGTTGCTGGATAATCTGATGGTCCCTCATTAAGAAGCAGTTCAGGTGTCGAAAATGATAAAAGAAAAAGATCAAAACCGCAAGTGAAATAGCGGTTATTAACAAGCAGTAAGCCAATGCTTGGAAAGGTACTTTGAGGAGGCCAATGTACTGCACTATTGCCAAAGAGACCAGGGTGATTCCAGCTATTTGTATTGGGATGACAATGGATTTCTGAACTCCTTTTAAAAATACGCTGCCTTGGCCAGGTTTGCAGTCTCTAAAATTGGTCACGGTAAGCCCATAAAAGTAATCAAATCCATGACTGAGGGGGTGGTGACAGAAGTCGTTACTGCTTTCACAGTTCATCCCAAGATGCCACTTTCCTACAAAGAGAGAAGGACAGGGAGTATTTTTGTAGTTAAATCATCAAACTTATAATGTGTGCTATTCCAAACTGTCACCATCTGACTGATATCCCCCACCCCCAGGATTTATTGTGTGGATCCCTATTTTCTATCTAATCTTTCTTTATGCCTTCGAAGACTTTGTTTCACGTCTGCCTCTTCGTTTTAGTTAGTTTGGCACGGCTCCTGATGGAGACCATTAAATTCTGAGTGGGCTAGCAGGTCACTGAAGAATAACAGAGCCCTAACAGATAATTAACTTTGAAAATGAAGCCTTTGTGCATGTGTAGTTACGTAGTCATAAGAAAATACCATTTTGTAGCAGCTACTGCTTTCTTAGGAATAGCCAATATGGAGTTATGAAATATTCTTTCTGAAATTTTTCTGCCAAATCATTCACATTTGACTAGTTAAAAAAAAAAAAAAAAAGAGAGTAACAAACAGGAAATCANAAAAAAAAAAAAGAGAGTAACAAACAGGAAATCAATCACGAATAATGAAATTACCAACACATTTATTATTTGAATGATTGCAAAATCTCTGAAATCTCTGAAAATAAATTATTTTTTATTTATACATGTTTTATATATATAAAAATTGAAAAAGGAACAACAGTAACAAGTAAATTACCACCAAATACTATCTCTCCCTAGGCATGTTGTCTCACTAGGAAATCATTCTAATTCTGCAATAACATTGGACATTGATTGACACAAGAAAACAGTGAGTCTGATCTGCATTAGAGTAGCATAATCTATGTTCATGCTGATTGCAGTAAGTATTTAGAGAATTCATTCTGTGAGTCAGGTACAACCCCTTACCACATGCTTATACATCGCTTAGTGCAACAGACCTAACTGGTACTCGTTGTTTAAAGTCAAATGCATAATTAAAAAAAAATCAAATTCAGTTAAGCCTATTGACGTAACTTATGGCTGGAGCTATGCTCTGTGCATTCAGCAAGGAAATATGTTGAATATTTGACAAAACCTATCATCCTTGACAAAACAGATGACAATATATATTGCTGGGCCAAATTTTATTTATTTTTTCTGAATCAAATACTTAAACATGACCAGCATAATTCAGGGGTTGTGATCTTAAAAGAAATAAACAAAAAAATCCACAAACCCAGTAAGTCCTCAATCCCATAAACTAGTCATATTTTTTTCTAGAGACTTCAGAATACATATGGTAGAAAGCACATGAAAGGAATAAAGCCTATACATAATTTTCCTCTTTCCCAAACCATCCCAGCTTTTACACATGTGTAAGAAAGAATCCTGATGCAGGCAGTCCTGAGCATCTCCTGGGTATAGAGAGCAGCATATTCATCCTGCACTTCTGCCTTTGGCAATGACAAATGCAGGTACTGCAGTAGCAAAGAGGGTGAAGATGGGGGTCAGTTCTGATTTTTTGAAATAGTACCTAGCAAATGGGTTTGATGTCATTATTTCACTTTCACAAACAACAGAACTAAGGTATGGGATAAGTTCACCTGTCAGCAAAGGCGGAGAAAAATACCACAGAAATCTTGATCCTAATTGAATACTTAGTTGAGAGTCCGGTTCTCCTCATACATCTCTTGATGGTCTTAGGTTGGAAATACCTTCTGTATATCACAGAAGCAGATATAAAACAATTTTCAGGTCTGCTTATGTGCCAGTGGAATGGAGGCCTCTACAGTTTTCTCATCCCATCAGAAGTTTTCCCACTTACTGTCAGATGGTCCCCTTCACCTGAGGCGGTATTCTGCTTTCCGTGGGCAGAATGGCTCTACTCACTACTTTTGACATGGCCCAGTAAACATTATAGTGGCCGATTACAAAAATAGCAATGCAGACCACTTACTGAATTTTTAGATGCTATAATGGTGCCATAAAGGGCTAGCTAAGACTGCAACTTTGAATTTCATTCTCAGCAAGCGAAGAACGGATTTTGGAAAATAAATGCTTCAATGTTTTCTCTTAGGTCTACATGACTGTCTTTATGGAATAATCATAAAGCCACAAGTGTAGCAAGGTCAGCATGAAACAACTCTCATCAATAAAATGAGAGGAAATAAAGGTAGAGGCTTACAATCACAAATATAAATGAACCTAAAGCTTTAATTTTTAATTTCTTGCTGTTATTTGTTAATCTCAAAGCACCTATAATTCAGTAAAAAAATATGAAAAAGAAACCCAAACAATTTAAATATACTTTCAAGGTCATTTATTATGATATAAAGAAGGTCTTTATGATATAAGGAAGTTTGTTTAAACTGGTTCTCAGTAAACTGGAACTCGCAAGTCAAGACAGAAGAATCTTGCAGCAACAAATTAGGACAGGGGAAAATATACGACCTATTTTTATCGAAAGGGTTTTGAGAAGTGCAACAAATTGCTCAATGTCAAGATGAACTTGTGCCTCAAAAAAAGATTTGTTCAGAAGCAACTTAAGCCAAACAAAGCAGAGAGCAGGTTACCTGGGAAAAGCAACAGAAGCATGGAAAGACACAATTGCCATTCTCAAATGGCTGACGAGATAGAGGGGTTGGATAGGTCCTGTGCAACTCTGAAAAAGCAAGTGATGACTGGGTCCACGATACACATTTTGTTTCATTCCTTGTNCAAACAGGAAATCAATCACGAATAATGAAATTACCAACACATTTATTATTTGAATGATTGCAAAATCTCTGAAATCTCTGAAAATAAATTATTTTTTATTTATACATGTTTTATATATNCAATAGCCCCTGCCTTTAGCTAGTGTTTCAGCAGATTATTGTAATGTGCTTTACACTCTGGGGCCTTTCTGAATCTGAGAGCCGTGCAAAATGCTCTCACCTCTTTGCCGAGTGAAGCTTCATAGTATGGACACTTCACACAAGCATCATATGCATTTCAGCAGACACTACCAAGCTTTTGAGTGAAATTTATGCTGTTAATTGTAAATTACAAGTACCTTAACAGTTTGAGACCTAGGCTTTTTTCCCTCTCCTTCTGCCACAGTTAAGATTTCTGCAGAGCAAAAGCAATGCATTGAAAGGCAAGTGGAAATTTGGAAAGGCAAATTCAGCCAAGAAACTTCATTTGAAATTCAGTTTTTCAGAACCCGGAAAGGCTGCAAAAATCCATGGTTTTCCCTCTACTTTTCCCTCAGACAGTTGAAAAGGCATCTGAAAACTGAGTTCTATATACTGATATATTTCTTTTGGTATGGTTTTGTGCTCTTCAGAAAAATGGTAAGATGCAAAATGCAGAGCAAGATGCAAACAAATATTTTATGTGCTCAAAGAAATACATTTATAAGATATACGTAGCAATAACAATATAGTATATATGCATGTATTATTAATACAATCAGATTTTAAGTTGTTCTATTAATAACTGTCTATTAATCCTACTTTATAGACTCAGCCAATCTTGTATTTCTCACTACTGTGATGGTGTGTCCAAATTTTACAACAACTCATTCTGGAGGAAAGATACAAGTCCCAGTTTATCCATTAGTATTTTAAACTTTGGAGATAAGCTACATAGGTGGATTTGAAACTTCTCTGGATGCTAAACAACACACTGGACAACAGTAGCAAGGAAAAGTTGACCTTTACTCAACTGTAATTGAGTATAGCAGTAGTTAAAATAATACCCATCTATTTTCAGTGGAATTTTTGCATTATGAATAACTATTTCCTACAAAACATCAACATTTCTTGCTACTCTCCAGGATCTGGTGAAAGTATTACATATTCAATGTATCTGCCTTTTTTGAGAAAACTTGCTGCAGATCTTCTGACTGTGTCTCCTCCTGCCAGATCTATTGGATGTCACCTTCTTTGTGTCACAGGGGAAAAACAATGAGGTAAAAAAGGGTATACATAAAATAGATTTATAGCTAAAATATATTTAGGGATATATCAAGCAAAAGGAAGCATATATTCAGAGGAGGGAAAAAAAATCAAAAAGAAGGAAAATTCATTTAGGAAAGAAAAAAATGTCCTTAGAGAGTAAAGGGGAGAGAAACTTGGCAAAAAAAGGAATGACAGTACAGGCTTGAGGAACTGAAAGGCTTCAAATCACCCTTATGCCAATCCATCACTGGTGCAGGATTTGACAATTAATTGTTTGGGAACTGCTGAGTTAGACTGAACCAAGCAAAGACTCCCTGACCTAGACCAATATGATGTGAAAAGAATACCAGCAGAGGCAGCAAATGGGCTGGTTGGGAATCAGAGTCTGTCTATCTAGTCTTCAAATCTACATATTTNTGAAAAAGCAAGTGATGACTGGGTCCACGATACACATTTTGTTTCATTCCTTGTGACAATAGCCCCTGCCTTGAGCTAGTGTTTCAGCAGATTATTGTAATGTGCTTTACACTCTGGGGCCTTTCTGAATCTGAGAGCCGTGCAAAATGCTCTCACCTCTTTGCCGAGTGAAGCTTCATAGTATGGACACTTCACACAAGCATCATATGCATTTCAGCAGACACTACCAAGCTTTTGAGTGAAATTTATGCTGTTAATTGTAAATTACAAGTACCTTAACAGTTTGAGACCTAGGCTTTTTTCCCTCTCCTTCTGCCACAGTTAAGATTTCTGCAGAGCAAAAGCAATGCATTGAAAGGCAAGTGGAAATTTGGAAAGGCAAATTCAGCCAAGAAACTTCATTTGAAATTCAGTTTTTCAGAACCCGGAAAGGCTGCAAAAATCCATGGTTTTCCCTCTACTTTTCCCTCAGACAGTTGAAAAGGCATCTGAAAACTGAATTCTATATACTGATATATTTCTTTTGGTATGGTTTTGTGCTCTTCAGAAAAATGGTAAGATGCAAGATGCAGAGCAAGATGCAAACAAATATTTTATGTGCTCAAAGAAATACATTTATAAGATATACGTAGCAATAACAATATAGTATATATGCATGTATTATTAATACAATCAGATTTTAAGTTGTTCTATTAATAACTGTCTATTAATCCTACTTTATAGACTCAGCCAATCTTGTATTTCTCACTACTGTGATGGTGTGTCCAAATTTTACAACAACTCATTCTGGAGGAAAGATACAAGTCCCAGTTTATCCATTAGTATTTTAAACTTTGGAGATAAGCTACATAGGTGGATTTGAAACTTCTCTGGATGCTAAACAACACACTGGACAACAGTAGCGAGGAAAAGTTGACCTTTACTCAACTGTAATTGAGTATAGCAGTAGTTAAAATAATACCCATCTATTTTCAGTGGAATTTTTGCATTATGAATAACTATTTCCTACAAAACATCAACATTTCTTGCTACTCTCCAGGATCTGGTGAAAGTATTACATATTCAATGTATCTGCCTTTTTTGAGAAAACTTGCTGCAGATCTTCTGACTGTGTCTCCTCCTGCCAGATCTATTGGATGTCACCTTCTTTGTGTCACAGGGGAAAAACAATGAGGTAAAAAAGGGTATACATAAAATAGATTTATAGCTAAAATATATTTAGGGATATATCAAGCAAAAGGAAGCATATATTCAGAGGAGGGAAAAAAAATCAAAAAGAAGGAAAATTCATTTAGGAAAGAAAAAAATGTCCTTAGAGAGTAAAGGGGAGAGAAACTTGGCAAAAAAAGGAATGACAGTACAGGCTTGAGGAACTGAAAGGCTTCAAATCACCCTTATGCCAATCCATCACTGGTGCAGGATTTGACAATTAATTGTTTGGGAACTGCTGAGTTAGACTGAACCAAGCAAAGACTCCCTGACCTAGACCAATATGATGTGAAAAGAATACCAGCAGAGGCAGCAAATGGGCTGGTTGGGAATCAGAGTCTGTCTATCTAGTCTTCAAATCTACATATTTTTTCTTTTTGTCATTTACATATACTTTATCCTTAATTTTAATGTGCTTCTTGATTTTTGGAAGCCTTCATTATACACTAAGGATGTGGTAATATTACATCTTATGGTTTCATAGCTATCATTCAGGCCACTTGGAAGAATTGTTCATTAAGCATCATGGAGATAACTTCTGGAGATCTAAGTGGCAAGCTGTCATGTTGCAGTGAAAGTAGTTAAAAAAAGAACATTAGCTAGGTCAGCCTCAGAAAATGAGTTGCATTACAGTGCTTGTTACAAACAGAAAAATGATTTTTTTGCAGTCTTTAATTGGATATGGAGCAATAGGAATTAACTCCATGATGAACGTGATGAATTATGAATGGCCTTTTTGCACTGCGGTTCAAATACCCCTGCAGTAAATATACTTCTGTTAAGATTTGCTTGTTTTCTGTTTTGAATCTGTGAGGACATGAAGGTGTTTTATACTTTCTAAGACTGGGATATAGCTAAGTAGAATTTTTTATTTACAAACATCAACATTGGTTATCTACATAATATGGATATTTTTTGAATAGTGGTGTGAATTGTTAGCTTTGCTAAACAGCCTGATTTTCAAACAAAAATTACTCCCAAAATTGCAAGTTTTTGTCACATTTAAATTGGGTGCATCCAGCTTCTAAAAGAATGTAGTATCATTCCAGTATGATGTTCTCTAAACACCTGCTTCCTGATAATTCCAGTACAGAAACGTACATTATGTAATACAAGTTGTATTTCACAAAAATCTTTTAAAATGTAAGCAGCGTGGAATAAGTCAGTGGCCAAATTAGAAAAAAAAATCACATTATTTAAATGCTATACTTTTATGATATTCATTCCAATTCCACTTAATATTCACATGGTGGGATTCCTTTTACCCATCACAGAATATTTATGCTGCAGTTAGTTGTCTGAACTATCTTTATAATGAGAGAGAAACACATTTTTATATTAAACATCTACTGCAGGAAGAGACACATTTCCTAGAAATGCCCACTTCTGTCCGATGACTAAAGAAGAGAATCCAGACGGTTAGCCCAGGTATGACATTATCTACTTTATGGATATTTGAAAACTGGTGAAATGAATCCTACCACTGTGCTGACTTGTACCCTGCGATCAATCCCTCATTGTCTCTCTATTGTAATCAAACTCCTATTTATACTGAAAATTTTCAAGAGCTTGACTAATTTTCAATTTGTTCATCATGCTTCTTCAGTATCTTGCACAATAAGACTGTTACTACACAAGTGAATTAGACATACTTACCTGATTAGTGTTTCACACAGGTACGTGAATGTGCTCAGCTTTGTGCCAGAAAAATAAACTCATTATGTTGTGGGGGGAAAAAGTTTAATGCAGTCCTTTAATAGCCTATATGGAAAGAATAATGTTCTTTTGACTGAAATGAATGAAAAATAATGCTGTGTATGTATGCAATTTTACCTATTAGAGCTGTTGCATAACCTCTCTGCTTCAGGAGTTTGGAAAAAGTTATTTCTTCAGAAGGAAGTCCCCCAGAAGAGGCGGAAAATAAGAAGACACCAACTCGTGAGAAGGCAGCCATTCCTAAATACAATGAAAATGAATGAGACTTGGATAATATAATGAAACAATTTCCATTTATTCTTTCTGCATGCACTTTTGCTTTAGGTGGTATCACTTAAATGACGTATTACCACCAGACGCTAAACATTGCAAATGGCAGATACAATTATCCATTTAGCTGAGTGAGGTCTTTTCTGTATTGACACCAGAAATTAAGAAGTGGAGAAAAAAATTTCTGCTTATAACTGTAGGGCCAGCCATCACATAAACAGCTGCAGCCCGTTCTGTAGATGTTCTAAGGTATAACATATCTGAAAGAAGTTGTGCTTGCATAATTTATTTTTCTTGTACACGGGGAAAGAATGGAGTTGAGGACTAAGCAAGATCAATCCCAAGTTCTACTCTCGGAACTTCCACTTTCCTCATACATGGTTTTCTTCAAGCCTTTAAGGTTATTTGAGAGAAGGGAGTCGAAGAAGGGCAGTCTTACAGCTGGGCATGTAAATATCATGAAGTCAAAAAAGAGCAAGAGAGAGTCTGATTCTGGAAACAGAGTGGCTAGGGCATTCAGCTTTGATGGGAGGGGACCAGTGCTCCAACAGCATGAAGACACATGATTCAATGCACACAGAGTGCATTAAAGCAGCATCAGGTATCAGCTAACAAGACAACATCTAAATAAGGCACAGTAATTTCTATATACTGAGAGTTTGAGGAACACAAACTTAGGCTTATAAACTACTCTTAGGATGAGAAATTGAGAGCTCAAGCTCATGAAAATTAGATTACTCGGATTCCAGATGAGAGCTGGCTCTGAGTATAGACAGACAGAACACAGAATATCTATGCAAATCTGTGCACACTTCTCCAGGAAGTCTGAATTATGCAACTGGATGATTGCAGTGCCAAAGTTACATGACTGATGTAGACAACCAGAATCTTCCCTCAGGTATCCCTTGTGGGTAGATGAGAAAAAGACTTGTTAGACTGGTTTATTAAAGTGAGCTCAACGTACCCTTCAAATGTTGACTTCAGTTTTTCAACCCAGCTGGCTTTATTGATCAACAGTTTAGGTAGTTTTAGTCGTCTATACAAATCTATACTTTATTTATTATACGTTTATTTAAATTTATTTTTATGTACTTTGATCTCTTGTAACTCAGTGTAATTTCCTTAAGTTACCAGGATGAAAGTACAGAACCATGATCTTGTAGGGTTTTTTTTCATCGTTACCTTTCTCTGAGTTTGTGCCTCATCAAATACTGCATTTCGCAATATTTTTCTTCCACCTCTATTAGCAGGAGTTTTAAATTTCTAACATTTTATTCCACATCATGATTCTAGTATCTTCTGTAATAATCCTTTACTAGTTCTTCACTCACGTTTGAAAGTGGCCTGTATTTAGCAATTTCATAATTTAAGACAAAGTTCAATTTTTGCACCTACATGGAAATGATTAAGTATGACTGAGAGCAGATCAGTTAAGAAAAAAATCAGTTCAAATGCTAATTTTTCAGAAATAAGAACAAGGATCGTAATGGAAAGCGACCTGTGGCTTTACCTACAGTAAATATTAATAGCAATATAGGTGTAACAGGTATATAAAATTTTCCTTTGCAGCTGAATGTAATGGAAAATTTAGCAAGTTATATTAGCTGGCACTTTTGCAGAAGCTTGTTACTTGACTTGAATGAGCACGAACATATCAAGTAGGCTCCAGAGTCTTGCTTTGCTTTCATTCCCAGAAGCAAGGACAAGATGTTTTATCACTAATGAACAAGTGATCTGATTAATGTATAATGATCCTTGCTAAAAATGATGTTAAGGCAATGTTAAAGTTGCATGTCTAAGCACTGAGGGGCTCAGTCCCAGCACACTAAAATAAACAGACTGGATCTTTACTGACTCAAATGGGCTTTGGATCAGCTACTTTAAAAGTAAGACAAGCTATTAAATGCATGTATTCATACGATACTTAACACTGTGTGTGAGTAGATATGGAACAAAAATACTTAGAAAGAAGGGAGAATTTTTGGTTTCTTCTTCCCAGGTTTAAGGGTTGCTGGAATACCTTAATGAACTGTCCTTCCCCCTCTCCCTGAAAAAATAACAATTTGTCTAAACAAAAAGGTTTTGTAGAAACAGAAACATCTGAGCAGAAGGATTCACACTGAGTTCTTCCACTCTGTCTTTCCAGATCCATCTCTGTGATGTTCAACACTCAGGCTGCCCATCAACATCCTGGGAGCAGCCTGAATACAGCTGGGGAAGCAGGCAAAGAGCCCATGGTCATTTGGATAGTGGAGGAAGTTTATGGAATTTGTCTGCTCCTTACACTGAATAACTAAAATCAGATTTTTTCCTCACTATTAAAAAAAAAAAAAAACAAACCTCAATAAAAAAAAGCTAAATTTTTGTGTTAACTCTTCTGAAACATAATAATTTCCCATATATGTGGAAGATTTCAAATGTTGACTAACTCTGCTGAGCTTGATTAGTTATTGAAATGAGTACCTAACCCTGTAATGATAAAGATGTCAAGAAAGGCGAGAGGAAAAAAATGCATACAGTTTATTGCAAATAGAAGACGATATTTCTATATAAATAAAAGTAATGGGATTTTACCTGATCTGATAGGATATCGCCCTGTCAGGAAAGCTGCCCTGCTTGGAGTACAAAGTGGGGATGCCGCTATATGCTGAGTAAGTGTCACTCCTTCCCCTGCTAGCCTGTCGATATTAGGGGTTCTAGAAAAACATAAGCAGAAAAAAAAATAGAAGAATGCACAAAGATGATTATTTGGAAATGGACGTGGTGAGATCAAGGCATCTGAGACAAAAACTGTCGGGAAAATCAAGTTAAAACTTACTGTATGCAACTTATCAAAACCGTGGTGGTGTTGCAATTCTAAATACTATCGTGTCAAATATTTTTGCATTAGGTGTCAACACTGAACTGAGACACTGTGGCATTGTGCCAAAAATCTTTTTCTCCACTTTCATCTACTCTTCATGGCCAGTACTAAACTGTGATACCTGGACATGTTGTATTGCAACCCATTTTAATGCATTCCTTGACCCAGAACTGTAACTTACATGGCCTTTCTCCTTCAGCCATGGGGACAGGAGAGACTGGAGAAAGGTTGTGCTTCCTTACCCCCTACTTGGTGTCACTTCTCTCTTTCCCCAGCAAAAGTTTTTTGGGGTAGGGGTAATGTTGTGTGGTGGTATCAATTATTAGGAAAGATTCAAACGGTCGTGACTCTGTGTTAGGCTCTATCTTAACAATGTTTACATGTCTGACATGACTATGTCTGCAATATTAGACCCAGGAGCACATACAAGTTTCCATATCTGCATGGGATACTTGTCTGTGACCTGGCTCATCATGCAGATGAAAATTGGTTCCTGGAGGAAGAAATCCTGTGCCCTTGGTTCTACAGAAAGAAAACTAGGAATGCAGACTGGCCAGGAGCTGCAGCATGCTCCAGTAGGTCCCTGACCTGGAAGATTAATGACCATGACCTCCAGGCACACTAGTGCTCCCATCACCTAAGTCTGAAGAGTCAGAAACATTAATTTTCCAACAGACTTCATTGCTATCTGTAACATCACCTACTGATAACAAGCAGTATGATGAAATTTCTTCATACTCCAAAGACCTAGTTCTGAATTGTCACATCAGAGAACATAGATCTTGGAGAAATTCTGATCCTTGGGAGGGGAGTGATCCAAGCATCAGTGTGGTATATACTTTTTTCCTGTTTAAAACTAGAAGATGCAACTTTAGTGATTTTTGTTGAGTTTAAGTTATGAGGACTTTTTACTTCCAACTAATTTTGTCAGGAACAATAGTATTTAACATTTGACAGGACGTTGCTTTTAGTATGAATGTTGTATTTAACTCGATCAAAGACTGCACCACTGAAACACAATGACCAGGCACAACTTGTGCTGTTTACACAACCATCATACTTACGCTGGTAGTAAGGATCATACTGGAGAACACTGCTGAATTACTCAGGTATATTAACATTTGTTTTAATGAATTTATTGACTGAAGCATGAACATAAATGAAGGAAAAAAATCAGCACTTTATTTCCAATTGGTTAGTGATAAGCTTGTCTCAAATCACGAGTACTTCAAAATACGCTAAATTCATAGTATTTGCATCATGTATATTGTTGATTATACTTTGCTTCTCTAGACCTACCCTTATTTGGTTGGTTGCTCAATTCTCTGTTTATGATGCAACTTTTCAGCAGGATAAAGGCATCACATAAGTCTTTTTTCCTTATTAAGAAAGAAAACAAAGATCGAATATTCTGTTCTCTGGAAAGGTTGTTAACTTTGGTTACTCATAAAGAACCTAATCAAATCTCTAAATGTTTTGGGATTTTTAACTTTACAAATCTAAAAACCTAAAATATAAAAAAACTAAATATAAAAAAAAACAAGCTATGACTCCCCCAAATGTATCATCATACCTTAGGGTTCTGTTCCCATAACATCCCAGGTCTCCAATACCAAGATCATCAGCCATCAGTAAAATGACATTGGGATTTGAAGCATGGTAGGTATTGACACTGTTTATGGCACACTGGCAAATTATTAGAAAAAAAAAGAGTCTCATCTTCTTCCTGGTGTGTAAGAACAGGCAGAAAACATAACAGATAAAGACTTTTTTTT